>OZ024745.1:110422581-110455081 GCA_964016885.1 Eledone cirrhosa
TAACTAAACAAATAAATGTGCATTTAAGATTATTGATATTAATTTCTACTCGTGCATTTTAGAATGAATCAAATATGTTATCATAAAATAAGTTGGAACTATTTAGCAGAATTATTGAATGAAAAAAAAAAAGCAAACAATCTCATTTCTACTGCTTTAGAAGATTTCTTCAGTTTTCTAAGTTTGAGCAATGATACTATATAAAGTTAAAGACTTTAACTTCCTTCTAACTTTGAAAGTTTTTAACTTGATGTTCCAGGAAAATGAACAATTATTTGATATTTTCATTTTTATTGCAGATATTCTAATTATAAGGATTTTAATCATCAACAACAGAAAAATGATTGCCTAGAAATTAATCGGCAATATTTTTAATACCTTTTACATGTTATTTTGTTGGTTCTTTAACACAAGAAGATAAATTTTGCTGCATTCAATCAATTAACAATATGTATTTTGTACCCTTCATCTCTTGACTAAGTAAGATACGAGTTTTACGAAGAGTGCATTTGGAAGATTTCTATCATAAAAATACATATACCTAGTGGTACATACAAAACTAAAGATATATCATCATTCTACTTTCATTAACACTTGATAAACAATATATGTTATAGAGCAACCAGTTCTTTATCACTCTACTGCTTAATTAATATCTGCTGCATGTAGGAAAGTTGATATAAGCAACGCCTAGTCACAACTTCTACACACTTTTGTGTTTTCTTTTCAACCTTTAATTGTTACATGTTTTTTTTCTTCCCTCATATATCCTTCCTCTCAATCTCTCTCTTTCTTTCTTGCTCTCTTTCACTCTCACCCTCTCTGTTCTTTCATCTAAATTAGCCAATCCATTCGTTTAATTACACAAGTTGCCTGCAGATAAGATCTATGTTCTATTCTTATACATTTTAGAAAACCTACATTCCTCAATGTTTTATTGGATTCCCTCCTCTAACATTTGATTTACCCTTTCAGAAATTTTCCCCCAATCTACCATCGTAGCTTCATATCTGTTTTCGTTATTTTTTCCAGATAATCTCATTTGAAATAAAAGTAAAATAGGTTATGGGGGAATTTAGTTTATTAGGTAATTTGGGAATGAGTTATTTATTGTTTTATTTAGTTATATATATATTTATTACACATGTCAATCAAAATGCTTTGTTAAATTATTTTCTATGATGATTTATTATAGTTTTGGCACAGAAAGTAGTGCGCCAAACTAAATACTTTTATATAGCAAGATATCTATTCGAACACCATGAAGTTTGGGGTTCAAATCCTATCAGAATTGACTAGTTCTCATTTCTCTGTTCTTAATAAAAAAGATACTAATACAATATTTATGCTAATTCAATTAACTATAACTCCTCTGTTACTAAATTGATATTGTGTCTTTCCAAAAGTATTTCAAGAATTTATTCACTGCTGGTGCCATGACAAAAAACATCCAGTCAAGTGTATAAGGTAGTAATTCTTGTGCTACAACAAAAAAAGCACTGTCAAGCTTATGAAGTGGTTGTGCTGGAGCCATGACAAAAAGCACCCAGTCCACTCTGTAAAGTGTTTGTAAAATAGGTTATGGGGGAATCACTCAGACCACTTTATAAAGCAGTAGTGCTAGTGCCACTACAAAAAGCACCCAGTCCACCCTGTAAGGTGGTTGTGTTGAAACCACAACAAAAAACACAGTCCAATTTATAAGGAGGTAGTGCTGGTGTCACAAAAATTGTACCCAGTCTACTCAGTAAGGTGGCAATGCAAATGCTATGATAAAATTCTCCCAGTACATGCTGTAAAGTGATTGACATTAAGAAGAGTATCCAGATGTAGAAACCGAGCCTAAAACAATGCATGAGTAAGATGTAGTTCCCTGACCTGTGTAGCTTCAGAACGTGAGAACCTGTCTAACCTATGTGAACATGGAAAATAGATGTTAAACAGTAGTGATGATGATGATTATGATGACAATCACTAACCTCAAAATGTTCAATTCTCAGGATCCCCAAAGCTTTTAGAGAACAATTTTCAAAAGTTTTGATTATATTTATAGCAACAGGAAAGTAGAATGGCAGAATGTGTGAAGCGTCTTACAGTATTTAACTTATATATACATTCTGAGTTCAAATCTGGCCCAAGTTCTTCCTTCCAAATAATAGTTATGCACTGGGATAGATCTAATTGACTGCTCTCTCTCCCAAAATGTGTGGCCTAGTGCTTTGCCAGCAGATTGTGGTACTAGTATTTTGGTAATACTATCATTTAGATTATTAAATCCTATATATCTATTAAACTTTACATATCTCTTTCACAAGATTTATCAATTAAGACTTCTGCAAAGTTAAACATCACATCATTGATTGTATTCAGGCTACAGACATGAAAATACTAACTTTAACCCTTTTCATATCAACACACTCCAAACTGCTTTAGATTTATGTGACAAAACTGTCCATTTTGAAATGTTTGTACTTATATTAAAACATTTCTCATCATTTTATTTAAGAATTTTTTTAAAGTAATTTTCTATATGTCAGCTAACTAGCATAAAACTGTAGTTATTTTATCAAAATACCTAAAATAATTTGATTATTTTCAAAATATATTGAAACACATGCAATAAAAAAAGGGTTAAATTCCTATTACCTTTATTTCTCTCTAATAAAATAAACTATTGTTGTATACTATATTCAAAGATAATGTAAACTTTATAAGAAACAGTTAAAAAGCATCATAGAAAAATATATTGTCTTGTAATGCTGCATTTTACCAACATCTAAAATATATAATTCATATGCCAGCTACATGGTTTTTCAACCTGCTAGAAATAACAGCCATATCTCACTCAAACAACATTGTCATCTTTTTAAAATAATTACACATTGGATTATATAGCCTGAATATACTATGCCTGAAAAAAAGAACAGATGGTCATGACTGGAATGCCTTTGATCGTAGAGCTGGCTTGGAGCTAATCTTCAATAACAACTATTTCTACCATGGAAGCATAACTGCTTGATCTTATACATACATTATGTCAAAATAATGGTGTTATAGTTTGGAACCTTGGTGCAAGTTATTCTAGAATAATAGTTACAGACTTGTCCCCTTCCTTGATTGGACAAGTAAATAAATTATGTAAATCAAGTATGTCTGGATGTACTGAATGACATATCTATGAATGTACTCAGTGACATTACTCATATATAAATTTTGTCGTAAATGAATGATGTATGCTGGATGGAAAAGAGTAGTGAGTTCATGGTAGCATATACTGCAGGAGGAGGTCAAAAGAAAAGTAAATAATTGTTTCTACTTTTGGCACAAGGCCAGCAATTACCCAGTGCATTACTGGTACTTTATTTTATCGACCCCGTAAGGATGAAAGGCAAAGTTAACCTCGGCGGGGTTTGAACTCAGATCATAAAGGGACGTAACTCTATGCTTCAAAGCATGGTGTCCGACTCTCTACCGATACTGCCAATCCCCCGCCCAAATCACCTATTTAAAAATGTTCATTATAGTTTTATACAAGAACCAAATTTTAAGTTAATATCTTAGTAATGAAATAATAAATTTAGTAAATCCTTTAAAATTCTTTATTAGAAATATGGTAATGAAAGAGTTATAAAATAATAGGAACCCTTTAAAATATGCTGTTTTGTTTCATATGGCTAGAGTTAGTTTTGGCCAGGTTGATATCAAAAGGGTTTAACTAGGTTATTTGGTGGCCACTCATATTATGACCATTACAAAACATGGCTGATACTGTTCAAGAGGTTAAAAATATTCTTATGAATTGAATTTGTTTCTAAGCCTAAAAGTCCTGAGTCTAGTCTAATCAAAATCTCTAATAATCCCTAAACAATAACAAAACCATCAACGAATTTAACATTAGACATGACTGTCATTTCTTATAGATGCAATTCTGTCATTATAGATTGTCACTCAATAGTTTGCTATAAAAAAGTAATAATTATTACCATATACTTATGATATTACAAATATCTAAATTAGGCATTCAATTATACCTAATTTCTTTATTCTCACATTCTAGTGCTAAATTACACCTCTCTGAAAGAAAACAAAATATAAATAAACAACAACAAAAATAAAAGATGAATATCACATCAAAACAATTTTTTGTCACTGTGTAAGATAATGGGTAGAAATTGTATTCCATATCAAAGAAATTATTTTTCCAATTTTCCAATTTAATGCAATCAATATATGTACTTAAGATGAAAATAGGAATATTTAACAACTCAAGAGACTACAATACACATGACAACTGAATGGAAGCAAAATAGTTTTGAGAATGTCATCATACAAGTGAAGGTGTGGCTGTGTGGTTAAGAAGTTTGTTTTGCAACCATGTAGTTCCGAGTTCAGCCCACCACATGACACCTTGAACATGTGTTTTACTCCAGATTGATTAATGAGGTATCATGAGTGAAATTTGGTAGACCAAAATTGTGCAGAAGCCCATCAAAAGTATGCATGTGTGTGTGTGTGGGTATGTATATATATATATGATTACATTTACAGTTGATGCCTTTTAACATTAACAGTTCAACAAAATATGATTGATAAAATAAACAGTAGACTTGGAAATAAAAATACTGGGGTTGATTTGATTAACTAAATCCCTTGAAGGCAATGTCCCAGCATGGCTGCAATCTTACATCTGAGACCAGTAACAGAATAAAAGAATACATTGCCTTTTATAATCTTCTATAGTCAATCTGTTCTCTGAAAAATGAGTTAGTTTGAAAAATGCTTTCACCTTTTTTGTCTTAAATCGTAAACATGGCAGAGCCCATCCTCCCATATCTAAACACAGCTGATTTCTCCCAGAGAAGGAGAGAAAGGGAGAGGTAGAGGAAGTGAGAAATATATGTGGAGAAAGAATCGATTCTATTACTTAACTTGTGCTTTTTTTATCGACCTCAAAAAGATGAAAGGCAAAGTTGACTTCAGTGAGCCAGTACAAATACTGCAAAGCATTCTATCCTATGTTCTAATGACTCTGCTAATCCAACACTTATAATACCTATCAATGATAAGATATAAAAGACTTAAATATGATCAGTGAGCATGTTGAAATATTATAAATTAATTTCTTGACTTATTTTTCTTTAACCATTTCATTACAATATTTCTACTGAAAAACACCGACTATGATTTCCAATTAGTTTTGAAAGCAATTTGTAAAGATTTAGTAAAATAGTTAACTTTCTCATTATCAAGCTAGTGTTTTGAGCATAACTTAACAAAATTTTCTTACATAAAATTATGATGGTAGGTTTTTATAAACACTTAAAATAAGTAGTTTTATATCATAGAACTATCACCAGTTTCAGGTGGTTTGGTATTGAAAGGGTTAATTTTCTTTCAGATATCAAAATAATGGATTGGGAGAGATGTTAAAAATGTATATAATGCAGCTGAATCCTAATTCGTGGCTATGTTAATTAAAAATATTTAATGTGATATAACTTTCTATTATAAAATATTTCTGCAAGTGAGATCATTCTCAAATTGGAAGAGTTGTTAGAATTCATTCATTCATTTCATTTTACGTCCGCTTTTCCCTGCTTGCAAGGGTGGAATGGGAACTGATTCTGGCTTGATTTCTACAGCTGGATGCCCTTCCTAACACCAACCTCATTTACAGTGAGTGCTGGGTGTGTTTTTTTGCGTGGTGCCTACACGTCCACTTTACAGTGTGGGCTGGGTGCTTTTTTGCCGTGGCACCTCCACGACCACTTTGCAGTGGAATGATAGGGACCCCATCTCATTTCTACAGCTGAGTAAACTGGAGCAATGTGAAATAAAGTGTCTTGCTCAAGGAAACAACACATCACCCGGTCTGAGAATTGAACTCACAGCCTTTCGATTGCAAGGCCAATGCTCGAACCACTTAGCCATGTGCCTCCATGTAGAATGTAGGACGAAATTCCTTGCAGTGTGTGTACTGGCTCACTTTAAATCCTTTTCAACTTTGGTTGGTAGCTAAAATTATGTACAAGTTCAGGGAAGTGGATTGGCAGAATTATTAGAGCACTGGATGAGATGTCTTATAGTATTTCTTTGGCTCTTTATTTTATGAATTCTGTTATGTTTAACTTCACTTGCCATTTGGTTTAACTTGCCCAACTGACACTATAGGTGTCTTTAGCAAAGTTCATTCTGTTGCACCTGTTTGGGACAGGTAACCAATATAAGAATAATTTCTTCTCTTTCTATCTATTTTGGAGACTCTAAAAATTTGAAGGAATATTAATACTATCTCTCAAAATATGAACTATTTTAGTTGTAGCAATAACCAAATAATATTGTTCAGAATAACTAAATTATATAGCATTAGCAATTTTAGAGTCAAAATAATTTAAAGCAAATAACATGTAAAAAGGTAATTTGAAGCTTTTCGCACAATTTCACAAAGATTTTCTTATGATAAAGTTATGTCTAAGAAGGTTAAACTAAGTTATTTAGTACATAGTAGAAAGCCATCCATTTCTAAACTTTCATCTTCCTATTACAAATTGATACTGTCCACAAAAAAAAAAAAATAATGATAATAATCACAAGAAAAAAATATTTGTGTATAATTTTTTCAATAGAATATTCCCACTGAAACATGACATGTGATCTTTTATTGCCATGAAAGTAATAGAAGTTTACCTTGAAGTCATATATTTATTCTTAAGCTTAAAAATAAAATAAAAAAAATATTCCCATGATAGTATTTCAGTGAAATACTGCTATTCAATGTGGATATGACAGAGCAATTGTAAAGAGAACAGGTATAAACATCAGTGAGGTGTAAACTAGCATCCATAGAGAAAATGGTCCAATCTTTAATGTATCTACCGCAGGGGCTTGTTGTGTTTCATTCATAAGTGTGCATATAAACACTAAACAAGTCTATGGAATATGCTGCCAGGCAAGTGCTTTTCATATTTCAATACAAATCAAAAACAGGACATTATTTTATAAAATGTTAGATGCAGTAAGAGTCTAAACAGAAAAGAAAAAAAAAGATACATTTAATATTAATTCAAAACATCCCAAGATAGTCTAAGTGATTTCTTTAATAGCAGTTAATGGTTATCATGTTTGAATGTAGTAAATTCTTAAACCTGTTTCACAAAAAAAAAAAAAAAAAAAAAGCAGTATTAGGGTCTAAGCGAAAAACAACAATGGAACAATTTTAAGTTGGAGATATTTTAGAGTATATCTATTTTGCATGTTGTTTTATTTTTCTCTTTCAAAGCGAGAAAAATGTTTTGACTATATTCATAAAAAATAGTTCTAGGTATCACTCATACATAACTATTTGTAATTAGTCTTTGAAAATAATAATAAAAATTAAAAAAACAAACAAATTGCATTCAAAGATATATATATGATACTTTATATAATAAAGGAATCAATTGATAAGATCCCAGACCTCATTATATTACAAAGTGGTATAGAGATCACCAAATCAGACCACGGAAACAATTATTGTCTTTCTACCGGGTGCAAATCCTGGCAGAAGGAGCAATGTGAAATAAAATGTCTTGCTCAAGGACATAATGCATTACCCAGTCTGGGAATCAAACTCACAACCTCATGATTGTGAATCTAATTCTGTAACTACTAAGCAACATGCTTGCACTTTATATAATAAGAGGATTATTATTATCATTAATCAAAGGTAATAATTGTTTTATCTTTATTTTTATTAAGTCCATTAGTGTCTAAATATCTGTTGATAAGTATTCAGTATCACATTTCATATTTATTCCTATGCTGCTTATAAATACACATACTTTTAAGTAACAAAAGACATTCAGAATTCACACAATAAACCCTACATGTCTTATTTTTCAATTAACATTAAGAAGAACAAAAATATTATATTAACCCTTTTGATATCAAACTGCCTGAAATCACACTTGGTTTTAAATACAAAACTGTTTGTTTTAGGGTAATTATATTTACCTAAAAATCTTCCCATACAATTCTATGTAAGAATCTTTATTGAGTTATGTTCCAAACACCAGCTTAATAATGGAAAAGTTAGTTATATTACTATAGTTGCTTGACCTGCTAGATATAGCAAAATCTCCTTCAAATCACATCCCACCATTTTTCTACTACTACTACTACTACAAAAACAATGATAATAATGGTTTCTGTTTTAGGCAAAAAGGCCAGCAATTTTGGGGGAGGGGAAAGTTGATTAAATCGACCCCTGTGCGAGACTGGTACTTTATTTTATCGACCCCGTAAGGATGAAAGACAAAGCTAACCATGGTGGGATTTGAACTCAGAACGCAAAGGGACGTAACTCTATGCCACAGAGCATGTTGTTCGACGCTCCACCAACTTTGCCAATCCACCACCCTTCTACATTGATGATAATAATAATTGTTTCTATTTTTGGCACAAGGCCAGCAATTACCCAGTACATTACTGGTACTTTATTTTATCGACCCCGTAAGGATGAAAGGCAAAGTTAACCTCGGCGGGATTTGAACTCAGATCATAAAGGGACGTAACTCTATGCTTCAAAGCATGGTGTCCGACTCTCTACCGATACTGCCAATCCACCGCCCTATGATGATGATGATAATAATAATATACAATCTTAAATAAGACTATACACCAGTTATCTGCACAAATAACACTCTCTGAAGTCATTTACCCCAAATTTTATTTTCAACAAGAAAAAAAAAGAAAACCACATACATATTTTACCTGCATCATATCATTTCATTAAAAATCTGATTTTACTTTAGAATAATCAGAGCAAACTATTTCTAAACTTGTAAATATAATTTAATCATGATGCCATGTCCTTAATTTTCTGAGACAACTTATATGCTACTGCACAGTATTTAATAAACTATCATATGTAATTAATCAAATCTTATCTTTCATATCTTCATGATTTCTTGCTACCTAAAGTAGTTTCATCTCCAAGATAATGTCTATCTGTCTCATTTACTTTGGGCTGCTACAACCTTATGAATTCCTGCAGAATCACTGATATTGCTTCATGTTAACCCTTTCATTACTGTATTTCTAATAAAAAACACAACCTATAAATTTCAAATAATTTTGAAAATAATCAAGAATCTAGAGATTAAGTCATATAACTAACATAGTTATTTCTAATCTGGTCTTAGATAAAATTATGATGGAAGATTTTTAGATAAATATAAATACTTTAAAACAAAATTTTATATCATAGAAACTGAGGCAGTTGATATCAGAAAGGTTAATTTGTAGATCTTCCACAACATTTTTTTAAGGTGAAGTAAACACGAATTTTCAAGATGTCTGAAGAAAAGGGTTCAAGTCTGAATATAGGCAGATTAAATGAATAAGACTTCATTATATAAAGGAAGAATTCCTAGACCAGGTTGTGTGATGTGTTCTTCATCAAAACACTTCATTTCACATTGCTTCAGTATACTCAGCTGAAAATGAGTACCAACAGTAGCTGGTGTCCTGTCCAGGGAGGAGTCTTGTACTCTCAGTTACTTAATGCCAACAAAAACAGGATAATCATTGCCTTAGTGAGCCTCTGTGCTTGAGGCAAACTTTAGTCTTTAAGAAAAGCAATTTTTCACATCTTAAAAGGAAGGACAGTGTACATGACCTGAAAGAGTGATAAGATGAAGGAAGGTGTCTTTAAAACAAACACTAGGCACGAATACTTGCAATAGAGGGCCAGATATTGTTGTTAAACTGGAAAACTGGTTAATTCTACAAGACTTTGAAAGGTTTTGAACTCAGAATGCCAAAAGCTGAAACAAATACCACAATGTATCTAATCGGATACTCTAGAAACTTCACCATTTCAATGTCATGGACTAGTACTTTATTTATCAATCTCAGTAAGATGAAAGTTAATCTTAGTAGGAATTGAACTGAGAATACCAATAGCTGGGACAAATACTGCAAGGCATTTCCTCAAATACTCAAACACCTCTGCAACATACCCAAGAATATATTATTTTTGTAATAATGTCTATAAACTATTGAAATGGATCCAAGAACAAGCAAAGCTAAATTGCATTATCAAACTTACAAAGTAATTGAAATGGAATTAGGCTGAACACACCCAGAGGATGATTGACAACTAGTGAATGAAATAGTTAATAGGAAAGATTTTGAGAGACTATGTGAGAAATAGAGGACAACAATGAATAAGATGGAAGGATAAATCAGAGAGATTTGACAAAACAGAATATCAGAAACCAAAAACAAAGTTGCAGAGAAAATAAGGAAGGACTTTACCAAAAAGTGGAAAAACAATGGTTAATTTCATTAATGTATAAACTATGAGGAAATATTAACGATAAATCTAGAAACAAAATGTTTTATCATTATTCAATATATAAATCATGCAATACCATTTAGCTGGTTTGAGAGCTGATGAGGGTAAAGATGTGTATGTATAAAATTGTCTTGTACATAGCCTTTCTTTATTTCCTTCTTCCAGTCACTTCTGTGTGTCAGTGCACTTCCCCTTGTCCTCCTCTTTCAATTTTTTCTGTATTTCATCTGCCTGTCATCCACCTTGTGGATTGTCTCTCTGTTGACAACTGGACACTGGTCTCAACAACATTCAGCACAAAATGTAATCTAGAAACTACAGTTGAATTTAGAGTCTTAAAAAGATCTTAATAAATCTTGAAGGTAACAATCTGTTTTTTCTTACTTATAGGTGGTGGAATATTGGAAGAGTCCTTAGAATATTACAATACATGCATTCGTATATGTTTTGGTTCATTGTGCTCTAAGTTCAAATCCTGCAGAGGTCAACTTTCTCTTTCATCCTTTTAGGGTCAATGAATAACATATTAATCCAATGGTTGTAGATTTGCAGAATTATTAAAAGCTCAGACAAGATGATTTGCAATATCAGATCCTGCACTGTGCATTCTGAATTCAAATCCAACATAATTCTGCCAGGAGTTGTAACTGGCAGATAATATTAGCAATGGAAAGACCAACGGAAACATTGTTTCTTTGGTTTGATCTGACGATTAGCTATTTTTCTGTTTCCTCTCACTTCTACAAAGAATTTTAGAATTGAAGGAACCCTACAGTGAAAACAAATCAAAGGAAGTTGCCACAATAAAAACGTATGTTAATCAATAAACTTGTACATATTACAGTGAAAAAATGGTGTCTTTAATTACAAAGAGTTGATATAGATTTGATAAAAATAACTTAATTACAGTGAGAAATACTACAACAAAAAAAAACAATAATAAATTGATTAAATGATTGTAAATAACAAAATAAAATATGAAAAACTATATATAAATATTTTTTCTGATTTATAGTCAAACACCAACAGTTGACTTAATTCTTCATTTGTATTCCAGACATTTTCAAGAATTTCAACAGATTCATCTCACAAACCATAAAAATAACACAAACAGCAAAAAACTACAACAATAGTGATAATATTTCAGTTTTCAAGATGTCACCTTTCCTCCTCTCTCTCTCTCTCTCTCTCTCTCCTTAATGAGGTGGAAACATGCAAAAAAAGATTTTAAAATCCAAACAAAGAATACATGCTGTCATCTAAATATGTGGTTTGTACTTAATGAACTAAAATAAATGACATAGAAACGAAAACAAAAGAAAAGAAAGGAAATCAGGAAAGAAGGAAGTATGGATAAATGAAAGAAAAAGAGAAAGTTGGTGAAAGAAAACAAAAACA
Organism: Eledone cirrhosa; assembly: GCA_964016885.1. Taxonomy (NCBI): domain Eukaryota; kingdom Metazoa; phylum Mollusca; class Cephalopoda; order Octopoda; family Eledonidae; genus Eledone; species Eledone cirrhosa. Next base: position 110,434,319 of record OZ024745.1, read on the forward strand.
AAACAAAAAAAAAGCGAAATAACAGTCTAGAACTTCATAGCCATCTTGTAAAATGCTGCGAAGACAAATTTGCTGAGACAGGATTCTATTGAGGAAGAAGAAATATATAAATAAAGTAAATTGCTCACATAAATAGATTGATACAATTTGTCCTGTTCTTTGACACCAAACTCTCAGTTCAGCATATAGAATAACTGAGGTTAATAATATATTGTTAAAGCTTCAAACAGTTAGTCAAATACACACAAACACACACAAGCTTCTCACAAACCATATTCATATCATTGTAGTCTTTGTTGGTAGTTTATAGTAACACATGTGATATAACACACACACATATGTATTAGATATGTGGTTTCCTATGATATTGGCAGTTTGCAAACGTTGTGAGGTCTTAGATTTTCAGCTTCAATTCTCTCATTATAGAGTTGCATGATCGTTATATTATGTATGTGTATATAATCACCACCGTCATCACCATTTAGCATCCATTTTTCCATGCTTGCATGGGTTAGATGGGTCATCCATGTCAAGAGACAAGTCTGGCCAGAACTGGCCATGCAGTACCTTGCTCTGATGGAACTGTAAATTTGGCTGGGGATTTCACAGCTGGAAGCCCTTCCTAACACCAACTATACATATATATAAACACATACATACATTCACAGGTGTATGTACAAATGAAGGAAAAGAACAATCAACATGTATTGTGTAAGTTGAGAATATTCAGAATACATCTGCAGAGTTAGGTGTTTTTATATCAACAAAACTATTGGTAATCCATGAACAAGTCAAATTATTAATACAAATATGCCAACATTTATACAGGTGTTTGAGCATGGATTTATGCATAAATGTTTTGTTCTTTTATTGGTTTTAGTCATTGGTCTGAGCAAATAAATTAACTGCAGTACTTATTTCAGTCTGGTGCTATATTTTATCAATCTCAATTTGTCTAACAGTTTGGCTATGGGATCTTTTGATACCAAACTATATGTAACTGTCCCTGGTTCTATGATATAAAAATTGTTTCTTTCAAAATGTTTATGTTTACCTCCAAACCTCCCATCATAATTCTACATAAAAACTAGGTTAATAATTGTTTCTGATTTAGGCACAAAGCCAACAATTTTGGGAAAGAGGAAAGTCAATTAAATCGACTCCAGTGTGTTACTAGTACTTTATTTTATTGACCTTGTAAGGATGAAAGGCAAAGCTAACCTCAGTGGGATTTGAACTCAGAACGTAATGGGCCGTAATTCTATGCCACAAAGCAGGGCATCCAACACTACCAATTCTGCCAAGAATAGTGCTTGATTATTTGAAAATCATAGTATATTTCATTAGAAATATGGTAACAAAAAAGGTTAGTAGTATTGTTGCTTTTGTATATAGGTATGTGTTTATTATGTGTTGTCCGGAAGTAGTAGTAGCAGCAGCCGTAGTAGAAGTAGTAGTAGTAGTAGTAGTAGTAGCAGCAGCAGCCGTAGTAGAAGTAGTAGTAGCGTTAGGGAATGTTGTAAATGTGTTTGAATGTTTGGGATTTGTTGCATATGTACTGTATATAGTAGTAGCAACTGAGCACATTGGAGTTTACTGTAGCTACAAAATGAACCCCTTTATCTGGGTGGTCTCTTATTGTTAACTTCTCTGTGTGTACGTGTATATGCTTGTATATGTGTGTGTGTGTTTTTTTTTCTTTCACTGTGTAGGTGGTCTGTGTGCAGTCTGATAATCTAATGTGAAATAGGGTAAAATTTGAAAGATACTTTTTCAGATTGAGTGAACTTGTAAAAGTTCCTTTCTTGGCTCATTTCTTAAATGAGGAACAGATTCTATTACAAGCATATCAAAGCGAATTTGTTTTTTTAAATTTTCCTTCAAGCATTTCCCGTTTATGGTTCTCTAAGCTTACAATATCACTGAAGCAGTATGACTGCTTTCTAAAATAACTGTTTTGAGTGTTCAACACTCATTATATTTTGTAAAGGTTTTTTATTATATCTTAGGCATACCTCCACGTATGCTTTCACTTAATAAGCAATTTCAAGTTAAGTATGTAAATAGTAAACACACATATGTGTGCTTGTATATATGCATCCATATTTTGTTGTCATTGTTTCAAATCAGATTATCCACGGGGTTCACCAGTTTTTCTGAGGCAGCCTCTTACAGCCAGATATGCTTTCTATTGCCAACGTCTTTAGTTACCTCTTACTATACAGAGGGACATGACATACTTATTCCAAAATGGTGTATATATATATATATATATATATATATATATCATCATCATCATTGTTTAACGTCCATTTTCCATGTAAGCATGGGTTATATATATATATCATCATGACTGTCTAACATCTATTCTTCAGGTTTGTATGAGTTAGATGATCTGTCGCAGATGATCTGCTAGACAGGCAAGTGTAGGGCTTACTTATAGATTCTAGAGAAGAGCAAAAGCAATAAAGACTGGAAAAGATGATTTGAATTTGCTTCTAACCCTTTAGCATTTACATTACTCTATGTTTACTATTATATTTTCATGATAAAGGCATTACTTCACATAATTATCTCACATAATATTGAATCTGAGATTTTGATATTATTTATTATGAGAACAATACCGTAACGTCAGTATGAAATTAATGAAATTGTTTTTGTAGATCTACATCATCATCATCATCATCATCACCGTTTTACGTCCGTTCTTCCATGCTAGCATGGGTTAGACGGGTTGTCTTGTTGTGGGCAGTGTCTGATCGGCTGACCATGCCTTGCTCATACAGGAACTGTATGCTATATTAACCCTTTAGCATTTAAACTGGCTGTATCCAGCCAGAATTTTCTCACCTCTTTCTGTTCAAACTGGCTGTAACGCCCAGTTACAGCCAGTTTAAATGCTAAAGGGTTAATATAGCATTTATGTAGATCTACAAAAACAATTTCATTAATTCAGGACAGTTTCATTAAATATAAAATCTCTAACCCAAATGTCTATACCACATATTCACACTGCTGTGACATAACTGACAAACCAATAGAATCAATTCAGAATCCTGTAATTATTTCCAGCAAATATCATATGTCCAATTTTCTTAAGTACAATCATATGGTAGTTATCAGTTTAAACTGACAAATATAGTAAATGATCATTTATAGTAATATGTATATTACCATCACACACACATATATATATTATATACACAAATATATATGCAAACACATAAGTGTGCATGTGCGTATATATATATATATATATATATAGAGAGAGAGAGAGAGAGAGAGAGAGTGAGAGAGAGAGCGAGAGAGAGAGAGAGAGAGAGAGAGAGGGGGGTTCTAAAAATGTATGCAGACTTGAACAGTATTCTAATAAATATGTGTATACATTTTGGGGGGATATCCTATATATATATGTATATACTTATATATGTGTGTGTGTGTGTGTATGTGTGTGTGTGCAGGTGTGTGTGTGCGAGTGTACGTGTGTGACTATATATATATATATATATACACACATACACATTATATATAGATGTATATATATACATACACACACACATACACACTCACACATGTATGTACATATGTATGTGTGTGTGTATGTGTATTATTGTATTGAAGATAAGAAATATCCTAAGCAGAGAACCATTTTGATTTCAATAATTGATAATAATTTTATGGCTTTTTGCATTTGATGACATTTCTCATCAAAGTTTTAAGTAACATGTAATTTTTATCAGTTATCGAATTATGATGGTGGTGATGATGATGATGGTGATGATGGTGATGGTGGTGATGATGATGATGATGATGGTGATGATGGTGTTGGTGATGATGGTGGTGATGATGATGGTGGTGATGATGGTGGTGGTGATGATGGTGATGGTGGTGATGGTGATGGTGGTGATGATGGTGATGATGGTGGTGATGGTGATGGTGGTGATGATGGTGGTGATGATGATGGTAGTGATGATGGTGGTGATGATGGTGATGGTGTTGGTGTTGGTGGTGATGGTGGTGATGATGGTGGTGGTGGTGATGGTGGTGATGATGGTGATGGTGGTGATGATGATGGTGATGATGATGGTGGTGGTGTTGATGATGGTGATGGTGGTGATGGTGATGGTGAAAATAAATGTGTGGGCAAGGTTTGTAGTTGACGATCACGGTAGCACTGTTAAAATTACTGTTTATGACGATGATGTTGATGATTATAACATTGATATTGAAGATAACAATAATAGTAATGATGGTGAGGAAAGATACTGACACTGATGATTACAATAAATAAATAAATAAAAACTGTTCATTAATCAATCTTCCTTGATTAATCTATAAACAAGTCGTCACAGTCTCATTCCAGCCTTCAATTTAAACTGAACCATTACATTAGATTCGAGCAGCAGTTTAAAATTGAAGAATTCAAATTATAGAACTAACACAGTACTGCACTAGTTTAGCATGACCCACTACTATACATAGTGCTTGCATTAAATTGCCGTTCTTTGAGCTAACAACAGAGAACTTCTACATGGTCACCAGACCTGCAATTAGTAGCAGCTAAATTTCCCTCAAATCCTACACTACCATCTTAACACTATTGTGACCATATTACTAATGAAATATATTCCATTGCAATTAATTGAGAATTTTAAAGGGTTTTTTAACATTTAATTATTTCATTACTCATGTGGAGAAGTTCAAGTGTCTTGGGGCTGTGTTTACGAGTGATGGAAGGCAGGAGGCTGAATTAAGTGCAAGAATTGCAGGAGATGGTGCAGTAATAAGCCAGATTCAGCACTCAGTAATCAGAAGAAGGGATGTTGGTGTAAAAGCCAAATTCGCTATCTTCAATTCAGTATTCGTGCCAACCCTTATCTATGATCATGAATCATGTCCCTCCAAAGGGTCTTTGGAGTAATATTACTCAATAGATATGTGAATCACTCCAGGTAGAGCCACTGCTTCTCTGAATTGAGAGATCACAGCTCCTATATTACAGACATGTGGTTAGTATGTCTCAGGAAAGAATCACTGGACAGATTTTATGGGCAATAACAACCACTGGAGACCCAGGGATAGACTCTGAGCATGATAGTTGGATAACATCCATGAGCTCAGCTGGTCTCACTTGGTGGTGATCCAGCCAGATCAATTGAAGATAGTTGCTTCTAACAGGACCTACTGCTTTAGTGAGGACACTATAGTTAAATAGTTAACTATATAGATCTAGAATTTAAATGCTACTTATTGTATCAATCCCTCCAGAATGAAGCAAACCTTGGTTGAGATTTGAACTCAGAACATAAAGCTATGTAAATCTATGCTGCAAGGCAATTTGTTTGATGCTCTACCAATTCTGACACTCTAGTGCTTTGGGGTTTGGATATCATATTGGCAACCAATTATGTATAAAATGTGAGTAGCAGCATCTTGTGTTACAAAAAAAAAAAAAAAAAGAGCTGCAACAACTTAGATAAGTTAACACAAAATCAGTTGAAATATATTTTATAGAATAAAGAAATGACTATTGAAGTAATAAAATTAATATTCACTCCACTTATACTTAAAAGATAACAAGAAGACACCTCTAAATGATGGGAACGTCTTGCTATATCAGGCACCTAAAGCATTGATGACAGAATATATTTCAAGATGTTCTCCTACTTCTCAAATGAACTCTCACAAAATTATTAGATTAATATTTAGATTAAGCCTCCAGCTATTGTAGAACCTACTTTTTCTACCTCACTGCTTTGGAATTATAGAAACTAAGCAATACCAATTTCATCGTCATCATTATCATCATCATCATCACTACTATCACAATGATTACACGTATTCACTGTTGTCATCATTCATTTAGCTTTGTCATCATCATTATCATCATCATTATCATCACCATCATTATCATTTTTATCATCATCATCATCATCTTCATCATCTTCATTATCATTTTTATCATCATCATCATCATCATCTTTATGGTCATCATTATCATCATCATCAATTTCATAAAAATAATAATATCAAGATGAAAACAACAACAACAACATCAGTAGTAGTAGCAGCAGTAAGTGCTCATTGGAAAAGGTTATAGTTAAACAGATTGCTTTGATATTCATCCAAGATACCTTTAGGGAAATATTTAATTTAAAAGTGAGTAAAATTTAACTTTTGATAAACTTTTGTATTGTTCTCTCTCTATCTCTCTTACTCTGCTTCTCTCACTCTCTCTCTTTCTCTTTCCATTATTGTTTAAAAGAAGATATTTTAGATAAAAATAAAAACCATAGCCCTGTTGTCAACTAATTGGCTTCTCTTGTCTATTGTGATACATGAATATGTATAGAAAGGATTTGAATAAAGTAGATATTCAAATCTAACACACACACACACACACACACACACAAATGAGTGTAGATATAATTGTGTGTACAAGTACAATTATAGGTTTGACAGGTGGGTGAAAACATACAGTTAACTATAGACAAATCATAGAAACAAAAACTTTAGCAGTATAGTATTTAGATAGAAGAAGAAGAATCTCAAAAGCAATAAAGTGGTGAATAGGTCAATGTAGCAGAAACTAGAAATTTCAAATAGAAAAACTTAACCACCAGTAAAGAAACAATTTTAACAATGGAATATATAAGCAAAATGTTTCACCAACTGATATAATCTCAGATTGTGAAAACCCAAACAGCACATGCTACCATTGAGAATGGACATATGATGATATTTATTTATCTAATCAAATTGAACGTCCGTATAGAGCTAGTAAGCCATGACAGACTAAGGGAAGTATCTAGTACTTCTTACAGTTGAGAAACAAGATATCAAGATATACAGAGATAAGTGAATATAAAAATAAAGTTTTAAAAAGTTCAAATAAAATTTTTTAAATATAAATAGGTAAGGCCAACAGGGGCAAAGCCTAAAAAAAAGATGATTATTTCTAAAATTCCGTTCCTGTTTATGATTCCAACTGATCAATCTGCAGAAAATTACAATGGTGTTCAGTACAGTATTATCACTGCTATGATTCATCATTATCTTCTTCAATATCATTGTTCAACTGTAGTTCGTCTTGTTGTGTCCACAAGAGTGTCAGTTATAAAGCTTGGCTTGATATGGTTCCACCACAGCTGAACATATTGTTGTCATTTCTCATTAAACTCTGCAAAGTCCAATGTTGCACAGGGGTGTTCCAGCAGGGGGCATATCAGAAAAGCACATCCAACAACAGATCTTAGTCTTTTTAAGCATTTCCACACTGCATAGTTTGTATCTGCTCCAAAGGGGCAGTGCCTCGCTCACCTTTAGCTCCATTGTTGTTACTGATGGGAGGTTGTTAAGTTTTTCTTCCCAGCGAGTGACTCTTTCACTACTGCAGTAGCAAATGGCCATTATTTTCCTCTACCCATTGCAGCTTTCATAATCAGTTATGTTCCAGTGATTAGCTCTGGTCATGAGCGGGATTTGAATCCCTAGGTAGACATGAACTTAGAATGCAATGGGCTGGAATAGATACTGAAAAGCATCTTGTCTGATGCTCTAAAGATTCCACAGATACACCAACAGAAAGTGGTACTTTATTTTATTGGACTAATAAATTTTGTTGACCTTTGAAAGATTTGAACTTAGTATAAAGGAGGAAGCAGTATAATAAGGTTGCATGAGTGGTAGATGAGGAAGTAATAGAAGAGAGACAGTGATGATGTGATGTATAGTAAGAGATAGCAAAAATGAAAATAAATCTACAATCATATATATATATATATATATATATATATATATATATATATATATATATATATATATATATATATGCACACATACATATTTTCTAATATCCTACAATAATTTCAACACATGTTATCATCTATGTAAAAAGGTGGGATGTAGCGTTAGAAGCTTCTTTTAGTTACCTGGTGTGTTATCAAGAAGGCTGCACAGGCATATTTTGAAATACATGATAAATTTGTGTAAAAAGAAAAAAAGAATAATTTGGTGTGTTCCTTATATGAAATGTGATAAGAACTATAAAGATTGAAGTTCTAAATCTTTAACTTATTAATCATAAATTACACATATTACTAGATGCAAGGTTTACTTAGAAATATGTATGAGCCAGACAAACAAAGAATCAAAATATTTTGGTTAGTTACAGCTTCAAAGCATCACATATTATACCAAATTAACTTAAGAAGTTGAGGTATTAATCATGACTCACATGACTTGGATATGTAAACTTTGCATTGTAATGTAGAAAATTAAATCATCAAAAAGAAAAATAATTGTATGTGTGTGTGTGTGTGTGTGTGTATATATATATATATATATATATTGTATATAATTATTTACTGACAGAAATTCAAACAAACTTGAAATTTATTTTTTCAAATATCTCTATTTTATGAAATGTAGTTTTTGATTGCTTTCAAATAATTATATGTAATATGACAAACTAAAATGTGTGTGATCTCACATAGGCAAATATATGTTTAATTGAATGTGTGTATGTATGCATATATATATATATATATCTATATATATATATATACATATATATATACATATTCATACATACATATATATATAATGTGTGTATGTGGTATGAAAAGAAAATATTTTATTATTCATAAGAAATGGTAAAATAAGATTTGGCATATTTTGTAACTTGTGACAAACTTTATCAAGACTAATGGTCATAATATTGAAATACATGACAAGAATAAAATATCTTGAAAAGCCACATTTCAAACAATTAAAAAAAAGTTCAAAAAATTAAACAAAAATCTTAAATAATTTTTCAAAATATGTTTATACCTTTTTGCTAATTAGGAAAAAGAAAAAATGAATTTCCTCAAACATTTCTTCAAGAGATGAAATACAGTGGTATTATTTACAATTTAATATAGATTTCATTATTATTTTTTATTTTTTTCTAAAATTTTAACTTTGTTCGTATTAACGCTTAACTAATTATTAAGAAAAGATTTGTAAAAAAAATCAAAGAATTCATTGTAAATTTTAAACACTTTTACCTGACTACCTGACCTGCATGATTGAAGTTTTGTTTTGGTTATTAGTTCTTAGTGCATGTGTGATTGCATAACGTAAAGAGAGAGTGACAGAGAGAGAGAGAGATAATGAGGAGGGAGAGACAAAGAGACAGTGAGAGAGGGAGAGAATAGTAGAGCAGAGAAACATTTAGAAATAAAAAGAACGATAAGCATAGAAAGAGACTTTATCTCTCTCTCTCTCTCTCTCTCTCTCTCTCTCTCTCTCTCTGTATGTGTTTGTATATATATAGAGAGAGCGGGGGAGAGGGGGGAAGGGAGAGAGGAGGGAAGGAAGAGAAGGAGGAGGGGAGAGAAAGAGCAATTATATTTAAATGTTTATGTTGCTCTCTTTTTTTTTTTCAATTGCTTTAACTTCATTTATCATCTTTCAAACAACATTTAGCAATTTCTCTTCTAGAAATTTCAATTTTTATGCACGTAGTGATATGTGGGTGCAGTGAAGAACATGCAAAGCAACAATATGTTATTTAATGTTAAGACATTCAAGATTCTATAACCATGACTACTGATGATGGTGGAGGTTGTGATGATGATATTGATGATCAATACTAATAAAATTAAAATAATAAAATAAATTGCAGCATGATAAGCTTATAAGACACAAATTTACAACAAAAAAAACAACAACCCTGGCTCAGTCTATTAGCTGTTAGTATATACTAGGTAGAAAGGCAACACGTTGGAAACATTAGTAAAGCACTAGAAAAAGTGTCTTGCTCTATTTAGTTACATTCTCTTTATGTTCTGAGTTCAAATTCCACCTGGTTAATATTGCCTTTTGGGGTTAGTAAAATAAAGTACTAGTCAAGAACTGTGGTTGATATAATTGTCTATTCTCACCCTAATGTATGTGATCTTGTGTTTATGCTAGAATTCACTATATGTCCTACAGAAATACAATTAAGCATTAAGAGTTGTTTTGTTAGCTCAGAATGTTATGAGTAAAACTGTTCATATTTTTAGCTTGTGTAGTTTTGGCTTTACTGTGCATACTCTTAAATAGAGATCATATATTTACAATGATAAAACTATTGCAACAAGCCAATGAGGAAAAGTCTCTAAATGGTCACTCTTCTTCTTTATCAACTTATTTCACAAAGGGACATTGGCGGAAGAGTCCTTGAGCACCCCTTCTAATTAATCTGGCTGAATCCCTAAGCAAGACCAGCTGAGCTCATGAATGTTATCAAACTATCTTGTCCTTGGTCTACTCTTGCAATATATTTTATGATGTAATGACTCAGCTAATTCGAATGATGGTTCAAAATATTTATACTATTTAACAAGGCTCTTACATTTCCACTTATTACTTCTGTTAATTCAGAAGTAAAAATGTCTTGTTTTACAACCAAGATTCTTCAACTTTAGAATATATCTATAAAAAAAAAACAGACTTCTTATTTAGGGCATTTGTTGGGATTGGACAGAGTTAATGGACCCATAACCAGAACAGAAGTTGGTGATACATTATCTAGGAAAAATCTTACAATAAAACACCTTAAAAATGTCCAAATGTTTCCAACTACTATCGAACATTTCCAATATTTGGGTTTGGTACAGTTTCGACTCAAAAAGACTAGAATCAATAAGCACCTCAATGAACAATATAAATAATATAGATTTTTTTCACACTATCTGATATTTGATTTTTGCTTCATCTACAGGTATCACTATTGTTCCTACTTTAAGTAAAAATAATATGCAAGCCCTCAAATGAAGTATTCAATAAAATATAAATAAATAAACCCATTCTACATTAATGTATTCAACAAAATTTCTTGTTTTCTTTGACAAATATTTCTTGTTTTTCTCTCTGATATGACTTCAATCTAAAATAGATTTTTTTTCTCAGCTCACATTATTTTCAAACTACATGATTTGGTGGTTATTCATGGAGATTAACACACAATAGCTTTTACTTCAGCTTACAAGCCCATTAGTTATGAAGTCCTATTTGATACTATAGCATGGAAACAAAAAAAGCATTCTTTTATTATTTCACTAGTTTCAACAGAGCTGGATAAATGAAATATGAAAAAAAAAACTATATACAAAAGCAAAATCATCTCTTTAGAAATAACAATTATTATGATAATCCTGAAAAAAAACTTAATTCCTAAAGACCTGATCAAATGAAATGTACTGAAATATATTTTTTAAAAAGTATGACTATATGTTACCCTTGAATGGTTATTAGCTTGCTTTAATTTGTAAGTGTTTTTTAAAACATTAATATCTTAATCTTTATAATATCTTGATTTGATTTTGATGTTGTTGTTTTTATATTTTTTTTAATAAAGGGAGAAAGAAATAAAACTATAAGTGAAAGAGAAAGTAACTTATTGATTTATGTTCATCTTCAAAAACCTAATCCCATACACAAATATTTATTGAATAATAAATAAACAATAGAAACTAAAAATACTCTCTATGAAATATTTCAGAAATATTTCCAGATGTGTCAAAATGTAACACAAGCTTAAAGTTGGGATGAGGATGGAAGGCATGGTTATGGGAGTGATAGTGATGGGGCTTGCTATATTTCAGTAATTGTATTTCAATACTAAATGCATAATAATAATAATAATAATATCCAGGTTACCCATCATTAAATAATTATGACCCAACAGCGTTCATTGGTCTGGTTGCCAGCATAAATGTTTGTCTCCAAAAATAACACAATATGGAGCTATTATTCCAGGGAGTTCAACCAATCAACACATGAAAGGCAACATTCTATTGCATTTTCCTCATCCATTTTTGTCACATGACATTCATACATATTTTGGTCACTATAATTTCTTTTGCTTTATGGATGACGCTAAATTAAGCTGCTTCCTAGAAACATATTTTTAGTAAAATTCAATTGATATATTTCTATAGGAGAATGAACACGGTCTTCTTAACCTGCATGAAATAATGTTGTTGTTGTTGTTGTTGTGTTTTTACTTTAGAACAAGAGCATATATTTGTGAAGAAAATATATAGATGATTGAATTATTTCCTTCTCTTCATGATTGGCACTTATTTGATCGACTCTAAAGGGAATCAATGAAGGTGCTATTCTAGCCAACAAGAAATCATCTACATAGATGTATATGTTAGAAATAGAAGCCTAATCTCCCTCAAATTGCACCAAGGACATACTGGATAATGTAGTCCTAGACATACTCTTTGAAAGATGGAGTAGCTGCAGCTGTGGAATGATTTTGATTGAGCATTTAAACCTGGCAGATCTCATCTCTTTCCAGGTCAGAATATTAATTATTTCTTCCAGAAAAGCAAGAAATGGAAAGAAAGAGAAAGTAAGTTTTTGATATAGAAGAAGAATCAACCCCATTATTGGTTAGATATTTTATCTATTGACCTGGAAATGATGAAATGCAAAGTTGACCTTGATGGCATTTAACCTTTTAGCATTTAAACTGGCTGAATCTGGCCAGAATTCTCTCACCTCTTTCTGCTCAAACCAGCCATAACCGGCTACTCGTACCAATGTTAAGGTATGGTTCTCAAAATAAATAACATCAAAATCTCGTAGCTTCGATATTATGTGAGATAATTATGTGAGGTAAAGCCTTTACTGCAAAAATACAATAGTATATATAAAGTAATGTAAATGGTAAAGGGTTTAACTCAGAGAACAGTGAGTCAGAATGTTTGACCGACATTGCCAATTTGCCATGAATGAAGAAATTTCATCACCTACAATAAAAATAATAAAAAACAGAAACAAATAAAGCATTAAGTAATTGTTACTTTCCAGAGTATCATTGTACGTATCAGGTCCATTCATCATTTAATGACTAATATTCCAAGTTAGTAAGTAAGGTATGGATAATTTCAACAGTTTAAGCATAAGTATGAATTGTTTGTTAGTGCAGTGTTTTATGAATGGATATCTTTACTAATTCTAATCACTAAACGAAGACGTTAAACTAATATTTACATTCTAGATTGATTTAATTAGGTGAAGAAATGTGACCTAACTTTTTATTATACTATTTATTTCGAAAACTAGAGATTGAGTACATGATCTTTGTATGTCTTCCCAGACTATTTAGATTCATGTGGATAAGGAAACAATATCATCCAAGAGGCAAATATTTAAACTCTTAAATTATAGTTTAGTATTTAAACACTTTTGCCAACAAACTGCCTGGTTAACATTTCTTGTAAACATAAAAATAATTCAAATAAAAAATAATAAAAATATAAAATATCAGAAAAAATAAACCACTCTAAATCTTGGACTTTCTCATGGAAATAATTGGCAAGTGTAGACTGGTTTTCTTGAGGTCTATAATGGTTACATCCAACATTCATAAAAAATATTATAATGATTAATTTCTGAAAAACAAACTATGCACTTTCAACTCCGTTGAATAGTTAACACTAAAAATATGACTTAACTGGCACAGGCTTAGCTGTTTGGTAAAAGTGTTCACTTCGCAACCATATGATTTCAGGTTCAGTCCCATTGTATGGCACTTTGAATAAGTGTCTTCAACTATAATCTCAGGTTGATTAATGACATCTGAGTGAAATTTGGTACACAGAAACTGCATGGAAGCCCATCATATATGTATGGTGTGTGTGTTCATATGTACCCATGCTTATATTTACTGTTTAATGTCCTGTAACTTAGCAGTTTAACGAATAAAGGTCAATAAAATAAGTTCCAGATGTGATAAAACACATATTGGAGTTAATATAATAAACTAAATTTATTGAAAGTCATGCCCTAGCATAGCTGCACTCTTCTTCTTCTTTGTTCACTTATTCCTGAGGGGCTCATTGGGGCAAAGTCCTCAAACACTTCTTCCAGCAGGTCCTGTCAGAAGCAACTGTTTCCATCTGATTTGGTTGGATTCCCAAACGAGACCAGCCGAGCTCATGGATGTTATCCAACCATCTTGCTCGGGGTCTACCCATGGGTCTCCTGTTGGTTGGTTTTGTCCATAAAATCTGTCCAGCGATTATTTCCTGAGACAATCTAACCCCATGCCCATAGTATCGGAGCTGTGATCTCTTAATTAGGAGAAGTAGCTGCTCTACCTGGAGTGACTCTCTGATCTGAGCTATCCACTCTATTCAGTAACATTACTCCAAAGACCCTTCAGAGAAACCCCATTTTGGCGGCTTGTATTCACAATTGTATTCTTTGGGTCATTGCCCAAGATTCCATAAGTAAAGGTTGGCATGAATACTAAATTGAAGATAGATAGTGAGTTTGGCTTTTACACCTACCTCTCTTCTGAATACTGAAGCTGACACACCAGTACACCAGCTTCTACAATTCTTGCACTTAATTCAGCCTCCTGCCTTCCATCTCTCATGAACATGGCCCTGAGATACTTGAACTTCGCTATCTGCTTCAGTGAAACTCCGTTCACATGTAGTGTGCACTGTACAGGCTTCCTTGAGAGGATAAGTATTTCAGTTCTTGCAGCCATGCAGCACTCGGCATCAAACCTATCAAGTGCAAGTCAGAGATCCCCTTATGTTGAGTTAAGTAGTATCATATTGTCTGCAAATTCCAGATGACTGATTCTACACTTGCCAGTCATGATACCATTTCCAACCTGGCTGCACATGTCAATCTTCTTCACGCACAGAAGAGGTGACACTATGCACCGTTGATGGAGTCTGACTCCCACATTGAATGGCTTCAATTTAGCACCATTTATTCGAACACAAATACTCAGGCATTCATATAGAAACATCAGGGCAACAAAAAGCTGACCATTGATCCAATACTCCTGCAGAACCTTCCACAGCAGACAAGGCAGCAGGAATGCACTCATATGCCTTTTCAAGGTCTACAAAGCAAGAATACACCTCTTGGCAATATTGTCATGATTTCTCAAAGACCTGTTGCAGTGTTATTATTTGGTCAGCTGTGCTGCATCCGGAATGAAAACCACTATTCATCAGCTAGCTTGGACTCAGCGAATCTCCCTGCATCTCTTTGCCAGACAGCATAGACTTTCACGAGGAGGCTTAACAAGGAGATCCCTCTATAATTGGAACAACCTATCTTGTCTCCCTTTTGAAAATTGGGATTATCACTCCTGATTGCCATTGCTTAGGTGCCTTTCCAGAGATCCAGGCCACCCAGCACAAATGAGTCAGCCAGAGAATACCTCTTTTATTTAAGACTTTTAACATCTTGGGCCAAATTTTATCCTCCCCAGTGACCTTGCCGCATTTGAGCTTTTAAATTGCTCTTGTGACCTTAGCCTCAGAGATTATTGATCACTCCCAGATGCATCAAGTGTACATCAGAAATTGCTGTTGTAATCGGGTTTAGGAGATAGCAAGGATGCACTTCACAAAAATGCATTTCTCTGAAGATGCATTCTTGATAGGCGGACTTATTACGAAGTTGGCAGATCATCTGCCAGAACACTTTTTTTGCTGATCTGCTTAACCTCAAAGTCCTCTCATGTCTTAACTTTGGATAACTTAACTGTCTCTGCTGTGATTCTTTGTGGCTGCTTGTACTGTAAGTGCGTGAGAGAGGACGTATTTCCAAGACAAGCTTTGTAGGCCTCCTTCTTTGTGTAGATGGCTTCTTTGATCTTTGGCTGCACTCTAATGACAGAAATAAGTAGCTGAATAACAAACGGTTATCTTTACATACTGGGCCTTGCATATCATTCTGATGTACATGAAGGGGAGCACATGAGTAAATATTATTACTGTGAACTTCATTGGATATTGCATCACAGAACTATTGTAAACTTAAGTGTATTTGTGACATAGATATCTCACCCTTCACAAAACCATAGTGATATCCTTTACCTAACCATATATAGATATCTCATCCTTTACCAAATCATGTATATATCTCACTCATCAAACCATATAGATATGTTATCCTTTACCAAACCATATAGATATCTCACCTTCACCAAACCATATATATATCTCACTCTTCACCAACCCATACATATAGATATCCTTTATCAAACCATATATAGATATCTCATTCTTCACCAAACCATATAGATATGTCATCCTTTATCAAACCATATAGATATCTCACCATCCACCACACCATAGAGATATCTCACCATTCACCAAACCATAAAGATATCACATTCTTCACCAAACCATAAAGATATCACAATCTTCACCAAACCATATTGCCTTGCTGTTTATTGTTATTGACCTTGTTAGCGTTTATTTTTCTGCTATCCCAATTATCTAATATCCTAAATTATGATTTCTCTACTAAGGCCATCACTGGAAAAATATCTCTTTTGTTACGAAACCGCCTGAAAATGCTTTTTTTCTATGATACAAAACTGTTTTCTTTTAAAGTGATTGTAATTATCTAAAAACTTTCCCTCATAATTTTAAGTAAATATCTTTGTTAAGTTATGCTCCAAACATCAACATTTTTTCTAGTATAGGCACAATGCCAACAATTTAGAGGAAAGTTGATTATATTGACTCCAGTTTAGAACTGGTACTTTATTTTATCAACACCATAAAGATGAAAAACAAATTTGACATAGGTAGGATTTGAACTTCAAATGTAAACACCAACTTAATAATGAAAGTGTTAGTTTAGTTGTTATTAAATCTCTTCAAATTTGTTATTTTCAAAATTTTTTGAAAATCCTAAGTTTTTTTTTTTCCATGGGCAATATAGTAATGAAAGTGTCTATATATATATATACCACATACCTAAACTGAACTCTCACACAAGTAGAGAGAATAAAAATAGATGTGAAAATATTTTAAAAAAGAATTACAATGATTTTGTGAATCAATGAATATGCTTAACCAGTCAAATACAAACAAATCTTTTATTTCTGCCATCAAACCATATTGATATTTCATGTAAAATTGAAAATGACACATTTGCAGCTTGGGAAACAACTGAATTAATTGTTTGTTCTGTAGACTATATCTCTCAGGAATTATATCAACATTGACAATAAATTATTCATTAAGTGATTAACAACAAAACAAGACAAAAATAGTAAGAGTATGCAATGAAATCAATAGAAAATATTGATATATACATTATAAACACTTCCATAGATTTGCCAGATGTTTAAATATCTTTTACTTATAATAAAATGATATTTTCTCTATATCATCTTTTAATACAACTGTGACAATGGGTTGTGTCTGATTTCTTTTCCAAGTGGCTATGTATTGTAAACTCAATTCAATAGATTTAATCATGCCATTAATTTGATTCAGTAAATGCTACATATATTTAAAATAAGCATAATTTAGTATAATATAACTTTCATTACAAAAGAGAAGAATACTATAAAAAAGAAGAAAGAAAAAGACAAAGTGAAGAATTTTCAGTCGAAAAATAAAGGAAAATACTACAAATATCAGTATAAACTATTGAAAAGATTAATAAGATTTTTATAATTGGAAAAATTCAAATGAACGAGCTAAGACTAACAAGTTAATGTATCTCAAAGAATCAGTGTTCTTGTTCCTTATATTGCCAAGGAAATTAATTTTTTAAAACATGTAGTGGCAGGACACAGCTAAATATTGATTGGTGACAGTAGGGCAATAGCTGCACAGTAACAAAAAAATTAATAAATAAATAAAATGTACTCCTGACAGGCCTGATGGTAAAATCACTAGTTTACTTGAATAATAGAGAGAAGCTTTAAGTTAAAAATATATGAAACTAAAAATTTCTTCTGTGTGTTTAATGCTGGCAATTGTATTTTGAAATCTGGTCTATCTTTAGAGATGTTGATTTTCTCTTTCTTTTTTTGGCATATATTAGTCTGTCAATTATGTGATCTGAAAAAAGAAATATTCAAAGCAATTTAATTTCTGCTTGAAAAGTAGTCTGTTTCCAACAATCATCATCATTTTTATCTCTGCTTTTTCCATGCTTGCATGCGTCTTCTCCAGGATAGCTTTCCTCCACTTGTTATGTTCCTTTGTTATCTCCTTTGTGTGGATTAGCTCTCACCACCCCTGCCTAGATTTTCCTCGGTCTTCTTTTTCTGCAGCCATCTTCCATTTGGCTCATCTTCGCCCAATGCATCTTGTGTCTTGCTCTTCTTGCACACTGTATCTGATTCCTCTTATATCCCCTTTTTTCTTTCAACTTATCTGTGCTTCATCATTCATGTATACTAACATTATGCATCCTGAAGAGAAGCATGCTAAACTAATTTCTGTCTAACCTTTGCACACCCTCTGCATTTAATGCCTGAATGTCTGTAATGTGTAGGTAAGATTTCTACAAAGACATTTTGAAGTTAATAAAAATACAAAGAGATATCCTTTTATTGGTTTCATTCATTAGACAGTGCAATTGCTGTGCAACCATATTGATCTCAGTATGTATTTCTTCAAGTCTTTAAGTACATCTCTCAGCCATTCTCTAGGGTAGTGTTTCCCAACATGGGCGCTGTTGTGTTGAAAGGGGGCGCTGGAAGTTTTTATTTCATTTGGGGGGGTAATGGACATTTATCCATATTTTTTCTTTCAAATCTTTTTTCTATATTTGCTATTGTATTTTCACGGTAAAGGCTTTATCTCACATAATATCGAATCTATGAGAATTTGATATTACTTATTTTGAGAACAATACCTTAACATCAGTATGAGTTGCTGGTTACAGCCAGTTTGAACAGAAAGAACTAAGGGAATTCTATCCAGATATGGTTGGTTTTAAATGCTAAAAGGTTAAGGCTAGAAACTATCTAATTCTTGAATCCAAGATTTTCAATCTTACTTCAACATTGTATTTAAACACTTCAAATAAATCACATTATTTCAGTTAAGTCTATCTGAATATACATCCTATGTTTTTATAAAGATTATTCTAAAATAATGATTTTCTAAACTTTGATGTAAAAATTTGAATTTTTAGAACCATCTAACCAATAGCATAATGGAAATATCAATTAAAAAATAAATTTTCTTTTTAATTATTTTCAATTTTGAGATTTCAATCTAGTACTCTGATTATCAAGAAAATTAAAAACTTGGTTGATACCAAATCATATGGAATCTATATATATATAGTTTTAGGTTAGTTGTTGATTATCATGTAAAGTTGCTTTAACAAGATTGTGTGAGTTGTTATTAAATTCTGTCAATGTATTTCTATTGAAATACACGCTAAAACTTTCAGACTCAAAGACATGTGTAAATTAGTGTTTCTATTTATAGTTACTATTGTGTGCTCTACAATGTTAATTAATGATCTCATTCAAAACTAAGATATTCATATCTTAGTTATTATACATTTCAGAATTTCTTCCTAACTCTTCCTTAAAGAATATTGGATTTAGTTAAAGATATATAATG
This sequence comes from Eledone cirrhosa, assembly GCA_964016885.1. Lineage (NCBI taxonomy): Eukaryota > Metazoa > Mollusca > Cephalopoda > Octopoda > Eledonidae > Eledone > Eledone cirrhosa. Next base: position 110,453,731 of record OZ024745.1, read on the forward strand.
AAGAATGCAGACACAGGCATTCAGCTATTGCAATTCTGTTCTGTCCTCTTTCTGAGCAGAACAAAGTTTATCCTATTTTACTTTACACCAATACTGAAAATTAGACTTTGCTAGTTTTCCAGTTGACAAGAAAACAACAACAACAACAATGATAATAATAATTGTTTCTACTTTTGACACAAGGCCAGTACATTACTGGTACTTTATTTTATCGACCCTGTATGGATGAAACGCCGAGATGATAATAATAATGATTGTTCCACTTTAGGCACAAGACCAGCAATTTGAAGGAGAGGGGAAAGTCGATTAAATCGACCCCAGTGCATTACTGGTACTTAATCTTACCGGCCCTGTAAGGATGAAAGGCAAAGCTAACCTTGGCAGGAATTGAACTCAGAACGTAAAGGGACATAACATGGTGTCCGATGTTCTACCGATACTGCCAATTCACCACCCTAATAATGAAAATATTTGTTTTTATTTTATGCACAAGGCCAGCAAATTGGAGGGGAAGGGACAGTCGACTAAATCAACTCGTGCATTACTGGTGTTTTATTTATTGACCCTGTAAGGAGGAAAAGCAAGGCGAACCTCAGTGGAATTTGAACTCAGAACGTAAAGGGACGTAACTATACTGCAAATAATAATAATTTTAATCTCCTAATGAGATTTTTGTACCCGCAGTAAACTAAGCTTCCTCCATTCTCCTTCCTTCAAATAATTGTTTCTACTTTTGGCACAATGCCAGCAAATACCCAGTACGTTACTGGTACTTTATTTTATCTACGCCGTAAGGATGAAAGGCAAAGTTAACCTCAGCAGGATTTGAACTCAGATTGTAAGGGGATGTAACTATGCTGGAAAGCATGTCCGACCCTCTACTGATACTGCCAATTCACCGCCCTTCAAATAATATATCCAGTTATTATTTGATGGTGGAGTATGAAATATTTTTAAAAGCATAAAACTGATCTACATTTAGTTAACAGCCATTTGTTTTAGGGTACAATAAGGTGACAATGTAGAGATCAATTTTATTAGCCTTTTTGTTATAATATTTATAATAATATTTCTATATTTTCTATAATAATATTTTTATAATAATTTCTATAATGTTTGTTATAATATTTCTAATGTAAGACACTGCCTATGATTTTCAAATTGTTTTGAAAATAATCAATAATTTGGAGTAATTTAGTTTCATAACTAACTTTCTCTTGTTATTTGGATGATAACTTCACAAAGGTTTTTGCATAAAAATAAATACTTTGAAACAAACAGTTTTCTACTGCATAACCAGAGGTGGTGTCAAGGGGTTTGATATCAAAAGGGTTTTCATGAATATTTAAAC
>OZ024745.1:110460081-110472581 GCA_964016885.1 Eledone cirrhosa
GTAAATGGTTCAGAGAAAGTATTCTTTTAGTTGTCCTTGCTTTGGCTGCTATTTTTAACAAGTCGTACAAAAGTACTGACACACCTTCGTTATGATTAAATGTTTATATGGAAACTATATTGAAGGCAGCAAATTGGCAGAGTTGTTCAAACATTGGATAGAATGCTTTGCTGTATTTGTTCCTGCTCTCTGCACTCTGAGTTCAAACCCCATCAAGGCTAGCTTTGCTATTTATCCTTTCAAGGTCAAATAAAAAAAAAAAGTAGCCATCCAGTACAGGGGTCAATATTTCTCTATATCTCTCACTTCCTCTCTATCATTTGCCTTCTTAAGAGGTAATCAGTTGCATTCAGACCTTGACAGGGCTCCACCAAGTTTAAAGTGCCTAAGACATGCTGTATGTCACTACAGGGATTCTATGATTCCACCAGGAGTTACATAACTCTCTTAATACCAAACTGCCTGAAACCATGGTTAACTCTATGGTATAAACAAATAGGAAATGGAAGCCTGTAGGGATTGAGAGGATGGATGCAGAGGATAGAGGAAACTTGTCATGGGTACCAACAAGGTTACCTCTTTTTTTGACACCCCTTTCTCTCTTCCTCCTCAACTGCAGCATTTTCCTGCATTAAATATTCAAACCAATCCAATTGTTTATTTCTATATATATGTAGTGTGCAGGAGAGAAGGCAGTGATGCGTATGGATGATGATTGTTGGGTGAAGAAGTACCAAGAAATCCCAGTGGAAGGAAGCTGAAGTAGAGGGGAGCCAAGGAAGGCTTGGGCAGAGGTAGTGAGAACTGATCTCGAAATCACTGAAGTTTACAGTAGTGATGGTAAAGGACCACGATGAGTGGAAAGATACTGTGCTTGCAATAGCCCATCCAACCCATGCAAACATGGAAAAGGCAGATGTAAAATAATGGTGATGATGAGATAGTAGCTGTGCAAAACTGCTCTCCTTCATGAAGCTACTGGATCAGCTTTAATAAACTTCTACTATGGTACTGAGTATGCATTCTCACCTTCACCAATACATTCAGATACATGTGTGTGTATGTGTGTGTTTACATTTGTTAAAAACACAACATTTTTTTAAATGATGCATCCTTTTATGTCCTGTAACTTGGCAGTTCAACAAAAAGAAATCACTAAAAATGAGTACCAGACTGGAATAATATTAATATAACATCACTATAGCATATTGTTCTCACATGTTACTTTTCCTTGTCAATGTTTCTAATACATGAAATGATACTGGGGTTGATATGATTGACCAAAACCACTGAAGGTGGAGATTCAACATGTCTGAAACTCAACAAGTGAATATAATCTAAATGTAAATGCTTCAATGTTCTGAATAGTGTTGAACAGCTGCTTCTTTTGGTATAAGGTGAATGAGAGATTAATACCCTCCTGGTTAGGATGCTAATCTATTGATGGTAACACATCCACCTGACACTGTGGCTGACAGCTAATTTAACTAAGGTGATAAAGAATATATTGCTTCACTTATAAACAAAACAATATGACTGGTAACCCTATAGGTACCCTCTATGTAGTCATTCAACTTACTAGATATAACAACCAAATCTCTCTCAAATTACAAACTACCATTGGAACCCTTTCATGAACCCATTTCTAATAAAATACATACAAATTCAATTAATTAATGAACAATTTTTAAGAATTTATTAAAATTATTAATTGTTTCATTACAAAAATATCAACTTAACATAGTTATTATATAAATTATGTTGGAAAATTTTAGTTTAAATAGGAACCCTTTAAAATGGGTGGCTTTGTTTCATAGAACCACAGCTGGTTTTTGCTGCGTTGGTATAGCATAAAAAGGGTTAATAGTAGCCAAGTTAGTGGTCAGAGGTAGCTGTGGTAAATTAGTAATGAAGTACCATGATGGGAGGTAGCTGTAGTAAAATTTAACTAAAGGAGACTTAAAACCTCAGAGCTTATAACAATAGAAATACTCTATTCTTTATTGAAAAATTATTCAACTTGAGGACATTAACAGGAATAATAAAGTTTTGTTAGTGGTTTTGGTCTTAATTTATCTAGAATGCTTTCTTCTTAAACCTTCTGATATCAAATTACCTGATACTGCCCCAGGTTGAATGACACAAAACTTTGTTTTGACATGTTTATATATAGCTAAAAACCTTCCAACATGATTTAAAAGATTTTCCTTATGGTCTAAACACCAGCTTAATGAGAAAGTTATATCTAGATTATTATTTTCAAAATTATTTGAAAATAATAGGTAGAAATATGGAAACGAATGGATTAAATAACCCCTTATTTATAGTATAATCAATGGTATAATCTGCACTTTCAAAAGCGGAAAAGAAACGAGCGTTGCATAAGGGAGATAATTTGACTTGAAGAGTTGCAAAATATTAGAGGCATATGCAAGAAAGACCGAAAAGAGGAAAACAGCATAAAAGACTGAGATATTAACTCTCATTAAAACCAACTTTAAAATGGAAGATTTCATACAACCAGTGATAGTATTAAAAAACGAAATAACAATGAATAAAATAAAAAATGACTTAAGCCTTAAATTTAATGATTTGGTCTGACATCTTTGGCAAACCTTAAAACTAAATCTTATAAAATTGTTAGATTAGAAGCCTCAACTAATTACAAACATCATTTAAATCCTTAGTCCACATTACATGTGTTTTCTTTTAATTTCAGGTTAATGAAATATTATTGAGAATGTGTTTTTTTGTTGTTTGTTTTGCCTTTTCTGAATGACAAGTTTGTAAACATAATAGTTTTCTGTGATCTGATTATATTGGATTCTTCATACATGTTTGGATTGAAAATCTAAAATAGAAAACTACTAATCTTTTACATTAATTAATGCAAGGTCAGAAATTTGTATTGCATGGACTAAAGTGACTAAATTTACCCCACATAGAATACAGAATGTAAAAGAATATATCTAAATTCTGCCAAACAGTACTTTACCAAATATAGTCCCCCACCCCCCACCCTTCAGAATTAAATTGTTGTTGTTAGTACTGTTACAAAATCAAGAGGACAGTAGAGTAGGTACACATCAATAGTTTTGAAAAGTGTGAACAAAATGTATTCCAGTTGACACATCGGTGGATAATATGGAGCTTAGTTCAATAAAATTTAGTTTACATTAGTCTATTATTTAAAAGAATGCATGTTGATATCTGGATACAATGTATTAGTTTCCACACTTGGTTACAACAATGAAAATTGAGAAAGGAAATTATTTCTAGTGAGGTACTTTATCACACTTTAGTAAGCATATAAAAAGCAGTTTTGGATTAATGCCAAAATATTCCTACCCTTTGCATGGTGTGAAAGATTCTGTGTGACCCCCAGTCTTCTTTATAATGAGTCTTTTCTTTCCTACAATGATGAAAGAGCACTAAATGTTTTGAAAATACAATTCACATCCGTCTAACTACAGCTATTTGATATTTCCTCTGTTTTCTAAATGATAGTCTAGCAACTAAGGGACAAAAATAGCCTGGCCCATTTGGCAAATTGATAATGATATCTAGAAATCCAATTCTAAAATAGATCTGATAATCAAGCACCTTTGATTACATTCCAAACAATTAATTAGATGAAGAAGCTTTGCTTTCAAACGAATCATAACTAATTGTAAACAATGCAAGGTTCCTATTTGTCAGTAACCGAGCTGCAATAGTGGAACGATATATTGTATTTGTCTAGTGTGTTACTTCACTATTACAACAAAAACAAAAGGAATCCAGCAATTTTTCTTTAGAGCTTTGATTACATATGTGTATGTATGTATATGTATGTATATATATATAATCATTTAACGTCTATTTTCCATGCTTTTATGGAAATACATACATATATATACATATATACACACACACACACACACACACAAACACACACACACATTATCTAACATAATAAGCCACAGCATTCCAGCCACTTTATAGATCCCCAGCAAGCTTTCTACATTATGTAACAACTGAACTGAGCTCATATGATTATAGTAAATAAGCATATCTGTATACTTTCATCTTTTGATTTGAGCCACCCACTGGGCTGAATGCTTGCAACAGAATTAACACTGCTAATCAAGACATACAAGATAAACGTAGTAGTTGCATGAAGGGTATAACAACATCTGTAATGCTGGTGATCTACATCCAGTACACCCAGGGAAGGGCATCCAGCCATACACAAAATGTCATATATAGGGCCAGGATGGTTCTCCAGTTGTTTTAAAGTCATGATAACCTCCCTCCCTCTTGTTGGTGATTTACATGATAAACACACCCAGTACACTCTGTAAAGTGGTTGGTGATGGGACCAGAAAGACTCTTCATCTGTCAAAGATATGACAGCCTCCTTAATGTGGTTGCTGATAAAATTCACTTGGTAGAGAGTGGGGTCATATGTGCGATGTAGGTCCCTGGCCCATCTGTGAGGTGAATAGCTTCATTTGAGTACTCAACTGGTCTTTTCATGATCCAACCAAGCCTTTCTAGCAGGGAAAACAATGTTAAATAATAATAAACGATGTTAAATGATGATGATGAGGAGGATAATGATGATAAACAAAATTGCTTTCAGATCCATAAAGGAGGAGGGAGTCCTTCTTAAAATTCAAGGGAACCATGAGTTTTTTTCAAAGTCATGTGTGAAGAGCAGATATTCACATCACATTCATTGACACTCTGGGCTCCAAACGAATGTATGAATGTATAGGCCTTGTAACTAAGAGTACCTAAATTTTAGGTAGTAGCTTTAACCCCTTTGTTACAGTAATTTCTAATGAAATACACTCGTTTAATTTATTAATGAAGAATTTTAAGTGATTTACTAAAGTTATTAATTATTTATTTACTAAGATAGTAACTTATGATTCTCATATAAAATTATATTACAAGATTTTTATTGAAATATGAACCTATTAAAATTGGTGATTTCATTTGATGATGATGAAGATCATTTTGGACAGATTGGTATCAAAATGGCTAAACCAAATGATGGATAAAATCTAGAAACTCGGCAGTATTGGTAGAGCGTCAGACAACATGCCTGGCGCAGCATAGTTATCTTCTTAGTTCAAATCCCGTCAAGGTTAGTTTTGCTTTTCATCCTTACAGGGTCAATAAAATAAAGTACCAGTGATGCACAGGGGTCAATTTAATTGACTTTCCCTTTCCCTTCAAATTGTGCCAAATCTAGAAACCATTTTTATTAATCGGCGTAGAGTTACGCTCCTTTATGTTCTGATTTCAAATCCAGCTGTGGTTAGCTTTGCCTTTATCCCCACTGGGTCAATAAAATAAAGTACCTGCAATGAATTGGGGTCGATTTAATCAACTTTCCCCTCCCCTAAAATTGATGGCCTTGTGCCTATATAAGAAACCATTATTATTATTATTATTTTCTAGGTTTGGCATTATTGGTAGAGCGTCGGACAGCATGCATTGAGGTATATAGTTACATCCCTTTATGTTCTGAATTTAAATCCTGCAGAGGTTAGCTTTGCCTTTCATCCTTACAGGTTTGATAAAATAAATACCAGTAACACACAGGGGTCGATTTAATCGACTTTCCTTTTCTTTCAAATTGCTGGCCTTGTGCCTAAAGTAAAAGCAATCACTATTATTGTTATTTTGTTGGTCTATTTATTATTTTCAAGTGACACAAGTGTGTGATGACAATTTTATTTTCCTGCAGACAATTTTCATTATAAAAGAATTACTACCAATCTAGATATAGTCTAATTTTAAAATTATTAATTATTCATATTTTCGACACCCACAAATTTCTGGCCTTGCCTTGCTTATTAAAAAAATATACATAAATGTGTGTGTGTGTGCATGTGTGTGTATATATATATATATATATATATATATATATATATATATATATATATATATATATACATACATACATGTGTGCATGTCTGTCTCTCTCTCTCTATATATATATATATGAAGGACTAAATTTATTCATATATATATATATATATATATATATATATATATATATATACATGTCTAAAATATATACAGACACACACAAACATGAGCATACGCACACAGAGGAACATATTTAATTAAGTAAATGACTTTCATCAGCATAAATTCAAGAGATTTTAACCAACTTAATGAAAAATATAAATATATAATTTCTTCATTTCTGTACAGATGTTGACAACCAAGAAATATATATGATAAATTACAACATTCATATGGGGGTAACATCCGCATGATATATCACTATATGCATATTATATACCAAAATGGTTGCATATTTCTGGGTTTCTCTTGGAATGAGATGACAGGTTAACAGGAAGGAATCAAAGACTAACATCTGCATTCAGTCAGAGACATGCAGGTGTATCAACACCAGATGTTGATGCAGTCTGCTTATAGTGTTAAAGTAGAATAAAATTTCAAGTCAAGAACTGAACAAAATATTACAGCATTATATATATGTGTGTGTGTGTGTGTTTGTATGTATGTTTGTATGTATGTGTGTATATAATATATAGGTGCCGGTATTTATATATATATATAGATATAATATATACAAGTGGGGGGGTATTTATATATATATATATATATATATATATATATATATATATATATATTTCGTTTCTGAATTTGGCGTAGGATAGAAGAAAGGAAAGGCACAGAAACGAAGAAAGAAATCCCCAGTCACTGAAGAGGTCACAGAGTGTGTGACGAAAGAACTATGACTATATATATATAAACAACTATCTGGTTGTGGAACCAACCAACCAACCAGAAATTTATAAATTTGTAAATTTATAAATATATATTAAATTAAATTGAAGTGAAAGCAACTGGTGCGTGTGTTTCTTATTGGCAACATGACCCTCCCAAAGTATAACAATATATATATATAATTATATATATATATATATATAGTGAAAAAAAGTGTGGATGTTTGAGAACGTTCTATACAGATCATGTTATATGAGGAAAATTATATATATATTATATATATATCAGAGATATCATCAAAACCATCATCATTATCATTTAATGTCTGATTTCTATGCTGGCATGAATGGACAAGTCAAAACAGACCAAGCCAATACTTAAATCAAAGCTACTATTTTCATAAACTGGCTGGGGCTGCCGACAGGGGTGCATATTTCACAAATTCCAGTTTCGGCAAGATTTCTACAGCAGGATGCCCTTCCTATCACCTACCGTGCTACAGAATGCCTTCTACCGTGGCATCAGTACTTGGGTTGCTATGTCCTTTACACAACTGAAGAATCATCCCAACCCTTTGTTTCGACACATATATGTATATACACACATACACACACTCACACAAACCCACATATATTGATGTCTTCCAGATAAATTCTATTCCTTTATCAGGTATTGATTTACCTGCATGCTTTCAACAAATAACACTGGATCTATTGGAGAAATACTCCCAAGTTTATGTTGTAGATGCATGTTCAATGGTTGATAGGTATGTACATTTCTAATCAATTTACCTACTTAGACTTAAAATATAGGTGTATATTATGTCATTTGTGAAATATGGACCTAACTACTTCCTTAGGTTACCTTTACTGCCAAAACTTTCTTTGAACTCATGGTGTGTATATGTGAGACATTACAGTATAGCTTCACATCTCTCCATCTCACTTACCATTTGAAAAATATCCAACTGAGAAGCTAGTAAAGTTATTATAAATATATCTTCTTAAAAACTCCAATTACATTTTCAACTACTTTTTCCTATATGTTTACCTACGTGGAATATATATATATATAAATATATATATATATATATATATGTGTGCGTGGAAAAAATGAAATTTCATTTCTCACTCTTAGTACGGCTGATACTTAAATATAAGTATGTATACGTACATACATATATGTATACAGACGTACAGTAGTATGTATATATATACATACATGCACAGATATATATATGTACGTATGGGTTTACCGAACATTTATTATAATGCTCGGTTTGTTTGTAAACAAACAGCCCGAATTAAGCCGTACAGTGTTTGGCAACCATCGTTGCCCTTTTGTTCAACACTGGCAAAGGAACGATGAACTAGTTTCTAGCTTATTAGCTGTCATCAGCACCATATACCTTCCTGTCAGTCGATTTAACATTTGAAAGTATATATTTTCCTTATGCATATTAACAGCTGAGCAGCCTAATTTGCATATCGATTGAGTTAGTCGGCCGGGTGTACCGAAAACGATAAATGGAAAAAATGGAATTTCATTTCTCACTCTTAGTATGGCTGATACTTAAATATAAGTATGTATACGTACATACTTATATGTATACAGACATACAGTAGTATGTATATACATACATACATGCACACATATATATATGTAGGTATGGGTTTACCGAACATTTATTATAATGCTCGGTTTATTATAATGTTCGCTTTGTCAGTGTTGAACAAAAGGGCAACGATGGTTGCCGAACACTGTATGGCTTAATTCGAGCTGTTTGTTTACAAACAAACCGAACATTATAATAAATGTTCGGTAAATCCATACGTACATATATATATATATGTGTGCTTGTATGTATGTATATACATACCACTGTATGTCTGTATACATATATGTATGTACGTATACAACCATTGAACATGCATCTACAACAACATAAACTAAGGAGTCATATATGTGTGTGTGTGTGTGTGTGTGTGTGTTCATGTCTCTCTCTCATATATATATATACACGTGTGCATGTCTGTGTGTGTGTATATATATATATATATACACACATACACAAACATGAGTACATGCACACACACACACACACACACACACACACACACACACACACACACACACACACACACACACACACACATACACAGGAACATATTTAATTAAGTAAATGACTTATATCAGCATAAATTCAAGAGATTTTAACCAACTTAATGAAAAAGATAAATATATAATTTCTTCTTAAAGGCATACTTTAATACATATTAAATAATTTCATCTAATTTTATGCAGTGAACGTTCAGAATTAAGATGGTAGATTTTTAGATGAATATAAATACTTTAAAATAGTTTTGTATCATAGAAACAAAGGCTATTTGAGGAAGTTTGGTTAAGCTGGAAAACACAAACTAAATACAGATGAACTAAATTGGGCAAGTAAAGAGGAAACTAAAAGCTATAGTGAATTATTTAGTTGAGGTACATGCTAGTATAAAAATACAAAAGCATTTTCTGGGTCTCGATATTGATGAAAATTACATTGGTCTTGGTCAAACAGTTATCATATAACCCAGTTTGAAATACAGAAACTAAGACGAACTGAAGTGTGAATTATGTTTCAATGTGAAAACCCTCTCTTCAAGTACAGAACTCATACATGAGTTCTGTACTTGAACATACATATGAGTTCTGTACTTGAAGAGAGGGTTTTCACATTGAAACATAATTCACACTTCAGTTCGTCATCATTTAGTTTCTGTATTTCAAACTGGGTTATATGATAACTGTTTGACCAAGACCAATGTTATTTTCATCAATATCGAGACCCAGAAAATGCTTTTGTATTCTTATACTAGCATGTACCTCAACTAAATAATTCACTATAGCTTTTAGTTCCCTCTTTACTTGCCCAATTTAGTTCATCTGTATTTAGTTTGTGTTTTCCAGCTTAACCAAACTTCCTCAAATAGCCTTTGTTTCTATGATACAAAACTATTTTAAAGTATTTATATTCATCTAAAAATCTACCATCTTAATTTTATGTAAGAACCTACCTTCAGTTAGTTATGTTTCAAACATTAGCTCAATAATGAGAAAGTTGGTTATATTCCTAAATCCTTCCAAATTCTCAATTATTTTCAAAATGATGTGAAAATCATAGCCAGTGTATTTCATTTGAAATATGTTAAAAGAAAATTCAACATTCTTTTCACATTTCTTGTCTTCCCACCTTGCTGCCTTGAAACAGACTTTATGACGTGCTCTAAGTAATTTCTATTCTTTTTTTTGGTTGGTTATTATGTAGCTTTTGATTCATCTGGGTTGTTCTAAAAGAAGATCCAGCCATAACCTGATGCAGCCTGCAACTAAGCCAGGCTCTACTGCACTTCGGGCAGAGGATGGCAAACTTTCCAAATATCAGTTGCTTTCCGACAGGTTTGCAGTGAAGCCTGTGGTAGTGGAGACTTCTGGTGTTCTTGGCCCTAGAGCCATCTCCCTGCTCACCACCATCAGCACAGAGTTGGCTACCTGCAGGTGTGAGCCTCGCAACCTGGAATGGCTCTTCTAGCACGTCTCCCTCACCATCCTCCGAGGAAACACTTCTATTCTGTCCACAGGACAGCCAACGCATGAGCCCCCATTTTCTCACAATAATGAGAGATGGGGAGAGTGGGAGGGACAGAGGCAGTGACAGTGGGAGTTTGGTTCTTTTGTGTTCGAGTCTGGTGTATGTGTATATGTTTCAAAGTTAAGATGAATAGCTAACTACATCATTTTTTTTTACAAGCATAGTATATCAACAACTACATTACTTAGAGTGCTCTTCTTTTTTAAGATGGTAGGTCTGGCTTTAGAAAAACCTGGTTGTATTTTCTAACAGTTCAATTGATAATATAGAGGCTGTCACACAAGCTAAATGCTTCTGCATCATCCAAGAGAAGTCTGCTTAGTGTAATCCAAAATATTCTAAGAACTGGTGTGAATAACTCTGAAGCATATGCTGATAGCAGGTGAAAGAAAGTTAACCTTTTTTCAATTTAAATGAAATTTAGCACCTCCTACTAGAAATAACTAATAAAATGTATTTCTCCAGCATGGAATTTATCTCAGAATATATTTCTGGTTCCATCCAGCAACTATTCTTTCTATAATTCTGGTATGTCATCTTATAGACTGGACACACAAGATACCTACTGTTTAACCAAAATTTGGTCCTGATCAAATGGACTTATGGTGAAAGTGTTCCACATATAATAATCCAGGATTATATTTTGAGAAAAAGGGCGGTGAATTGGCAGTATCGGTAGAGGGTTGGACGCCATGCTTTCTAGCATAGTTACATCCCTTTACAGTCTGAGTTCAAATCCTGCCGAGGTTAACTTTGCCTTTCATCCTTATGGGGTCGATAAAATAAAGTACCAGTAATGTACTGGATAATTGCTGGCCTTGTGCCTAAAGTAGAAACAATTATATTTTCAGAAATAATATATCTAAGACTATCTTATGTGTCCTTTATTTTTTTAATACGGTAAGTTGAGATTTGAAAGACATTTGACTGCTATTTCTAGCAAGTTAAAAGACTGCATAGAAACACCGTTGGAAATTCTATTAAAAGGTTTTCATGGTTTATGAGATCCAATAGATTAAGAAAAAAATTTTTCTGACATGGTTTTCAAGCTTTCTGTTTCATCACCGTACTCTGGTATTTATCCATTTTATAATAGGAGCAAGCATTGACTCTTTGTTAATTCAACATTGATCAAAAGGCAAATCGCTGTGACATTTGTACTTTGTGCAGTGTGTTCATGTGAATGTTATTAAAAACATGTTTCAGTTTTCTTTTTTTCATATTTTCTTATAAGTATTTTATGCTTCATTTGATGTAATAACATTCCAAAACCTTCAATGTCACAACAATTGTTAGATCATACAATGATTGATAATCTCTAGCTTGTGATCTCCCGTTATTAAGATAGCAAACAATGGGGGGGAAAAGACAAAGATTCCACTCTAAAGACAGCAAATACTGCAGCCCCTTATAGGAAGGAACTTACAGCAAAACATGAGTGAGACTCATAATGGAATATTGTTCCCACATCTATGGAAAAAGAAAAGCGAAGTCTCAAATTTGAAGATATATATATGCTGCCATGATAAAATGCATTTGGCAGAGTGCAGGAATGTATGGAAATGAGATGCAGATCATATATATATATATATATATATATATACATATATATATATATATATATATATATATATATATATATATATATATGTCACTGACGTCACTTGTGGCAAAGACCCTCAACAGGATGATTCTTAACAGGATCCAGCCTGAGATGGAGAAGAAGCTCAGGGACAACCAGAACGGCTTCAGAGAGGGTAGATCAACCACCAGTCACATCCTGATGCTGAGGAGGATATTAGAGGGAGCTAGAGCAAAGTGCCTTCCTGCGGTCATGGTTTTCATTGACTTTAGGAAGGCCTTTGATTCTGTGGACCGTCACTGCCTGATGAAGATCTTACAGGCTTATGGAATCCCCAAGAGGATAGTGGACCTGATATCACTGCTCTACACCAACACCAAAGCCCAAGTCATTACACCTGATGGGATGACAGAGTTCTTTGAGATACTGGCTGGAGTGCTCCAGGGAGATACATTGGCTCCCTACCTTTTTATCATTGTAGTGGACTATTGTATGCGCCTTGCACTGGAGAAATACCAGGAC
>OZ024745.1:110482581-110502581 GCA_964016885.1 Eledone cirrhosa
CCTAACACCAACCTCATTTTACAGTGAGTGCTGGGTGCTTTTTTGCCGTAGCACCTCCACGACCACTTTGCAGTGGAATGATAGGGTCCCCAGTCCCTATCATCTCATTTCTACAGCTGAGTAAACTGGAGCAATGTGAAATAAAGTGTCTTGCTCAAGGAAACAACACATCACCTGGTCTGAGAATTGAACTCACAACCTTTCGATTGTAAGGCCAATGCTCTAACCACTAAGCCATGTGCCTCCATATATTCTATATAAAACATAACATTTTACTATGATAAGCAAAACATCACAAAAACATCCATCCCACACTGTAAATGTAGAAGGGCACCCAGTCGTAGAAATTCAGCCAAAAATAGTCCTATATGAGCAAGATATGGTCACTTGACCCAACCTGTGTAACCCATGCTAGCGCGGGAAATGGACGTTAAACGATGATAATAGCAAATAGTTAATTTGTTGTTTTGAATGAATTCCTTACAATAACTTCTAAACCAAACACTACATATAATTCTGTTACTTTGTATATGCAGTTACTTATTATCATATTTACTTAGAACCAAAGATATTTGCATTCAGTCAAAATTTTGTTATGTGACAATTTTCTCAGCACTACACTCAACAATATTGTTTCTTTACATCAGTATGTTTTCTATAACTTTTGTAATTCCATTATATATTAACCCTTTCATTACTGAATTTCTAATGACATACATTATATTTCAATTAATTAGTGAAGAATTTGCAGGGGTTTACAAACATTATCAATTATTCTATTATCAAAATAGTATTTGTAACATAACGTAAAAGAAAGGCTTTTTATATAAAATTATGTTGGAAGATCTTAACACAAAATAGTTTAAAATGGTCGGTTTTGGGCCATGCTGGTATTAAAAGGGTTAAAAGCTCCTTTTAGTCGTAGTTCACAAGAATATATACTTTATAAAAACAATACTCACTTCTATTTTAAATGTTTGGAAAATAAAGCAAATATTCATGTTTTTTCTCTGATTTAAATAGAAGACTTTGATGAAGTTAGATTTCATTTTTAAATCACTTTTCTCTAGTAAATTTCTGATATTTATTTTTCTCTAAATTCCTTACTTTGGATTTGTGCTCTAAATACCAAGCAGTCCTGCATAATGTAAAAATATAGATAAATCATTCAAGAACTCAATATTAAATATAAATTAGGCACCTTGGCATTTCTTCAAACCTGATGAAATAATAATGAAACAAAAAAGAATATATATATATGTGTGTGTGTCTATAAACACCCGTATATGTATACATATTTCCTTTATACACACACACACACACACACACACACATATATATATATATATAAGTCCTTTAATTTTAAGCAAGTTTGGATATTCATGGCTTCCTGCAGAAAATGTTGGATAAATACCATATTATATATGAGGCAATGATAAGATATCAGATGTTTACTGCTACTAAATCATAAAGATTTTCAATTTTTGTCTATTTTAAAAGGGAATGTGAGCAAGGTTCGTTAAATTACTGATTTATGAAGTACTTCTAAATTTGCTTGAAGACATATTTTTTGTCACTTTTTTATTTATGCAGTATGTTTCATAATTCATGCATTTCTGATTAATTAACCAGTAAGAAATAATTATTAGTTATGGTGCAAATTTGCATATTTATTAGAATTTATATTAATTTGGCTCATATCAAAAAGAAACAAGTAATTGAAGTCTACAAGAAGAATCATTGCTTAAAAAAATAAATATATAACAAAATAAACCTAAAACAAAACAAAATAATAACTAATAAGAGTTATTTATCTGGAAAATGTAAAAAGACGAAGAAAATAAATTTTTGAAAGAATAGATATTTTGAAGTAAAAAGAAAGAGTATAATATGAGAGAGAGTGAGAGAGAGTGAGAGAGAGTGAAAAAGTGACAAATAATAGAAAGAGAGCCCCAAGTTGTTTGAGAAAAGAAGAAAATATTAAGATGAAAAAAAGTGTAAACTATAAATGAGAAATGATTGGAAGAGTGAGAAAATGAGTGGAAACGAAATAAATATAGATTGAGAGAAAGTAAAGACAAAGTCGGAGTCAGATACAGAGAAAGAAAGAGTCATAGATGCAGGAATCATGACTCAAGCCATAGAGGTGGCTTTATGTAATCATTTGGCTTGCTAGAAATAGAAACCACATATCCCTCAAATCACACCCTACTATCTTTAAAAAAGAATCACCAGATGTTATCCAGGCTGCCTTGTAAATAGAAAAAAATATAGGATGGTTACAACTAGAATGCCTTTAATCCTAGCTCTACTCAATCAGGATTTAGTTTGGGTTAAGCCTTTAGCATTTACATTACACTATATTTACTATTGTATTTTCACAGTAAACACTTTATCTCACATAATATCGACTCTATGAGATTTTGATATTATTTATTTTGAGAACAATACCTTGACATCAGTATGAGCAGCAGGTAACCGCTGGTTTGAACAGAAAGAAGTGAGAGAGTTCTGGCCGGATATGGCCAGTTTAAATGCTAAGGGGTTAAACAAAAGCATCAATAACCTGCAAGACCCCATGATGTACTCAATCGACCCTTCTGGTTTTGAGAACTAGCTCAATTTGTATTTCTTTCACTACTCTTCTTCCTCATCTACTAGTCTGACACAATTCAAAATCAACAACATTAACCTCACCCAGGTATCTTAATCCTTCACTCAATGGAAGAATATGATGTCATGGGCATTGCTCCTTCTTTTCAAACAACAAAAAATGTATGTTCACATGTATTTATCAAATGTAGTTGTATATCATCCCTCTTGAACACTCAACTCTTGATGGAATCAAAGAAATGCCATCAACACATAGCAAGTCTTATGCATTTAAAACCTAATTGCACCCACTTTTACTTAGGTCTGACCATAGCTAATTTCACCTAGAGAGAACAAGAGAAAAGGAGAGATAGAAAAAGAATTAACCTGACCTTACTTTATTAAAACTTAAGTGATGAAAGGTAAAGCTGATCTCAGTTGTATATATAGAAACACTGGTACAGAAGTACAAGAATATATACACAGGGTGTCCACAAAAAATGTATACACACTTCAAAAGCATTCTAATAAATATTGCCTGTACAGGTAATCAAAGTGTGTATACATTTTTGGGACACCCTGTGGATATATATTATAATCCATGCAATGATTATTTTTCAAGGAGACTGTAACTCAAAGAAAGGACATGATACATGTATGTTGAGATTGTGTGTGTGTGTGCCATTGTTAGTACTCTGCTATATTTGACAATACAACTGCTACTACTCCCTCTGTTAGCAACAAAGTTATTTTTGCTCTGAATAGAGGGTAGATTATATGATGCCAGCAAATGAATTACAATTTTGCATGGTAGTATGACATGGCATGGGCATTGAATACAGAGGATGTGCAAAGGTTAGAAAAAGTGTAGCTCACTGGGTTTGTAATGTTAGTGTGCATGAACAATGAAGCAAAGATGAGTTGATGGTAAACCCGGCCATAAGAACAATCAGTTGTAGTATGCAAGTACAAAAATGTGCTACATATGGAAGATGGTCATTGGGTGAAGAAGGGCCAAGACTTTCTGGAGGAAGCAAGCTGGAAAAGAGAAAGGCCAAGCGAACCCTGAGAGCTGATGTTAAGATAATGAACCTCACAAAGTAGATGATGAAGGAATATGACAAGTGGAGGAAAGGTGTGCAAGTATGGGAAGGCAAATGCAAAAATGATGAGGAGGATGAGGAGGATGAGGAGTTGAATATAATCTTGTAAGTCAGATAATTCTTCTTTACCTAAACACAGCTGCCTTTTGTTTACATCTCTGATTCAAAATTCAGAATTGGTGTAAGTCAATCAGCAAACCAGAAGTTGAATTACAAAATCTCAAGCTGCAAAACATCTGCCAATTTGGTCTGACACACTTAGAAAAAAGTTATTAATATATTTTACAATCCATAAGTTAAACACTTCAATACTGCATCAGTTTATTCAATATATGAATGTGTGTGTATATATATATACACATTCTTTTAATATATAAACTAAGAAAGAAAAAGAAAGTGTGAGGTACAATATAAGCCTATATCTCTAGTAGTAGTACCATTATGTATTCGTTTTAACTAATTTCTCCTTTCCTGCATGCGTGTGCGTGCGTGTGCGTGTGCTGAATGTGTCTATATAGACCAAGTCAGTACTGAAGCATGAGTATTGACCTCTCAGACAGGATGGGGAGTCTGCATCTCATTTACCCCTCCTGCTGGATCCACTCCTTTCAATATGAAAAGGCAGCCACCACCTTCATCCTCGTTCACCCATACCAACATAAAGATAGATACACCCAAAGCCCCCCATACCAACATGGAAAAACAGAAACGGAATGTATGAACTAGACATGGCCTCATGTCCAGCCTCATCTCAAAGTCTGACAGGAGGATGTAGGAAATAGATGTTTAACAATGATGAGTAAGTACTCCACCACCCATCCAGCTCTGCTTTCCACACCATTCAAACAATTCTCTTGTACAACCCAAGCATATATGCATAGAAAGCTGGACATACACCACACCTGCTGCCATGAAAAAGAACATCCAATCCACCCTATATGGTGATAATGCTGGTGCCACAACTAAAGCACCTAGTGCACTCTGTAAGGTGGTCATGCCGGTACCACAACAAAGCACCCAGCCCACCCTGTTAGGTGGTTGTGCTGATACCATGAATGAGAAAGCACCCAGTCCACCTTATTAGGTGATTGTTCTGGTACCACAATGAGAAAGCACCCTCTCCACCCTGTTAGGTGGCCATTCGGGTGACATGATAAAAAGCACCCAGTCGATTCTATAATGTGGTTGTCATTAGTAAGAACAACCAGTCATAGAACCAAGTTGAGATCTGTATGAGCAGGACATGGTCACCCGACCCGACTAGTGTCATAACATGATAACCTGTCTAATCCATACAAGCATGGAAAATAGACATTAAGTGGTGATGATGATGATGATATAAACAATAGTATGCTTTTTCAGGCTATTCTCTCTGATAAAGCAAGACATTTCACTGCAGGCCCCACAGCAATGTTCATACACATCAAGAAGTGTATTTTTCAAAGCACTGTTTTATGCATGGATGTCCCCTCAGTTGCTTTTTACAGCATTCAAAGAAATGGTGTACTTATTCTAGACAGGATACACATAGCATTTAAGGAAATATGTACATATATAAACTATGTACAAAATATTAGATTTCAGAAGGAAGTCTAACTTAAAATGTTATGAAACCTAAATGGATAGAATTTATTGCTCGATTCATATTTTTTACATCTATTCTTTTTTTTTTTCTATCTTGAAGAAAAAGAATATCTAGATATTTTCATGAATCAATAGTTAATATAGATATTTTGAAACTGGATATATTTCCTTGTATGAACAATAGAAAGAATAGGAGTGTTGTCTAGAAATATCATAATGAATGATATTCTGGCTAAAATACTTTGAACTTCTAGCCATGAATTCATCGATACCAAACTGACTGAAACTGACCCTGGTTCTATAATATTTATCGAAAAACCTTCTATCAACCTTTGTTAAGTTATGATCCAAACACTAACTTAGTAATTACTAAAACACTCCAAATTTTTGATTATTTTCAAAATTCTTTCATAAAATAATATGCAGTACCTTCCTTCAGAAATATAGTATGAAAAGATTAATTACTCAGCTAAGGTATATTTAAAATGTACTTTTCTAAACTAGATTAAGTATTGCATATCTTCTTTTTTAACTTATATGTTATTCCTACATATTTCATCAATGGCATCAATGCTGTAAATGTGCTTGCATATGGCTGATTATGGTGAAGGCACATGGCTTAGTGGTTAGAGCATGAGGTTGTGAGCTTGATTCCTGGACTGGGCAATGTTTTGTGTCTTTAGCAAGACACTTTATTTCACTCAGCTGTAAAAATGAGATGATAGGACTAGGGTCCCTATCATTCCACTGCAAAGTGGTCGTGGAGGTGCCATGGCAAAAAAGCACCCAGCCCACACTGAAAAGTGGACGTGTAGGCGCCACAGAAAAAAAGCACCCAGCACTCACTGTAAATGAGGTTGGTGTTAGGAAGGGCATCCAACTGTAGAAATCAAGCCAGAATCAGTTCCCGTATGAGCAAGACAAGGTCAGCCGACCGGACACTGCCCACAACAGGACAACCCGTCTAACCCATGCTAGCATGGATGAACGGACATAAAACGGTGATGATGATGATATGTATATTGTGTGTATATTAGTTGTGACATTGTTGGTGCCAAGCTCTATCGGCCTTTGCCTTTCCCTTGGACAGCTGTTGGTCTTACACAAAAACACCTTGCCCAGACTTGTGCCGTGGAGGGGAACTTTCTGGGTGCAAATTCTATTGTCACTTGTGACCAAAGGAAATGTTTACCTTTTATGACTGATTGTGGGACTTAGTAATATACCTAACTTTATCATTAAGTTAGTGATGGGACCATAACTAAAATGTTCTTGCAGAAAATCATGATAGAAGGCTTTTAGATAGAAGGCTTTTAAATATAAACACTTTAAAATAGACAGTTTTGCAGCATAGAACTGAAGGCAGCTTCTGGTAGTTTGTTGTCAAAAGAGTTAACCCTTTAACATTTACATTACTTTATATTTACCATTATATTTTCATGGTAAAGGCTTTACCTTACATAATTATCTCACATAATATCAAATCTATGAGATTTTGATATTATTTATTTTGAGAACAATACCTTAATGTCAGTGTGAGCGGTTGGTTACAGCCGGTTTGAACAGAAAGAGGTGAGAAAATTCTGGCCAGATACAGCCAGTTTAAATGCTAAAGGGTTAAGGAACTGGTTTTGTCAGTCTTACAAAAATCATCATAGCATAATACTTTAAGCTTCTTTTGACATTCAAATTTCATTCATTTTTATTTAAGAACTGCATAGCCAGAATTCTAAGAATTGGTTTTGGCAGGGTGGAGACCCTAGATATGTAAGTCTGATTTATATACTATAAAGGCATGATGTTGACAAAGCTGACAAAATTGATAAGAATGCTTGCCAGTAAGTCAATGAGTTAAAGGTTCATATTATTAAACTCAAACACTATTCCAGTTGTTTTTTGAAAGGATTGCTAAGCCTACATTATCTAATGTGTCTTCTTTTTATAATAGGTGGACTTTGAGGAAGATTTACCTACATTTTTTTTACTAGATCAAGCGACCACAGTAAGGCTTTTTCATTGGTAATTTTAGCAACTATTGTGGTATTGATGTCAGCATAATATTATATCCTTTTTCCAGGCTGGCATAGGTTGGAGGTGGCCTCATGGTCCAAGACAGGACTGGTAAATAAAACCATATCTTGCTCATACTTTCCATATTTGGTTTGGTTTCTATGGCTGGATGCTCTTCCTAATGCCAATCACTTTACAACGTGAGTGTACTGGGTGCATTTTATGATAGCACTGGCATTAATGCACTACACAATATACAGGGTACATTTTATCATATCACCAGCACTAGAGAGGTTATCATGTACTCAGCAAAACTGAAAAGTCCTTTCTACTCCATACTTTTTCTCTTCGATCCCCAACCACTTTACAGAGAGCAGTGGGTGCATTTTATAGTGGTACCAGCTTTAGAGAAGTTGTCAAGTTCTTTATATGACCAAAGAGTTCTTTCTACCCTATGTTTTCTTTGTTTTATTTCCTCCAAATTGTTATAGCTTTGTTTCAGAATTTAGTACAATCTATATAAAGGTTTAATAATGGCACTTACATTGTATGTATAGACCTGTAGCTTCTGATGGAGTTGTAGGGGTGCATTTGTAACATACAGCAGGTCTTGAACATTTTAAACCTACTGAAGCCTATCCTTCTCTAGGTATGAAAACAGTTGATTTCTTCCAGAGAAGGAGAGTGGGATAGGGTAAGTGAGAAAGAGAGAGAGGACAGGAAAAAGTGATGTGTGGAAAGAATTGACTCCAGTACTGGACTGATAGTTCTTTTATTTGACTTAGAAAGGATGAAAGGCAAAGCTGAACTCAGTGGGATTTGAACTCAGTGGGATTTGAACTCAGAGTGCAGAGAATCCTCATCATCATCATCATCACCGTTTTACGTCCGTTCTTCCACGCTAGCATGGGTTAGACGGGTTGTTCTGTTGTGGGCAGTGTCTGGTCGGCTGACCATGCCTTGCTCATACAGGAACTGATTTGGCTTGATTTCTACAGCTGGATGCTCTTCCTAACACCAACCTCATTTACAGTGAGTGCTGGGTGCTTTTTCATGGCGCCTACACGTCCACTTTACAGTGTGGGCTGGGTGCTTTTTTGCCGTGGCACCTTCACGGCCACCTTGCGGTGGGGGGTGTGGCAGAATAGATATGAATACCACAAAGCATTGTATCTGATGTTCCAACAACTCTACCAATTCACTGCCTTGCTACTCAAAATGTTTACTGTTAAAAAGTCAACTCTAACAAGACACTAAATTTTATAATTTTACTCAATGTAAAAATCAAATTAATAGAAATGTATAAATTCCATTCAGTTTAGATTAAGCTCCATGTCAAAACAATTTAGTCACTCTCCTATTTTAGGAAACACCTCAGTTAATCATTTCTTAATTTAATCATATAAAAAGAACCAGATATTATTAATCTATTAATCTTCAATTAAAGACATTCGTTGTTCTAAATAAGAAATATGTTATAAACATTTATAGCAAAATCTATAGATACAAATAGATAGCATGCAGTAACTGATGATAAGTAGAAAGAATTTATACAATGAATTGTCTTGACAATTTATGCAATTAATATTAGACTAAGATTTTCAATATTTTAGTTAGAAATATTAATTTAGTACTTACACATAGAGCCTATGAGAGGAGGAGTGGGTGCAGGATGGTGGACATCATATCTTGACTGAGAATTTCTTGGGATACCAGAAAATGTTTTCATACACTGAAAACTAGCATTCAGAGAAGGGATGAGAGACTCAAAAGAAATTTTACACTCCTTGATATAATTCCTCTCAGAAGCCCAGTTCACTTCATTGAGTTTGTATTCCAGATTCATAACCATATATCTATTGATTACTGAGGGATTCCATTGCCAATTATACTAAAGAGAACTTGCTATTACATCTCCTTAAAATAAATATTGTAATTTGGGTGCTTGATGTAATCTGTTGCCCAATATAACATTACCATCTGATCCTAAGGTGTCTTTAGCAGAGTCTACTCTGTTGCAAGCATTCGGTTCAGATCTTTGGAATGAGGATACCTTACCCCTCTTTTCCACCAGTCACAGAATCCCTAAAAAATGGTGATGGGCGCTGCTTTTCCATCCTTGATTAAACAGTAACAAAAGAAATTGATAGAATAGCCTATTCTGGTAGGATTAAGTGTTTGACAGATTATCTTAAGTTGATAGACTATTAACCATTTCATTAACATGAAATACACTGTATTCAAATTAAGGAAACATTTCAAGGAACATACTAAAATGGTTAATTTGGCAGTATTGGTAGAACATCAGACAACATGCTTTGTGGCATATAGTTATGTCTCTTTACATTTAAGTTCTTTGTTCAATTTCTGCCAAGGTTAGCTTTGCCTTTCATCCTTATGAGATAAAAAAAAAAATAAAGTACCAGTAATGTAATGGGTCGATTTAATTGATTTTCCCCTCTACCAAAATTGTTGGCCTTGTGACTAAATCAGACACCATTACAGGATCAATAAAATAAAGTACCAGTAATGCACTGGGTAATTGCTGGCCTTGTGCCTAAAGTAGAAACAATTATTAAAATAGTATTTATAAAATAATTTCACAAAAGATTCTTATATAAAATTATGTTAGGAGGTTTTAATTTAAATAGGAACACTTTAAAATGGGTGGTTTTGTTCCATAGAGCTAGAGAAGGTTTGGGGCAGATTGGTATTAAAAGGGATAAAATAGCAAAAACAAATAATATCTAATTTAGGGAGATGAAATAGTAAGGAGTCGTTTGTATGCAGTTTACCAACAAGCAATAGATACATGATCTTGGTTCCATTACTAAGACTATTTCTATTTTCTAGCCAAAATTACATTTGTAGTGTCTGATATCACTTATATTAAAAACTCTGCAGTTAATTTAAAGTATAAAGTACTGTTGAACACTACGTAGGTTCCCTACTGGGAGCTGAATGGATGATGAATTATCGGTAAAACAAATTGGATACTTGCGCAAGTAGATATATTAGGTTATACGAGTAACATTTATAGTGCTTAATTTAGTACAGCTGTTCTGTAGTGTAATTTGTAACATGACCATTCGACAAGTGATAAATACATGCCTTGTGCCCCACAAGTCATGCTGAGGGCCGGATTAAGTCCTTTTGAAGCCCTTTGCCCTTAAAGGATTATAGTGCCCTGCCCCATTCCATATATAAAAACTACAAAAATATGTTTCTTTGGAATGAGAAATACATTTAATTTGAATAAAATGGTGCTCCTCTTTTCTTAATGTCCTAAACATGTGCTTCTTTGTATGAAATGGTTAATGAAGCCCTGAATGGGTTTGTTTAATTTCTATCCAAAATCATTACCTAGGATGTCATAAATAATTTCTGTTAAAATCTCAGCCATAAATTATTAATTTATTATGTGAGTGCAATTGGGTAAACAGAAATTGTGTGGAAGCCCATCAGATGGATTTCCCCTATTCTTGAGTGGTAGGCTTTATCCTTCATCTAGTTTAACATCCCTATTTGGGTGCTTTTAGCAGAGCAACTTAACCAGGTCTATGGTATCAGAATAGCTGATCCCTTTCCATTAACTGTTTCAGGAGACCCTGAAAAAGGTCATGGGTGGTACTCTTCTATCCTTGGTTGAACTATAAATAAATGTGTATATGTCATCATCATTATAATCATAGTTTTAGTGTTGTTTTTGATTGCTAGCAAGGTTTAGATATATCCTATTCAGCTTTCATTCCACTACCTTTTACTCTCTTACTAAGGGTGGTGGTATGATGTAATCATACTTCAGAAATATACCTTCCCCTCTTACAATGCACCTACTTAGTGGGTGGTTTCTAAACACTAAATAAATAAAGAGTACTCAAACATCACTACCCTAATGATATGTGCCTAGACTGTGTGGGTGAGCACAACCAGAAACATCAACCCTGTTCCTCCATCAATAATGTGATGTCAAACTAATGATGATGATGATGACAACTACAATGACAAGAATGGTGATAACTTGAAACTTTGAAAGTAGAAAGGTAGATAGATAGCTTTCATAGATAGATAAATGTCTTTATTAGCCACAAGGGCACAAAAGAAGGGGACAAATACAAATGGGGAGTTTACATACAGGTATATGAAAATAAAACTATTAATAAAATAACAAATAACAATTGAAATCCCCAATAGGGGGGAGGCGTTACACAGGGGTTGTACACACCCCGAAAAAAATGTGCAACCCTCATCTCCAGGAGCACCAAGAGTGAGTACTCCCTTCCTCTCTTCCTCTTTTTCCTCAACCTACAGGCTTATATAGAGAGAAGGCCCAACCACTCGGGCCATCTTTGCCACATTCACCCACCTTTTATAAAATTTGCTGGGGTACAGCACCTCTCTCTCCATCCTGATTCTTCTTCCAAAATGATATTTGAAAAAAACGAATCAGTTGCTCGCCGGAGAGAAAGGTGTCTGACCTCAGCCCTTTTAATCTCGTCCACCATATAACCTCTTTCACCATAGCCATAACACATAGGAAAACCACCTCTCCCTCGTTTTTGAAGGAGGGTGGCGGTTTGATCATGACAATGGACTCAGTGGTCAACCGGATTGGTCCCACCCGCGACAATAGTCATTCTACATAGCTCCACAGGTCGGTAACGCCCGGGCAGTGCACAAATGCGTGCGCGACGCTTTCATAGATAGATAGATACATTGGTAGGAAGCTATGTAAATAGGCAAGTATGTATGTAAACAGGTATCTTATTTAACAATAAGTTGTTTAAAAAAAGTTGGTACAAACAAATAATATAGCGTCGTGTACAATTAGGTAATGGTGATTGACAGAGAATAAAAAATAAAAGAATAGAAATAAACACTTGTACATAAAAAAACTTAGGCATTTAGAATTAGACAATATGAAATGTAATGTTCTTTGCCTAAGTTATCTTCCAGAACATTCCTCTTTCAAGTATTTCACAAATACTATAAAGTGCAGTAAGAAAGAAGTTAAAATAGCATAAAAATGCTAATAGTAAAATGTTGATACTGTTGTAAAGTAAAGTAAAGAGCCCTTAACTCTTGATTGAGTTGTAGGGACACCATCTTGACAGATTTGGGTATTTTAAACCTGGCAGAGCCTATCCCTCTCCAGGTTGGAACACAGCTGATTTCCTCCAGGGAAAGAAAAAGAGAGAGAGGAAGAGATAAAAAAAGAGAGGACGGACCAATCTAATACTGGACTGGTACTTTATTTATCAACCATGAAAAGATGAAAGGCAAAGTTGACCACAGCAAGATTTGAACTTAGCGAACAGTGAGGTATTTTTAATCTGATACACTAAAAATTTGCCAATTCTCTTTGACGCTGTTGGGAAACATCAAGTATTTCAAAAACTATTGAGTTGGAATCATGAATGCTGGAAGCTTAGTTTTAGAAATGAGGATTTAGTCTTGGTTCTGGAAAAAGATAAATCCACCTAAAATGTTGAAGTACCTAGAAGTAAAAACGCAATGGATTCTCTGCTGATTTCAATCATGTGTATTTTGTTCATCAGCCAAACATGAATTTAATGTGCAAGTGGTTGAGTATTCCACAAACATATGTACCCTTAACTCTTTGAATACCATATCTCTAATGAAAGACACTGCATAGGATTTTGAAATAATTTTGAAGAGATTTAGTAATATTTTACTAAATCGTTATTAAGCTGGTGTTTGGAGCATAACCTAACAAAGAGAAACATCTAAATGCTAAAACTAATAGCTAAAACCATACTGTAAGAAAAAAACCATACTGTAAGAAACCATACTGTAAGAAAAACCATACTGTAAGAAAAAAAAAACAGGAAAGCTATATTGCCAGTGATATATTTTGCATGAATGTAAGGGGGCAAGCAATCCAAGTCTATCATTGAATACAAACAATTAATTTTATTTTATTATAAATCTCATTATTATAGTCGATTGGCAGTATCAGTAGAGCATCAGACACCATGCTTTGCAGCATAGAACTATGTCCTTTTACATTCTGAGTTCAAATCTCTCCAGGGTTAACTTTGTCTTTCATCCTTACAGGGTGGATAAAATAAAGTACCAATAATGTACTGGGATCAACTTAATCAAATTTCCCCTCCACCAAAATCGATGGCCTTGTGCCATTATTATGGCAGAGAAATGTGGTTGGTTGGCATTATCATAAAGGTATTTAGTTATGACTTTCTACATACTTAGTTCAAATCCTACCAATGTCAACATTCCTTTCAATAAAATAAAGTACCATTTAAATACTGGGGTTGATATATTTGACTTCCCCTTTATCCTAATTGCTGGCTTCGTGCCAATGTTAGGAAAACTTATTATGGCAGACAGCTGAAAAGATGGTACATACATGCTATACATACCTTTCTTCAATTATTTGGTTTTGATTTTTGATATTGTATGCTTTGCCTCAGGACATTGCATAATATACTTCTAAATACATTGTGCCATAGAAAAGATAGGATGGTCACATCTGGAATACCAGTCAAACAATGGAAAGTTGACGAAGAAAAACAAGCTTACTAGCAAATCATTATTGAGAATGAGAAACATTTTGAGGAAATATTTCAAGGTGATGACAGTGTAGAAAACAGACAGTTATAATTAAAATGAAATATACTAGAATATAATGTTTCTCTGGGGAATGTAGAAAAAGAAAATTCCAAAATGAATGCCAAAGAATATTCCAAATATATTCGTCATTTGTCAGGTTACCAAAAGCTTCAATATTACTCAGCTACTCAAAAATTATAAGCTATATTAACCCTTTTGTTATCATATTTTCAACAAAATACTATGTCCATTTACTTTGAAAATAATTAAGAATTTGAAGGAATTTACTGAAATAATGTTTTAATTATTACTGTGTGAATGGGCCAGCTTTAAGTATCTGCCTATAGATTGGAGGAGGAAAACTGGGAGAGGGCTGTTGCCCTAGTGGTCAGGATGACTGTGGATTTCTATGGGCTTTCTCCATGTGTGACCCTTGAAGATCCTAACTCACTATTGGGCAATTTATTTTGTTTGAAATTTTACATGTTTTCTTTGTTTTTGTTAACTCTTTTTTACACACCAAAGCCCACACTGTACCATCCTGAATGTTTTCTTAACGCGAGCTCTGCATGGTTAATAAAGAAATCGTTATTACTGTAAATTGTGGCATCTTTTTTTATTTACTCAACCCAAGCAAAGCAATAAAGTCAGTAAACTCAGTAAAATGCAAAGACTTACTGAGAAAGAAAAAGGACAAAACAGAATATAATTCAAGGAGAGAAAAGATGACAAGTGATGTTGCATTTAAAGTTTTGCAAATTGTGGTGATCAGGAAAGCAACATGCTAGGAGAGAATTGTACAGATGAAAGTGTGAGGGAAGAAACAGTGGAAGAGAAATAAATAAATGAAATCATTTGATATCAAACTGATTCATTTGATATCATTTGATATCAAACAGTAACTGGTTCTATGATATAAAAAAAAACTTTTTTTCTTTTTTAAAGTGTTTATATTTATCAAAAACTCTTTCATCATAATTTTATCAAAGAACATTTGTTAACCAATGCTCCAAACACTAACTTAGTAATGAGAATATGGAAATAATGAAAATAATCAAATTCTTGATTATTTTCAAAATCATTTGAAAATCATAAGCAACATTTTTCATTAGAAATACGATAGGGAAAGGGTTAATTCTAGTAATGAATAGTTTCTATTTTTGTCACAACGTATTAGATGAAATAAATGCAATACTTTTAAGAAAAGATTTTTACCTAAGCTCTAAACTACTTTCTTATATCCACATCCACATTTTCATTTCCCTTTTCTCTTTCAACTATGATTCTCAGTGTGTGAATTTTCATTTCATATTTTTATTTGAAAAAATGTTTTTAATTCGATTTTATTTCTGCATTTTTTTTTCTTGCTGTACATACATTTTACATTCACTTTTGAACAATTTTTGTTTTGTGCCATTTCTTTTTTTTTTTTTTTCAGCAAGGAAATGAAATAACAGCACAAAAATATGAAATGACACGTTTTAATGTATAATTAGATTGTATTAAAGAAGACAGTAAGTTATATAGTTTCTTATCAATCAATTATTACAGTAAAAAGCAGATAATATATACAAAGTAAGTCTTTTTTTATCTTCATGTAAAAATACACATAGCATTCACACTGAGATAGTCCCATATATATATGTGAGTGTTATATATATATATATAAATAAATAAATACACATATATATATATGTCTGTATCTAAACATACATATATAGACATATGCATCCATACATGACTGCACATTATGAATATATATATATATGAACTCAGTAATATATATCAATACTTATCAATAAGTGTGTATATATATTCATATGAACACAGTAATACATATCAATATGCGTACGTGCATGTGTACAATTATACATATCAGCACAGACATGCATATGTATCTATATCCACATAGATTTAGTTGTGTGTGGTTGATACACACATAAAAATACATACAAAAATGTACAAAGATTCTTAATATTTCAACATATATGTAAAGAAAGTCTGTGTTGAAACCAAGAAAATCTGACAACAGCTTTATCACGATTGAGAAGATGAAGACAAACTAATAAAAGTTCAGATTCTACTGAAATAGCTATTTTATACAAATGGCTTCAATAGAAAATTGAAGAGCTTTTGTTAATAACCTAAACCTTTGAAATTGGACAAACTCCTGTGAAACATATGTTTGAAATATTTCATGCTATCTAATTACGACAGTCCTGTTTTCTATCAAATTCAAATTGTAATTGAGGGAAGTATTACATAAAACTTTAACTGCAGTTTGTGATTCTGTTTTCTTTTATTTTTATTTATTATTTTTTTTAAAGATAACCTAGGAACGATGCTTACTGCTCATGCTCTTTGCAGATATACCTGTTGTGGGGAGATTTACCCGACTGATACCAAACTGATTGAAATCTCCACTGGTTCTATGGTACTAAGCTGTTTTGTTTATAAAGCCTCCATCATAATTTTCTATAAGAAGCTTTGGTAAGTTAGTTTCTAAATACTGGTTTAATAGTGAGAAAGTTAGTTATATAACTAAATCCCTCTAAATTCTAAATTATTTAAAAAATAATATGAAAATCATAAGCAATGTATTTCATTAGAAATATAATGATATGAACATTAATGCAACCAATATCCAGTTTGAATGTCTATAGAAGACAGAACTTTGGGAGGGAACTTGATAACTGGTCTTGTTAATTAAGAGCCATTAGAGAGCAGGAGAAAATGCCACGGTCAACTTTACCTTTCATCCTTTCAGAGGTCAATGAAATAAAGTAAAATTTCAAGGTAGTGGATTAATAGAATTTTTAATCCTTTCCTTACCAACTCGCCGAAAGCCACCCATTTTAAAGGGTTCTGATTTAACCCTTTAGCATTTAAATTGGTTGTATCTAGCCAGACTTCTCTCACATCTTTCTGTTCAAACTAGCTGTAACTGGCCACAAATACTGATGGTAAGGTATTGTTATCAAAATAAATAATATCAAAATATCATACATTCGATATTATGTGAGATAAAGCCTTTACCAAGAAAATACTATAGTATATATAGTAAATGCTAATGGGTTAAGTTAAAATCTTCCAACATAATTTTATATAGGAACCCTTTGTAATGTTAGTAATACAACCTTAATAATTGAATTAATTTTAGAAGATCCTTTCAAATTCTTCTGTAATTAATTCAAATACAGCATATTTTATTAGAAATATGGTAATGAAATTCCAGGTAGTTTGGTATCAAATGAGTTAAAGAAGAGCAGAGGCTCAATATTTGTAATATTAATGTGTTGGACTTCTGACCACATGGATCATGAGATGAAATTTTACTGCTAGAACCTTTGCTAACAAGGATAATGATCTTAAATGATGATGGATGTTATGTTGTGCACAAACAAGGTCAAAGCACATAACTTTTGCGTTTTGTTAGTCAAGAAAACTGGAGCAGTTTCCATTCTAGTTTATTGAATTGTGATATGTGATACAAAGATTAAGCTTTTTGGTACCAAACTGCATAAAGCTGCACTTGGTGCTACAATGCAAAACTATTTAGATTTATCCAGAAATCTTCCATTATCAGTTTATCTAAGAACCTTTGTTATGTTCCAAACACCCGATAGATACTAAAAAAGTGAGTTACTAAATCTCTCCAAATTCTTGATTATTTTCAAAATTATTTGAAAAAAATCTCACCAATGATAAATAATATGGGATAAATTAATGTAAAACAACACAAATGGAAAACGTAGACAAATATCCAAAGAAAACATTTGAGTTTATAATATGAAGATACTTCTTTTTTTAAATAGCAAGAAAAAATTCATCTTCATTAACCCTTTAACATTTAAACTAGTTGTATCCAGCCAGAATTCTTTCTCCTCTTTCTGTTCAAACTGGCCATAACTCATAGATTCGATATTATGAGAGATAAAACCTTTACCATGAAAATACAATAATAAATATAGTGTAATGTAAATGCTAAAGGGTTAATTTATTGATTTCTCATTATACAGAGATGGCAATATTTTACATTTACTGTGTATTGTGGAAGTCAGCTGCACAACAGATGTGAACATTTAAATCAACAGATTTAAAGAACGAACTAAAGCAACAGATGTGAACATTTGACTTAGAATCAGTGAGAAAGAGAACAGATATGAACAACTGCTTCAAAAATAAAACCTTGTCTACCCAGTTCATAATTTATATTTGTACCTATAATTACTGGTATTTGTACCTATAATTACTGGAGCATTTTGTTTCATACAAAGTGTCTAAGTAATATACTTTCATTTCAATGATGGACAAATTCAATCAAGCATTGTAAAGATAGGACAGTAGATAAAGGGGGAAAAGAAAGCTGATTATTTGATGGAACCAAGGAAGCTATGTTTCCATTGGTGTTTTTCCATTGCTGTATATTTACTGGCCGCAAGTGAGACATAGATCCCTCGCTCCACGGATCTGGAACAGGTAAGATAAAGCATCCCATCCAATATTTTAACAATTCCAACAAGCCTCCAGCTATGGATTGCTACTTTATCACACCCAAAGGATGAGAGGCAAAGTTGATCACAGCAGTATTTGAACTCAAGAGCATGGAAACCCAAATCAAATGCTCTAGTAACTCTCCACCTATAATACTTAAATGATACCTATATATATATATATATATATATATATATATATATATATATATATATATATATATATATATATATATATATATATATATATATATATATATATATAAGAGGGTGTTAAAGTTTGCTTGAAGCATTGTGAAATATGTAAAATATGTAGTTTTTTTGTTTCTCTCAATTTTCACTTTTCTCCTATTTCTCACTCACTTCCTACCTCGAGATTTCCCATCTGCATTGTTGTGGCTTTCTAAACTACATATTTTATATATATATATATATATATATATAAAGGATAACAAAATATCGTTATAGGTAATCCAGTTAGAGGTTGTGAATACTCCGTATTGTGGATAGTTTTAGCATGCAGCGTTGTTTGACTCAACAAGGGGTTTCCGTAGGTGGCGAGTTTGTGAGTTCTCTTGAATTCCTATGTAAGTTTATCTTAGAGTAATAATATTGAAAGAGTGAAGAATAACATGGTCAACAGTACAAAAAAAAGGTTTTATTTACAGTATTAACAATTGTTTCACTGATTAAGTTGTCTAAAAATCGCTGAACACTTGAAGCTGTGCCACTCAATTTTAAAAACGTTGTTAGCTTAACCAGATCATCAGAAGGGACTGTTAAAAATATGCTCAGTGTTTACGAATTCAAATTACATCATCATCAATAAAGAGAGAGAAAAAGAGAAAAAAGAAAAAAAGAAAAAGATATCGAGAAAAAAGACAGAAAAAAGAAAGAAGAGAAAAGGGTGAAGAAAAAAAGATAAAAGATAAAGAAAAAGAAAAACAGAGAGAAAAAAACAACAAAGACAACAAAAATAAATGAACAAATGCTAATAAACAAGTTACAACGAGGCTAATAAACAAGTTACAATGAGGATGATAAAAAACAATACAAAATATGATAAAAAATAAATAAATAAATGTTTATATGTGTGCGAAGAAAAGTAAACATAGTATGATTATTGAGAGTAGTTGTTGTGTTGGTGGTTAAAATATAGAAATAGGATGGTATAAACATGAAAATGTTAAATATATTCATGTATGTATTAGTTACATTAATAAATTAATTAAATAATTAATTAATTAAATAATTAATTAATTGTAAGTTATATTAGAAGTGAAAATAATACGATGGCACATCGCTTGGTGGTTAGAGCATTGGCCTTGCAATAGAAAGGTTGTGAGTTCAATTCTCAGACCGGGTGATGTGTTGTTTCCTTGAGCAAGACACTTTATTTCACATTGCTCCAGTTTACTCAGCTGTAGAAATGAGATGATAGGGACTGGGGTCCCTATCATTCCACTGCAAAGTAGTCATGGAGGTGCCACAGCAAAAAAAGCACCCAGCACTCACTGTAAATGAGGTTGGTGTGAGGAAGGGCATCCAGCTGTAGAAATCAAGCCAGAATCAGTTCCCATCCCACCATTGCAAGCAGAGAAAAACGGATGTATGATGATGATGA
>OZ024745.1:110507581-110537581 GCA_964016885.1 Eledone cirrhosa
GAAGATGATGGAATCAGTAGAGCATCAAACTTAATAATTTGGTGTATTCAGTTATGTGGTTTTATGTTCTGAGTTCAACTCCCAGTGGGATTAACTTTTTCTTTCATCCTTCCACAGTCGATGAAAATAAAGTAGCAGTCAAGTACTGCAGTTGATTCAATTGACTGTACTCTGCCACCCCTTCATACATTCTTCACTAAATAGCTGCCCTTGTGCCTACATCACATATTATAATTATTATTGTCACACTAATTAATATTTCTTTCACTGATTCTATTAATATTTATATATAATTGCTGTGATTGTTCTCCATCCGCTGTAATTAATCATGTTGTTGTTGTTGTTGTTGCTGTTGTTGTGATATCTGCTGTCTTCTTGTTGTTGTTGTGATATCTGCTGTGCTGCTGTTGTTGTTGTTGTTGTTGTTGTTGTTCTAATTTTAAATGCTGCAACAGCTGCAACTGTTTTTAATACCATTACTGTTGATGTTCTGCGCTTGCTTATAGCTTCTATTGCTGTTGTTGTTGTACTTGTTGTTGCTGTAGTTGTTGTTGTTGTACTTGTTGTTGTTGTTGTACTTGTTGTTGCTGTAGTTGTTGTACTTGTTGTTGCTGTTTGTTGTTGTACTTGTTGTTGCTGTTGTTGCTGGTGTTGTACTTGTTGTTGCTGTTGTTGTTGTACTTGTTGTTGCTGTAGTTGTTGTACTTGTTGTTGCTGTTGTTGTTGTACTTGTTGTTGCTGTAGTTGTTGTTGTACTTGTTGTTGCTGTAGTTGTTGTACTTGTTGTTGCTGTTTGTTGTTGTACTTGTTGTTGCTGTTGTTGCTGGTGTTGTACTTGTTGTTGCTGTTGTTGTTGTACTTGTTGTTGCTGTAGTTGTTGTACTTGTTGTTGCTGTTGTTGTTGTACTTGTTGTTGCTGTAGTTGTTGTACTTGTTGTTGCTGTTGTTGTTGTACTTGTTGTTGCTGTAGTTGTTGTTGTACTTGTTGTTGCTGTAGTTGTTGTACTTGTTGTTGCTGTTGTTGTTGTACTTGTTGTTGCTGTAGTTGTTGTACTTGTTGTTGCTGTTTGTTGTTGTACTTGTTGTTGCTGTTGTTGCTGTTGTTGTTGTTGTACTTGTTGTTGCTGTTTGTTGTTGTTGTTGTTGTACTTGTTGTTGCTGTTGTTGTTGTTGTACTTGTTGTTGCTGTAGTTGTTGTACTTGCTGTAGTTGCTGTTGTTGTTGTTGTACTTGTTGCTGTAGTTACTGCTGTTGTTGTTGTACTTGTTGCTGCTGTTGTTGTTGTTGTTGTTGTACTTGCTGTTGTTGTTGTTGTACTTGTTGCTGTTGTTGTCGTACTTGTTGCTGTTGTTACTGCTGTTGTTGTTGTACTTGTTGCTGTAGTTACTGTTGTTGTTGTTGTAATTGTGTTGTAGTTACTGTTGTTGTTGTTGCTGTTGCAACTGTAGTTGTTGCTGCTGCTGTTGTTGCTGCTATAGTTGTTGTTGTTGTTGCTTATCTAGTTTCACCACAATACTACAATAACAACATGAACAACAACAACAACGGCAACATCATTAACAACAACAACAACAAAACAAACAAACACAAGCAACAGCTATAAGTAATCCGTTTTTATTATTATTATTATTACATTACTATTATAACATGACAACAACAGAAACAAAGGTGACAACAACAACAACAACAGCACAAACAACAACTACAACAAAGACACCAACACCACCACCACCAACAACAACAACACCACCAACAACGACAAAGAACAAAAACAACTACGACACCAACTACAACAACAACGACAACGACACCACCAACTACAACAACAACAACGACAACGACACCACCAACTACAACAACAACGACAACGACACCACCACCAACAACAACAACGACACCACCAACTACAACAACAACGACAACGACACCACCAACTACAACAACGACAACGACACCAACTACAACAACAACAACGGCGACGACACCACCACCAACAACTCCAACAACGGCAACGAACAAAAACAACTACAACGACACCAACAACTACAACAACAACGACACCAACAACGACACCACCAACTACAACAACGACAACGACACCACCAACTACAACAACAACAACAACGACGACGACGACTTCACCACCACCAACAACAACAACTCCAGCAACGGCAACGAACAAAAACAACTACAACGACACCACCACCAACAACAACAACAACAACAACAACGACACCAACAACGACACCACCAACAACAACAACAGCAATAATAACAATAGAAGCATTAACCACAACAGTAAGCAGCCGCTATAATAACAGCATCAAAGGTGACAGAAAAATCCCAGTTGGTGTGTTCTGACAGCAGCCGACACTGAGATGCACTGGTTGGGGATAAGAACTATAAAGAAGTACAAAAGTTTGAATAACGAAACAAAATAAAAAAAAAGTATGTGTGCATGTATATATATACATATATATATATATATACATACATATAAATATATAAATATACACATACATATATGTATACATATATATATATATATATATATATTCATACATACACACACATATGTATATACATATACATATACACATACATGTATACATGTATACATATATACATTCATACATACACACACATATGTATATACATATACATATACATATACACATACATGTATACATATATACATTCATACATACACATACATATGTATATACATATACATATACACATACATGTATACATGTATACATATATACATTCATACATACACATACATATGTATATACATATACATATACACATACATGTATACATGTATACATATATACATTCATACATACACATACATATGTATATACATATACATATACACATACATGTATACATATATACATTCATACATACACATACATATGTGTATATATATATGTATATACACACACATACAGGTAATCATATAATCATATATATATATATATACATACATACACACACACACATGTATACATACATGTGTGTGTATATATATATATATATATATATAATGTAGTGTTGTGTTGGTGGAGGGAAGGTAGAGGACTGGGGTAGCAAGCCATGCTGTTGAACTTGATATCAATCCAAGTGACATTTGTCACTTAATCACACAGCTTAACTCTGTTAGAATAAGCAATTTGGAAAATTAGATTTCGTCTCTAATTTTTACTAAATTCTTTTTCTTTATATGTTTATCTATTTTATTATTAATTCTTTAATGTGTTGTTGTTTTTTTAGGAGGAGAGTGATTTTTTTTCTTATTGCTTATTTTTTCGTATTTGTTCATTTTATTTTAAATATGTGTGTATATATATATATATAAATATAAGTGTGTATATATATATATATGTGTGTGTGAGTGCGCGTGTGTGTGGGGTATATGTGTGTGTATATGTATGTGTATGTGTGTGTGTGTGTTATTTTTTCATTCTTTGTTTATTCTCTAAGTTTTATATTGCAGAAACCTTCTTATTGATAAAATGACAGGAATATTGAACAGTACTTTTTTTTTCTTCTTTTATTCCTTTTATTTTTAATTCATTTTTTGTTTTTACTTTCTTTCTTGCTACTTTTATTTTTTTATTTATTTTTTCTATTTCTTTTTTAATCATTCCAGTGTGATTGAAGAATTGATTTCTGACAATACATTGCATTTCAAAAAAACAACAAGAAAAAAAAACAAGAAAGAAAAACAAATGAACCCTCCAACTGCAAGACTTTGGTAGACTTTAAGACTAAATAAAACAAAATAAAACAACTGCAAAATACCCACCCACCCACCCCTACCTATTCCTTCCTCCAAAATATAACAAAGAAAAGAAATAACCAGATGAGAATGAGAAAGCTATATGAGGTTGGTTTTCTGCAATAAAGATATGAATTATTTATTTAGACTGAAGAATCCTTTTGTAGTCAACAATATTAAGAGAGAGTATTTAATGCAATGAGAGGTTAAGAATAAGAGAGAGAGAGATGGATAGTCAGTGTATATATGAAAGACAGAATGAGAGAGAAAGAGTTTAATAGTTAATATGCTTTAAGTGGTGATGTTTAAACTGGTCTATAACATATTTGCGATCTTATGTATATATAACTAGCACGGAAAAGTGGATGTTAAAAGATGATGAGTATATATATATATATATATATATATGTATATATATAAATTTTAGTACAGCATTAACGAAGCTTTAGTTCGCGGCTAAGCTAACGAATGCAAATTCGGTCTGTAGCTTTAGCACTTGGATGGGGAAAAGTACCCCAGCGTAATAACAATACGTTTAGACAGCTTAGCAAATCAAATATAGCAATCGGCAGTCCAGCCGCATCACTAGAGCAACGAAAATACAGGACTCAGGAAAAATATATATATATATATACACACACACACACACATATCTATCTATCTCTTTTTCCTTCTCTAGCATGGCAAAATAGATACTAAATGATGATTATAAAGATGTATATATACATATTCATTGTGTTATGCTTTTACTGGTATCAGTCATTAGACTGCAACCATGCTCAGGCATGGCCTTTTCAGGAGTTAGTTAATTACATCAATTTCACGATTTATCTTTACGAGTCAATCATTTTATTGATAACTTTTTTGTCAAACCATCAATTAATGGTACATAAATTAATGTGTATATATACACACACACACACACACATATATATATATATATATATATATATATATATATATATAAGATCAAAAGATGGTTAAAGGAGTTCCATGTATTTTAAAACAAACATCATCATGCAATAATATTTGTGTTTTCATCAGATAAAACAGGAGGACATGATATGAAGGCTAAAAAACACTTGTGGATAGTGCAGTTTTAAATCAACATATGAAAAGTAGTTTTAGATTGATGTGTGATATTGGGAAAAATATTTTATTTAGAGAGGGGGCTGGGGTGGAAAGGATGAAAAAAGGGGAGGAGATGAGAGTGAAGGTGGAGAGGGAGAGATGGGTGATAGAGAGAAAGAGATAGTTTTTATAACTGAGAAAAGATATATTGTTTTACTTGCATGATGATGTTTGTTTTTGAAATGCGCATAATAAAATACATGGAACTCCTTTAACCATCTTTTGATCTTATATATTATATATACTCCAGTCCTACAAACTGTAGAGTGCTTCTTATCCGATATCTGCATTGCTTTATTGTACTACAATAAAACTCACCTCCTACATATATATATATATATATATATATATATATGTAATAGGCTTTCACAGAGTTTCTGTATACCAAATTTTACTCCTGGAATAATGTGCCAGGTTCATGAATCTTGGGAAATAACCAAAAAAATATGATTGTGAATACAAGCAGCCAAAGTGGGGTTCCTCGAAAGGGTCTTCGGAGTAACATTACTTGATAGAGTGCATAGCTCAGAGATCAGAGAGTCACTCCAGGTAGAGCCGATACTTCTCTGAATTGAGAGCTCACAGGTCCAATACTACAGGCATGTGGTTAAAATGTCTCAAGACAGACTGCAGAGGCAAAACCAAATGGCAGGAGATCCAAGGGTAGACCTTGAGAAAGATTGTTGCATAACATCCATGAGTTGGGCTGGTCTCACTTGGGGATGCATCCAGATCAATTGGAGATTGTTACTTCTGGCAGGACCTGCTGGAAGGAGTGTTTGAAGACTGCCATCCTCTCAGGAATAAATGGATGAAGAAGAAGAAGAAGAAGAATATTACCAAGAGTTCAGCTGTTGCTGCTACCAAAGATGACTAAGCAAGTAGATCTGTGGCCAAAATTATTTCATTCATGGTCATCACATCTTTAATCAGACACTTATCTACAACCATATCATCCAATGTGTTTTTACCTCTTTTTAATAAAAATAAGTTGGTATGATGTGATTTGTTGAAGATTTGGCTGCTATTTCAGTTTAACATGAATGACGATGATGATGATGATAATAATAATAAAATACAAGTTGAAGGAAAAGGAAAAGAAAAAAGAAAGGAAAAGGAGAAAAAGAAAAGAAAGAAAAACAAGTTTTCTATGATAATTCTATGTAGGAACTTATACGTTATGCTCCATATGAGAAAATTAGTTATAATACTAAATCTCTCCAATTTCTTGATTATTTTCAAAATTATTTGAAAATCATAGACAGAATCGTTCATTATAAATATGGCTATGAGAGGGTTAAAGATTTAAAATATATGTGGGAGGAGGTATGCACACTTTCTAAACAGAGAATTTCCCAAATCTTAACAGGACAGAACCATAATCGATCAACTATTTCTTCTTGATCACAACTACTCATTGGTATCGTAAGATCAAATAGTTGGTGATGATATTGAATGAGGAAAAACATTTAGAGGGTGATACAATCTACTAAAGTCAGACAAATAACAGACAGTAGACATGTGAAGAAAATTAGATTAGATTTAGGAACATAAAAGAATGGTGACTGATTCCATTGACTTTTGAAGTTAAGAGTAGAAAAATAGTTGCTTGGCATGACATTAAAATATATGAAAGCTAGACAGTTAGAGACTAACAGGAAGGACATTCCAATATCTTGAGTTCTAGACAGAGAAATCTCAGTCACTAAATCTTCGTTTCGAAAAAAGGAAGTTTTGTTTAGTGTAACATAATATGAAAGCAGTTAGATGTATTAATAAATAAAAACACACACACACAATATATATATATAGTGTGTGTGTGTGTGTGTGTACATACATACATACATAAACACACACAGACACTATATATATATTTGTGTGTGATGTGTGTATTACAGAGATTTATCTAATAATTTGAATTATGGAAACCTTGTCTTCATACGTATTATCATCATTGTTTTAACATCTGCTTTCCCTGCTAGCAAGGGTTGGCTGGGTCTACCATAATGAAGCTTGGTCAGTGATCTGCATCTTGCTTATATATATTCTCACATTCTACCAAGTGCACAGGAGAGGTTGTCATATCTTTGACACAACTGAAGAGTCTTCCCAATCCTTTGTTTGTCAAGCTTTTGATGACTGGATGCCCTACCTATCACCAACCACTTTATAACAATTTATGTATAAATTTTGTTCAATACTATCACAAAATTTATGCATTACTTACATTCCACCATTGTCAGCCTTCACCTTATTGATCCAAGTCAAAAGTAAACCTAAACAATAACTACCCTGTATCGTGTAAATCACCAACATTAGAGAAGTTGTCATGACCTTCACATGACTGAAGGGCACTTCCAACTATTATTTTTTCATGATGAGAACACTCAGTGCCCAAAACAGTAGGTGTAGTGATGGTAGAGAGAATAGCTAAGGAGTAATAGAGGAGGGGATGCAGAGAGTAGCTAGAAGAAGTGAGCACAAAGAGCACAAGTGAATTAGATTCCTTCAGTTGCCAGGGAGGCTCGCTAGAAGTAATTGACAGCTTTTGTTACCTAGACAATCAAAGTAGTAGTTGGGGAAGGATGCGTTGAAAGTGTGATAGCTAGGATAAGAACAGGCTGGGAGTAGTTTAGAGAGCTAATACCTCTGCTGAAAACAAAGGGCTTTTCTCTCAGAGTAAAGGGTAGACTTTATGATGTCTGTGCGTGAACTGCAATACTACATGGTAGTGAAACATGGGCCTTGACTGCAGAAGACCTGTGGAGGCTAGAAAGAATTGAGTCAAGTATGTGCCAATGGATATGTAATGTCAGTGTGCATAAATAGCATAGCATAAGAAAACAGCAAAAAATTGATATCAGAGGAATTGGGTGTAGTGTGCAAGAGAGAAGAGTGCATTGGTATGGACATGTAATGCATAAAGAAGACAGCTGCATAAAGAGATGCAGAGAAATACCAGTAGCTGGGACCTGTGGAAGAGGCAGACCAAGAAAGACATGGGGTTAAGTTGTGAAGATGAACCTTAAAAAACTAAACTTCAGAACATAAATAACAAAGGACCACAAGGGATGGTGATATTCTGTTCTGGTCAAGACCCGGCCTACAGCATACAATGTGGCCTGACTTATCCCCCAAATCAGCCCTGATCAAATAGATCAATGATCAAAATCATTATAGGTATGACTATCCAGTCTTTTCTCTAGCCATGTGAATTTATAACTACATCAGGGCCCATTCTATTGAAAATATTTAGGACACATTTCTGGCTTGAGAAGACCCTCCCTCTCACCAACCCGGTGTTGAAAACCACAGAACAGGTCATAAGCACTGCCATTTTTTCTAAGTGATAAAAATAGGTATCCTTCCTATTTTATTTTAAAATAGCAGCTAAAGTTAAATCTGAGGGAGATTTGGATGTTGTTTCTAGTAACCTGAATGATTACACAGGTCACTTGGTTATAAGCTGATGGCCATATGTATGTAACAAACTTTTCGCCAAATGGCTGCACCAAACAGCACCAAATTTGCACCATAGATGTAACTTTTTCCAAGTAAAAAGTGAGGGGTATTTTTGTCTACTGAATGTTGTGAAAAGATTAAAGACATTATTTAAATATTCACTTCTTTAAAATTTCAAATGTCAACACTTCCGGATATATGACATTCCTCACTCTTTCTTAGACTGTCTTTTTAGATAGATACATAGCTATGACGTCACGCCCTTATAATATGTCTCTGTATGTCTAGCTGTCTACATTAGATACATAGCTATGACATCGCACAACATTCCTCTCTTTTTCTTAGTCTGTATTTTTAGATAGATACATATCTATAACGTTGCTCCCTTATAATATGTCTCTGTATGTCTGGCTGTCTGCATTAGATAACGTTTTTCAAAATATTTACTACTGCGTTCACAGATTGATTTTTTTTTTAGTTTCAGAAGATCCCGTTAAGGGTGAAAGCAGCGATTCTTTGCTTAGACTTCTGTTATTTTAATATATATTTAATATATATCTGTTATTTTAATATATATATTCGTGTACAGATATTTTTGCATACACAAAAACAAAATATAAACAAACCTATTTATTTTACGAAAGCACAGACGGCTTATCGTCATTGTTACTACCGATATGCCACCCAAAAAGTCCCAGCCTGGCCACAAGATCAGATTTTCCAGAAGAAAAAATGTTACGAGAGCAAGAGAGTCTGAAGATGATCATGAACATCACCTTCAGCAGATGAGGACTCAAGCAAGAGCCATTCGATCAGCCCAGTCTCAAGAGCAGCGCCAGTCTCGCCTTCAGCAACTGAGGTTCTGTGCTGAAGGCAGGAGAGCAACACAGACAGAACAAGCCAGATTGGACCAGGTGAGTTCACAAACTGATTGCATCCACATTGCATTACAGCATCAGTGTGCCATACAGGTCCTTGCAAAACTGAGTCCGATTTTTAACTATTCAAACCCAACATCAGAACACGTTTAAACCCCCCACCCCACCCACGCTGACTTGAGAGGGAGTGCAATATCTTTGCACTGGAGTGGAGGGAGGATTCCTGAAAAGATAAAATGCCGGTATACCTAGCCGGGCGCCAGCCGGACAGGCCAGCTAGTATCTATATAATGATAGGCAGATCCTGACACACTGTATCTTAGAGATTTTAAACCTGGTGGAGCCCATATCTCTCCAGGTCAGAACACAGATGATTTCTTAGAGAAGGAGAGATGGGAGAGAAAGAGAAGGAAAATGATAGAAGAAGAATGATAAAAGAAGGTAGAAGAATGTTAAAAGAAGAATTACCTTAGTCAAAGGACCGGTACTTTATCAAACTTAAAAGTATGAAAAGCAAAGTTGTCTTCCATAAAATTTGAATTTAAAATGCAGTGAGCCAAAACAAATACCAAGGAATTTTGAATCCAATACTCGAATGATTCTGCTAATTCCACACATTTGTATAATCATAGTATAGCATTCATTACATCATTTCTAATGCCTATGATTTTCAAATTTTGGAAGTAATCAACCAGCTGGAGGAACTTAGTAAAATGACTTCTCCATTATTAAGGTGGAGATGGGACATAAAGACTCGTACATAAAATTATGAAGAAAATATTGTAGATCTTCTTCTTCCTGCACAAGAATTAGTCTCAGATTGTTATCATTCACCTGATGAAGATCAGAGATCCCACCACAAAGAGATCGATAAACTTGGGGTCCAGGTTTTTAGATAAATAGAAACACTTTAAAATAAACAGCTTTGTATCACAGAATCAGGGATAATTTCAGACAATTTGGTTTGAAAAGGGTTAAACTAACATTCTGAAGATAATTGATTCTATATTACATTGTGAAATTGAATGTAACTTCAATTCCAAAACTTTGTTACTGGGCTTATCATTATCATCATCGTTTAACATCCACTTTTCACGCGAACATGGGTTAGACAGATTGTCCCATTAGAGGCAAATTGTATCAGGTGACCATGTCTTGCTCATATAGGACTGTTTCTGGCTAGATTTCTTTGGCTGGATGCCCTTCCTAATGTCAACCACA
The DNA here is from genome assembly GCA_964016885.1 of Eledone cirrhosa. Taxonomy (NCBI): domain Eukaryota; kingdom Metazoa; phylum Mollusca; class Cephalopoda; order Octopoda; family Eledonidae; genus Eledone; species Eledone cirrhosa. The sequence goes on from OZ024745.1 coordinate 110,518,064, forward strand.
TTTACAGTGTGTGCTGGGTGCTTTTTGTCATGACTCCTACACGACCACTTTACAGTTTGGGCTGGGTGCCTTTTGTCGTGACTCCTACATGATCACTTTACAGTGTGGGCTAGGTGCTTTTATTATGAGAATTATTTGCATATTGTTTAATATGTTGTTTTTATAGCTGTTGCTACTGTTATTGTTGCTGTTGTTGTTGTTTTCTATGTCTCTTTAAATAAAAATTTTACAGAATAAAATGATATATCATCCTTCCAAATATTTACTTATAAAGAACTACCTAAATCAATGCTAGAAACAAACAGTACAAAATTATCAGTTGGTGTTGGTATGCTATTTTGAAGTTGGTGTTGTGCATACTGTGGTAGCAATTGGAGCATTAATGGTGGTGGTGGTGGTGGTGGTGGTGCTAGTTGTTGTTGCTTGTGGTGGTGGTGCTGCTGCTGGATGTGATATGTTATTGGTGGTGGTGATTGATGATGATGCTGGCAGTGATAGTTGTGGTGGTGTAGATTATTGATGATGATGGTGGTGGTTGTGGCTGATGTTGGTAGCAGTGGTGGTGATGGTTGTGGCTGATGGTGGTGGTGGTGATTGTTATGGCTGATGGTGGTGGTGGTGGTGGTGATTGTTATGGCTGATGTTGATGGTGGTGATGGTGGTGGCTGATGATGGTGGTGGTGATGGCTGGGGTTGATGTTGTTGATGGTAGTGGTGGTGGTGGCTGATGCTGATGTTGGTAGTGGTTGTGGCTGATGTTGATGATGAGGATGGTGGAGATAGATAATGTCGTTATTGGTGGTGGTGATGGTGGTGGTGGTGGTGATGGTGGTGTCTGATGTTGTTTCATAAGATGGAAGACATCCTGTACACCATTCAATTTATTATTGACTGATTTGCTCTCTACCCTTTAAACAGAATGCCAAATACCCCATGCTTGGCAATCAGAGGAAAGATTTGAGATTATAAACTTTATAGCATCACTACACAAACTTTTATTTCTTTATTCATTTATCTATTTTAGTAGTATATAAACAGTCAGAAGTATGACAATGTGTTAGTTTCTCTATGAAATATCTATTTTTCATAATTATATATATGTGTAAAAATGCTAAATATATAGAATATGTATATTTAATATTGATGTATGTATAGCTTGACTTATTTACCTCATGTCAAATACTCTCAGCTATCTTTACAATATTATGTATACTGCTCAGAAATAGGAATATTTTCCTTGTTACTTTGATTTTGTTTTTCTAAAATTAACACACCAAGAGGATGTTCTCCTTACATCTATGCAATATCGGTTAATATTTTTATGCAGATATTTTATGCACCTTTTGCTAGATAGTTATTTACTCTCAATGTTGTGCTTTATATGTGTATTACTGTAAACATAATATAGCAGTAGTTCAGTTATTTAAAGTTTTATTTGGTTTTGATAAATAATGCAGAGTTTATTTTCTTGGAACTGTACTTGCTTGGCAAGTAATTTGATCTGAGGTCATCTTTTGAAAATAATCAAGGATATAATTTTAGCTATTCAAAAAAACAAAAAACAAAAAATAAACATGACCTTTAAATTCACTTTAAGTTTATCATTTATTTCTTGATGTCAAAATTAATTTTCACTGCATTGTGTAACTGTGTTAATGACCAGGTCGCAAATGTTAATCGTGGGGTTGAGAAGATGTGCCTCAGTGTGAGTGTGTGTCCGGGAAACATAAATATACACCAGGTCCAAACACAAAAGGTACCAAACTCCCATTGTCACCGCCTCCATCTCTCCCACTCTCCCCATCTCTCACTATTATGAGCAAATGGGGGCCCACACACTGGCTGCCCAGTAGACACATGTTAATACACAGTCGCACACATACACAGCAACACAGACATACAAATGTGACAAAAATATATTTTGACAATAAGAAATAAATGATAAATGTAAAGTGAATTTAACAGTTTTAGTTAGTTCTTTGAATGGCTAAAATTACTCATACATGATGTAATTAATTTATTTTTTTAAATCAGATAAATGTTTGTGTCTAGCAATCAGTCAACACTAAAAAATATGTAATTTATTTTAAGTTCAATCTTTACAAATTACAACTGATTTTCATGCTTTAACAATTCTCAAGTGATAAAAGAAACAATATACAAAATTATAACCATTGAACATGAAATGTACTAAGTCATTTGAAATATTTTAACAAAACTTTCACTTTTTATGAAACAAAGATCATAATCATTATTATTCAAATTATAAGGTTTTGCATGTTTAATATATTTTAAATAATTTTATAGTTTTTAATACATTTATGTTTTAAAAACCATGTGAACTTCAATAAATTTGTGTCAAGTGATCTCTGAATGTATATTTACTTTGATTATATTTTAACTTAAAAGAATGGTTAGTCAAGCCATTATAGTTAGAGAAACTGAATCATTATCAGTAAATATTTTCAACTAACAATTTCAAAATATATAAATAACTTAATGGGCAATTTATGGTATTAAAATAACTGCACAAATGAGAAGAATTGGATATAGATAGATGTTGAAGACCTTTGCTATTAATATTTGCTATGTCTGTAGCAAAATTATGTGTACTATTAATTCTTAACATTATTCATACAGAAATTTTGTAACAACTATGATTGTTTTTTTTTTTTTGTTTTTGTTTTTTCAGAAAATATCTAATTAAGTTTTAAAAAAAGGTTTAGCAATATTTGTATTATCATTAAGACAGCATAGAGATTTATTTAAGCAAATCATTTTACAGTTTCTATTCATCCATCTATAAGAATTAATATTCTTATTATTGTTTATATGAATAATTTCTTTGTAAGACCACGGCTTGGTAATAATTGTAATATGGTAAAATTTAAAGACCAGTTAGCTCACAAATTTCTACAGAGTCGAGGCCATCCATTCCTATATCAAAATATATTTATTCAATCATAAAGTATTATAGAAAGAAGCTATCTTTCTTGCATGATTATTTTGATATCAGAATTACAGACTTCATAGCATAAGATTATGTCCCTTTATGTTCTGATTTCAAAGCTTTGGCTTTCATCCTTATGAGGTTGATAAAATAAAGTACCAGTAACATTCTGGGAACAATTTAATCAACTTTCTCCTCCCCCAAAAATTGTTGGCCTTGTGGCCTAAATCAGAAACCGTTATTACGAGTGATCAAACCTTCTTTAGAATAAAGAAGTATTTTCTTCCCAGTAGAAGCAATAGCTCCTTGAGACTTCTTTAGTTTGAAAGATATGATTTCAAGAAAACCAACCCCTCTGCTATATCTATAGAGCCTTCCAGGCATTTGAAAGAATTTAGTTCATGGGTTCTCTTATTGCTATATTGCTAATTACTCCTGTGCATCTCTTACATATAGAGTCGTCCTCCTCCATCAGCCTGCTTGTGATCTCATTGCATCTCCAGTGCTTTTGTAGTCTACATTTGACAATTATATATATAATATATATGTGTGTGTATATATATATATATATATATATATATATATATATATATATATATAAACACCCATACACACGCACATATATAAACACCCATACATACACACATATATATATATAAACACCCATACACACACATATATATATAAACACCCATACACACACACATATATATATATATATATATACAGACACACACACACACACACACACACACACACACGCACACACACATAGAAAGAAGAGAGAGAGGTGTGAAATGTATGTACACATATTGACAGGCATATGAGTATTAGTATATTACATGTGAGGGAATATTGGAAAGTCTGTATTTGTATATCGTATAACTGTATATATCCAGTTTTAAACTCTTGAAAGCTCCAATTAACTTTTGTTCAATACTATCACAAAATTTATGCATTACGTACATTCCATCATCATCAGCCTTCACCTTATTGATCCAAGTCAGAAGTAAACCTAAACAATAACTACCCTGTAAAAAAATATCTTGTTACACAACTTGCCAAGTTTCACAAGTAAAGAAAAACATAAAATTCAATATACCTATTTACTTAATACTTTAGAATATTCACTCTTTCATGCCAGAAATGGGAGTATGTGTAACACATCTAATCCAAGCAGAATGCTATTAAGCTTAATTAAAATATATGTTCAATTATATTGTTTTACAATGAAACTAAATTGATTATATTACCTTTATGTAATAATAGCAGCTACTTGTTACAGAGGTCAAATTAATGACACAGTAATAGTTTGCCAGTCTTCTTTGTCTACTTGTTCCTGGGAAGCTCGTAGGAACAGATACCTCAAACATGCCTTCCAGAGGGTCCAGTCAGAAGCAACTGTCTTTAATTGATCTAGCTGGATCCTCAAGTGAGACCAGTCAAGCTCATGGATGTTATCTAACCATCTTCTCGTGGCCTATCCCAAGGTCTCCTGACAGTTGGTTTTGCCCATATAATCTGTCGTGTGAATCTTTCCTGAGACATTCTGACCATAGGTTTGTAGTATCAGAGCTGTGATCACTCAATTCAGAGAAATAGCAGTTCACCCTTGAGCAACTCTCTGATCTCTGCACTAGAAACTAATTACCAGTAGCTTATAGTGTAGAGTAAACAAATGATCCTCAATGCAGTTTGAATTCTTAGTTGTAGTAGATTTCTTTATTTAACATTGCTGTTATCTTTATGAAGGATTATCAATGTCACACAATACCATTTGTATGTATTATTTAAATTTACAAGAAACTTTGTACATTTGCATGATAGAGAAAAATTGATAAATGCTGTAGCACCTAGGGGTCATTGTCACATGATGTGCACTGTGCTGCCATACTGAGCCGACCACACCTGCTTAAGCAATATTGCAAAATAAACATAGCTTAACCTTTTCATTACCATTTTTCTAATGAAATACACTACCTATAATTTTTTAGATAATTCTGAAAATCATCACAAATTTTATGGTATTAACAAAATACAACAAACTTTCTTATTATTAAACTGACGTTTGGAACTTACTTAAAATTATGGTAGAATGTTTTTAGATAAACATAATCACTAAAATAAATGACTTAGTATCATAGAACCAAAGGCAGTTTGAGAGAGTTTGTTATCAAAAGGGTTAATCTTTGCTTCTCTCTCTCTCACTGTGTGTGTATGAGGGAGTGTGTGTGTGAATGAGACAGAGAGAGAGAGAGAGAGAAAGAGCATGCATGCATGTTTGCTATTACATTTAAAAACAATTTACAATCCGATTATACCATGATATTGCAAGAAAAGAATTATTCTAAAGAAAACCAGTTTCAATTAATTCATTTATAATGAATTTCTACATACAACTTAACTAGCAATAATTAGCAGTGGCACTAATATAATTGTTTCTACTTTAGGCACAAGGCCAGCAATTTTAGGGGAAAAATCGATTAAATCAACCCCAGTGTGTGACTAGTATTTTATTTTATCAACCCCATAAGAACGAAAGGCAAATCCTTGGTATATATATGAAAGCACACATAATATATTTATGTATAATAAACATACATAAGTTTCACTATGGGTATTATGAATGAAACTATATATTAACTAGTTAGTTAATACCAGCCCGTCAAGCTTGCACTATATGTTAATAAGCATATCCTTTGATATACTATCTATAAAACCGATATAAAGTATAGTTTATTTTGCCTCAATAATGAGTGAATAAACACTGCTGAGGATAGATAAAAATCCTGAAATATTAGTGTTTCACATTCTCACATGTCTACTGACATAATCATAGCTTAAATACTCATAGTATGACTTATGATACTCATAGTCAAAATTTATATATGATTATTATACATAAAGATATTGTATATGCTTTTATATATGATTATTATACATAAAGATATTGTATATGCTTTTATATATGATTATTATACATAAAGATATTGTATATGCTTTTATATATGATTATTATACATAAAGATATTGTATATGCTTTTATATATGTCTCTATTAATCAGAGATGTTAGAACATCAAATAGAATTCTTTGTAGTACTTGTTCCAGCTCTCAGTGTTCTGAGTTCAAATCCCATCAAGGTCAATTTTGCCTTTCATCCTTTCAAGGTCAACAAAAAGTACCAGTCCAGTAGTGGGGCCAATTCTTCCTTTTCCTGGAGAGGAAATAGGCTTCACGAAGTTTTAAATGCCCAAGAAGCGCTGTATGTGACTATGGCATCCATACGACTCCATCAGGAGTTACAAGTCTCTACATACAATACAACTTAAAGACAAGATATGTGTTGGTGGAGTTTTTGTCATTTTTGTTACTCTTGCACCAAATGATCCAGTTCCCTATCATCATCATAGAAAATACTCTTTACAATTCTGTAATGGGGTGAACGGGTGTGCCAACACCTGTTCACCATATATCATGATCAATGTTTCATCTTATTTCTGAAGTCTAATATTTTCAGAACTGACCACAGCATTCAGTCATCAGGAAGAGGGAGGTAGGCATAACAACTAAACTTCCTATCTTCATTTCTGTATGCATGCCTACCCTTAACTATGGTAACCACTGAATGAATATGATCACAAATACAAGTTGTCAAAATGGGGTTCCTTTGAAGGGTCTTTGGAGTAATGTTACTCAATAGAGTATGTAGCTTGTAGATCAGAGAGTTGCTCCAGGTGGAGTTGCTACTTGAACAATCACAGCTCCAATACTACAGACAGTAAAAAGTCGAGTGAAGATCATTGTTTAAATTCATTTACTGGTTTCAGTCATTAAGGGATTTAGTCAGTCATGGCCTAATGGTAAGGGTTTGGACTTATGATCATAATGTTGTGCGTTTGATTGCTGGATTGTGTGATGTATTCTTGAGCAAAACACTTTATTTCATGTTGTTCCAGTATACTCAGCTGAAAATGAGTACCAGCAATAACTGGAGGTTAACCCTGCGATGGAGTGGTATCCTGTCTAGGAGGGAGTCTTGTACTCTCAGTTGCTTCATGCCATGAAACCAGAATAAGCGCCGGCTAAATGTGCCTTCTGGCTTAAGACAGACTTTAGACTTTAGATACACCCTAGTACATACTTTTCAACTCTGGTACTTATTCCACCAATCTTTGTTTGTTGAACTGCTAAGTTATGGGACAACAGGTTTCTGTCAACCAGAGTTCAATCACAAGGTATTGATCAGTCTGTGGCTATACTAGAAGACATTTGCCCAAGATGCCATGTAGAGGAATAGAATCCCAAACCAAGTGGTTGTAAAACAAACTTCTTCACCACACAGCCATGTCCCTGCCTATATATCAATACATGCGAATATAAGATGTTTAACTGAGAATCATAGAAACAAGAAAATAAAGAGTATGAGGACATGTATCATGTGAAAATGGACATGAACAAGCCATTATTTTATTCATTTATTGGTTAGTCACTGAACTGTGACCATGCTGGGGACCACCTTCCAGGGTTTTAATTGATTGTATCAACCAAATTACAGTGTCTGTTACTTATTTTATTGACCTCAGAGGGGGACAAAAGGCAGTCAAGCAGGCATAAAGACAACTGAAAACTAATTTCTTTTGGTTTATTGATTTTTTTTGCCATCCTACTCTGATATAACTGTGTTAATGCATGTGTGCATGTGAATAACATCAGGTATGGCTATCTTTGAAGAAAAGAGAATTCCATGCATATTCAAAATATATAACCTTTTTTTTTTTAGGTTATTGGAGGTATAATTCCTCACATTGACCAGCTAGTTTCACCTCAGTGGAGGATCATCAGATTGTCTAATGATCCTCCACTGAGATTATGTTAATCAGCCATTGTGAAGAATTGTGAATTCAATACACTCAATTATATATGTGCCACCGGTGCCTTCAGAAAACAACACCAAATTTCAGCACTGAGCATATCAAAAGAATCAAAATAACACAAGTAAGCTTTATTCCATCGTTATGTTTTTCTGGCTTTTTTTTTCATTAAAATTCTAGCTGTACGATGAGGTCGTAGCTGTTGCATAATGGTTATCTCTGAAATATATATAACAGCGACTATGAATAAATGAAGTTAATTTTAACCTGTTGACTTATATATATATATATATATATATATATATAAGATGTGTATGTGTGTGTGTGTCTGATGACCAGATGAAACTCCAGAGTAACAAGACTCACTTTTTAGCCTTAATATAAATGAATATTAAAACTCTACTTCGGTACTGCGTACTCTTTTCTCTCAGCCATCAACCACTTATGAATATATATATATGACAAACTTCTGTATGGTTTTCATCTAACAAGTTTCATTCACAAGACATTGGTTGACGTGAAGCTATCATACGCACCTGTTTAAGATATCACACATTAAGATTGAACCCAAGAACTTGTCTTTATGAAGAAAATTTCTTAACCATACATATCCACCTAAGATATTCTTTTAATGACATAGAGAGGGAAGGAGACCATCCGTGATATTTTTCAGAACTTCCAAAACTGATGAAAAAAAAAAAACGGAATGTATTCTTTGGATAGAGACCTAACTAAGATGCTTGCAACAGAGGTGGGTCCACTAAAGACACCCAAGGGTCAGGTGATGGTGCTGTTAAACCAGGTAAAAGACTGAGATGAAGTTTAAACAAAGAATACAGATGAAAAATCAGAAAAATTAAGATTTGTGCTAGTAAGAATTTCATGTGTAAGCCCAGTGTTCACTTCAATATAATATCACTACCATTTTTGCAGTAACAAATTTAAGTATTCCTAACTTGTCAGTTGTATTGTGGACTAGAGTATCAAAACATTGTATTGGAAATAAAAATTCTGAGTTCAAACCTGACCTAACGATACATATTTATTTCCAAACAGGATACCTGGAGATCATAAGAACATTGACTGTTCAAAACTTATTGCAGATTTAAAGACAAAAGATATGGTTAATGATCCAGAAAGCTCCCATTAATGTGTTTAGTACGATTTGTTTTGGCACTTAAAAAACAACTGATCCTATTGATAAGGTTTCTACTTTATATCTTGTTCATCTCCACTTAATACGTATAAATTTTCACTAGTCATTGCTTGTCGACGACCACAAAAAAAAATCGTTGAGGAGATGAAAAATAGGGCAATCAACTAATAATAGCTACAGCTAGCTAAAGTAAATCAATACAGATAATGATGGTGATTGTGGTGGTGGTGTTGGTGTTGGTGTTGGTCTGGTAGCAATGATGACATTAATGCCAATGACACTAATCACGTGTGATAATAATGATGATAGTGATTATAATGAGTCTGACAATGACAGAGAAACATTGTTATGTGAACAAATTAAAAATAATATAGATTAGCCTTGTTTGATAAACTTAGTGTTCTCCTTCCCCTTTCTATCTCTCTATACCCCTTCCCACTCACTATCTATCAATACCACTCCCCCCACTATCTATTTATCTATCCATCTATCTCTATCAATGCATATTTGAATAAAAAGAAAACTAAAATAGATATCTCCCTCAAAAGGAACTTATCTAGTACCCTTAATCATAGATCATAGATTCCATTTTACTATTTCATTGGTTCCATCTATTGTTTTATGACCATACTGAGACACCACCACCTCTTACTAAAATAAAATAAAACATTATTGAAGCATTTATCAACCTACAACAGAAATTACTTTTTACAGAATTTAACTACATTGAAATTTAACTATATTGAAATCAAGCTAAACTAAATGGTTTCAAAGAAAAGAAGCTTATACTCAGTTTTCCCCACAGTTAACTTTGTTAAGAGACAATACCTCTCCAACTAGATAGATTACCAGACTTTCACATGATAGTTATGAATATTGTTAGATATTTTATTATCACCCAGAGGAATAACAGTCTCAGTCAACTAGGTGAGATTTCACTTGCATAACGTTAAACACTGAAATAGCAAATATCAGTAACAAGACTTTTGCCAAATATGCCAAATTCATCACTCCTTTGGGTGCATTTTAATGTTATGGTTGTTGCTGATGTTGATTATTTTCACTACTCATGTTTCTGTAAAACAATTAATGATATTTATATTACATAAAACAGCCAGAGTAACCTCCAATATCTAAAATTGAAACATAAGAAAAATATTATTGTACTTTGCCATCAAAATACATATACTATTGTATTTTGCTATCAAATGAAATATATTATTGAACTTTGCTATTAAATACTTCACCTTACACAAATTCTCATAAATTTTACAGCATTAACGTGTAGACATACAGTAAAGATGCTGGCACAAGATAAGATTTAAATGAAATATTTTGGCAAATTAAAAGAAATATATCTACCATACTTCTAACATATATACAAATTTACATACACATTTTACATATATGTGAGTTCTCATATTCTCTTCACTTATCAACAATGAATTCCTGTTTGTTGTTATCTTGAAAGAAACAGTTTTTGTAACATATAATCTAAAATACCAGATGAGGAATCAGTTATATTGCTTGATGTAAGCGATTCCAACATTTAAGACAGCCACAAGAATTAACATTATTAACTATAATCTAATGCTTGCTCCCTACTGAACTTTCTTTGGAATCTTGGGCTATGCAAACTTTCTCCATCTATCCCATACCAGAAAGACTGTTGCTCTTATAGTTTCAGAGACTGCATGTTCAGAGATAGATAGTGTCACTTTAACAATGTTTTAAATGTTTTGAGTTTATTTACCAGTCATATATATTTTTCAAATGGGCCTTTCTACCTAAGGCCTGAATACATTCCTTGTTATGCCATATAAAGGATGATGCAGTATGATCTAGCTAAGTATACAATTGTAATATGCTTCATCAATACACATCTTCAGAATTAGGGTTATTATAAATAAGCATCATTGAGATATATAATACTGCCTGGTTAGCTGAATGGTTAAGACGTTCACTTTGCAACCATTAAGTCCCAGGTTCGATTCCACAGCATGGCATCTTAGACAAGTGTCATTTGGATCAGTGGAAACCTTTTGAGTGAAATTGGATAAATGGACATTGCTTGGAAGCCTATGGATGGACTGTATCTGTAATTAAACGGGCCAACCATGTCACACACTGTGTCATGCTGAATCGCATTGTGAATTAGTTTAAGTCTACATGTGTCTGTGGATTGCTCAGCCACATACATGTTAGTTTTATGAGCTAACTGTTCCATGGATTGAACAACAAAAGAAATGAGGTAAGCAGGATCCATTCAATGTTAAATGTTAACCTGCAAGAAAAGCAGAGTACAAACAATCTGAGAGAGAGCGGGAGGGAGGCATATATATATATATATATATATGTATATATACCTTAAATGATGATGATGATATATATATATAGAGAGAGAGAGAGAGAGATTGGGAAGTAAAACATCGGCCAAAGTGTGATTTAACAATGATTTTTAACAATGTTGTTCGATTTACTGAACACCTTACTTGTGTAACTGTAACAGATATTGCACAAACATATATAAGCTAGAACATAATTCTTGGGCACAATCATGTAACAGTGTAATCATGTAACACAATCATGTAACACAAAATGTAACAGTGCTAGACCTTTGAATTATAGGTACAATCTATCTAATGGACTACTACACAGATTCTATCTTTGAATTTTAATCACAAGCCTAAGTTGATAGGAGTCGATGGTAAAAGACACTTAGCTAAAATGCCATGTGATCACACTTCTTAACCCTCAACCATACCTACATACATCCACAACTGAAATCTCTCTGTCTGTCTGAAAGACATCTCTAATGGAAGTAACAAAGTGAGGAAAATTAAGTTTTCAAATAAACACAAAACATTTTATTTAATACATTGTAAAGATGATATTACACTATCTCTAAGCATGCAGTCTCTGAAACTATAAGTGCAGCAACCTTTTTGAAAATCTTAGGGGATCCAGCTGGATCAGTTGTAGACAGGACCCACTGGAAGGAGTGTTTGAGGACTCTGTTCCCACGACCCTCTCAAGAAGAAGAAGAAGAAGAATGAACATTACTACAATCTCTTAAATTCCCTGTCTCTTCTATATGATCCACACAAAACACACAATCTACCCAAATAAACACTGCATGACATGTACAACACTAGCTGATAAAATACAGCTTTGTTGGTGTATTATAAATGTATATTTGACTTTTTAAAATGCTATCCCTAATGGTGAGGCCAACTGGAACTACTGTACATGACCATCTCTTGCTTAGCTTACTAATATAATTTTTAATTGTACTAAGATACGATTTTCATACATAACATGCAGATATTTTATATCTTTTCCAGGGAGATTTTAAGTTAACGATAACCATCTGAAATGTATCTTTATACGAAATGTAAAGCCAGAAAATGTTTATTTTAAGGCTTAATATTTAAAAACAACGTTTTCTCTAATTATTGATGAAATATGAAAAACAAAGTTTAAAATATAAATCAAGATTATAAATTCTAATAAAAAAAAAACTTTTTTTATTTTGTGTTTCTATTCCTTTAGTAAATATTTTTAGAAAAATTAAATCATGTTATTTTCTACATCACATGTCTTCTACTACAGCCTCAATTTGACCCAAACTTTGTCAGTAAAACTTGGTAAATGGTAACAGTGTTAAAACTTATTGTATGAAGTATTTCTGTTCTTGGGTGGCAGACATTATCTGTCATCTAGGTTAACAACCATCACCTGGTCTTTTTGTTTCTTTAGTAGTATTTATAATGTTGCAAACATCTAGGCCAGACTCAGAAGCCTTGAAAAGTGTCAGATACTCTGCCATTCCTCTTCTGGCTAAGCCATTAACAAAAGAACAAACGTTAAAATAAATATATAGTAAGTATTGTTGTTTAAAACGAATATTAGCAACTGTTTTGGTCACTGATTAGTTCATGAAGATTAAGTCTTTTTAGTTGAATAATCAACACACTTTCATTTATTTGTGCTAATTACAGTATTCAAATTAATTTCAATCTTTCAAAACATATTTTCAGATAATTCTAAACATTCATCTCCACTTAAAATCCGGAAGAAAAATACTGTAAATCTCAAATTAATTCTTTCCTTTACAAAGATATTATTGACACTGTTTGGATATTAGTTTGAAATTTATTGTGTGGCTCAAAAGCTAACAGACAAGATAATAAACATTCTGATAATTAGCCACTTTGACAAGTATTATAAACTACACAGATTCTTAGTATGAACAGAAAGCCTGTTAATGAACTATTATTGATGGTTATATTGAATTGAGGTGTATATTTACAGTATACACCAACATTAAATATTTGAAATGCCCCAAAAAGATAATGTGAAATAAATTAATTATTGAAATTGTAAAACCTCACAAAAGTGTAATTTTTAAACAAGCTTTCATAGAAATAAATCAATAAGCAGGAAGAAGAAATTACTCATACATCATACAGGAAGAATAGACTAGCTTTGAAACTAAAACTAATAACAGCAACCTATAAAGCTGATTGCATATGGAATAATATTACATCATAATATCTGTACATTTTTTTAAGGGTGATTTCATTAAAGACAAATTGAATCTTAAATTTATGAACTTAGAGACCTGAGGTGTGAACTAATTTAATTGATTGTTTGGTAGGTGTTGGGATCAGAATTTGTTAATTAGTTTACAGCACAAATCAAGTTCTGGGGTCAATTTTCACACACCTCTTCCTATGCTTATTCTCAAACTTCACTATCACCCTATTCTCACTCACTCTTTCTTGTACAATGAGAGGGGTCATAGGAAACCACATTCAGTTGTGTTTTTCTCCATAAATGGAGAATAATTGAGCAAGGAGCTACCAACATCATTTCATTGTAAAAATTGCTATAGAAATCATCAAAGGAGAGCCCAATGTTTAACACAACAAGGCATGGCAAAGTGAACAAAATAATGATTTTGAATTTCAGATACAGATATTTGAATTCACTTATGATACTAATGATCAGAAAAAAAGTCTGAATGTCATTCATTTCTTGTTCTTTAAAAAGTGTTAAATATTAAGCATTTTAGTTATATAGTATGTAGTCATAGGGGTGCTGTAGTGACATATGTCATTTCTTGGGCATCTTTTAAACCTGCCAAAGCCTATCTCCTCAGTGGATCTGTACACAGTTGAGTTTTTCTAGGGAAAGGAAGTGAGAAAGAGATATAAAGGAAGAATCATCCAACCCATGCAAGCATGGAAAAGTAAATGTAAAAATGATGATTAATCAACTCCAGTACTGGACAGACACCTCTATCGATTTCAAAAGAATGAAAGGCAATGTTGACCTCGGCAGGATTTGAACTCAGAGTGCAGATAGCTGAAACAAATACTGCAAAGCATCGTATCTGATGTTCTAACAACTCTACTAATTCACTGTCTATAGTGATATCATTAGAATTTGTAAAGGAAGTCAACATTGTAAGCAAAGAACTAAAATACAGGAGAGCCAAAATGGAGACTATACCAATCATATAATGACTACTAAATGATTAAATAAAGGAATTTGATATGTTAGTTTAGAATAGTTTTGTTAATATCTTGATATTCACTCTTTGGATTTAAACATTTAAATTTCATTATGTTCAAGAATTATTTCAAGTAAACCTCTGTATTGATCATTCTAGTTATATAATTTTATATAAATGGATTAATGGTATCTTGTATATAATAGTTACTTAACAGCAATTATAAACATATAAATAACATATAAATAAATGCTCTTGGTTGTGAGAGGGGGGGGGGGGAGAAAAAGAAGAACAACAATTACAAGAACAACAACAACAACAATAACTACAACAACAATAGCAACAGCCACAATAACAGCAACAGCAGCAACAACAACAATGGAAGACCGTAAAGATGTCTGTAAGACAATGAGATGTAAATGTTTGAAAGGCATGAAGTATTAGTAGAAGAGCTAATAATAATGATGGCAACAGTGGCAGTAACAGTGACTGAAAGTGAAAAATTATTTTTTGGGGCAGAAAGGAGAAGGAAAAGATAGTAAGCTATGAAAAGGACCTTCCCTAACCCTTTAGTATTTACATTACTCTATATTTACTATTGTATTTTCATGGTAAATTATATAATTATGTTTCATGGTAAATTCATATAATTATCTCACATAATATCGAATCTATGAGATTTTGATATTATTTATTTTGAGAACAATACCTTAACATCAGTAAGAGTGGCTAGTTATGGCCGGTTTGAATAGAAAGAGATGAGAGAATTCTGGCTGGATACAGCTGATTTAAATGCTAAAGGGTTAACCTGACATGACATTTTACAGCTGACCCATCCTAAAACTTCTATTAACATAGATAATAAAGTATGAAGATGAGTATATGATATGGTTGGGGGGGGGGGGGGTGACTCATAGATAGATTGTGGGATTGGAGGCAGTATTAGGGGTGGTGGTAGTAGCAGATTGAAAATTCAGGAAAGTCAAGGAGAACAGGGACTCATGTGTCTTCACATAGAATGTTGTTATCAAGGAATTATCATATTCTCCAGCGGCAACCTGGTGCAGTCTACAGATAACCCAGACTCTGCTACACTTCAGGCCAAGGAGGGTAAACTCTCCAAATATCGGTCACTCTCCAACAGGCTTGCAGTCGAGCCCATGGCAGTGGAGACTTCTGGTGTCCTTGTTCTTAGGGCCACCTCCTTGCTCACCACCATCAGCACGGAGTTGGCTACCCACAAGTGGGAGCCTTATGAGTTGGAATGGCTTTTCCAATGCATCTCCCTCACAGTCATCTGGCAAAGCACCTTCACTATTCTATCTGCTGGGGCTGCAGGGTGACCAGCACATGGGCCCCCATTTTCTCATAATAGTGAGAGATGGATGGAGAGAGTGGAAGAGACAGAGGCAGTGACAGTGGAAATTTGGTTCCTTTGTGTTTAGACCTGGTGTATATGTATGTTTTCATAGACTCATAACTCATACGCACAAATAAACATTACTTCCTTTATAAATTCACTAACACTAGTTCTCTATGTTAGTACAATAATTTGATAACTTACTCTCATTAAATTAGATAATTTTTTTTACTATAAACCCATTATTTTTATGGGTATTATAGTATAGATTATGCTAAGAGTAATCATAATGGTTTCTGATTTTGAGCACAAAGCAAAGAGTTTTAACTTCAGAACTTTATCAGTTTTCATATTATTTGATCCAGTTGTGTTTGATCCACTGTTGGATGAAGCCATAACAACTATGGGTTTTTGTGCAGGGTTTTACCAAAGTTTTTCAAAAATTTTTCAAACATGGAACCCTTTTTGATTCAGAAACGTTTTGGGGAACCCCAAAGTCTAATACTGTTATATCGTCATAATATAAACATACTCCTCTACCTTTTTTCACAGAACCCCAGACACTCCTTTCACAGAACCCTTGAGTTCCATTGAACCTATTTTGGGAATCACTGGCTTAGTGCAATTTTGATGGGGGGAGGGGGTCTACGATGGTTAGATGATTAATCCTGTTCATTTGCATCTAAGCAGTCTATAAACTCAGAATGCAAAGAAACATCAGATGCTGTAAGATGTCTCACTCAATGCTCCAATAATTCCACAAATCCATTGTCCTGGATTAGTATTTTATTGACCCCCCAAAGAGAATGGAAAGAAAAGTTGACCCCAGTGAGATATGAACACAGAGACCAGAAGGCTTGAACAACTACTGCATGCAAAGCATTATATCTCAGGTGGATTGGCAGTATCGGTAGAGGGTCAGACGCCATGCTTTACAGCACAGTTATGTCCCTTTACGGACTGAGTTCAAAACCCACCGAGGTTAACTTTGCCTTTCATCCTTAAGGGGTCGATAAAATAAAGCACCAGTAATACACTGGGATAATTGCTGGCCTTGTGCCAAAAGTAGAAACAATTATATCTCATGTTCTAATGATTACTAAATTTTAAAAGTACCAAACTGACAACTGTACATACTCTGTGATATTTTTAAAATAAATTTTACAACTTTAAACAGCAGAGGTTGCTATAGATGTGGCATTATAATTATAATTTTCTGGACATACATTAACTCTATTATATTAAGAAATGCAGAATCACCAATACAAGAAAAAATGTCCGAATGTATAAAACAATCAGGTAATATTAGATGTTATTGTCATTGAAATGTCCAGAGGAGAGAGAGAGAGAATTGCTTGAAAATTTAGAGTTTACAAATAAAATTTTACAAAAAATACATTTTAATCAATAACTTTAAATGAAGAATACATATACATTCGGTTCACATAGTCCCCTTCCTACCACATATACATACATCTATAGGTATATTTGCAGCAATATATATGCATACGCATGTATGTGTACACGCACACGTGTGTGTGTGTGTATAAATATATATGTATATGTGTGTGTATATATATATATATATACATATATATATATATAAACATTCTATTGAGATAATTCATCTTCATCTGCTAGAGGTTAGACATTTTGATGCCTCAAATTAAAAAATTAGAATACAAGAAAGTTTTCATTGATTAAAGAATTAAAGGAAAGAAAGAAAAATAATACATCCAGAAAGAATATATATATATATATATATATATATATATATATATATATATATATATATATATATATATATATATATATATATATATATTACTTCATTTTTATATATGCATATATATATATATCTACATATATGCATGTATATATATCTACATATATATACATATATATATATATACATACATATATATACATCATTTTTATATATGTATATATATATATATATATATATATATATATATATATAAAAATGAAGTCATCAACCTACTTGGAAGAAAAACTTTAGTCCCACTATGTTGTTTCCTAAGAAAAGAAAGGAGAATCTATTCTTAGAATCTCTTATATTGATTTGTCTTAGCTAGGCACAAGGCCACTTAAAAATGTAATATCAAAAATATAGCCTTGTGAAATTAACCTATTGAAATAAACATATACACGCACAATCTCTCTCTCCCTCTTTTTCACACACACATACACATATATATATATATATATATATATATATATAAAAATCACACACATATATATATATACACACATACTCACACACAATTACAAGAAATAGATAATAAAAACAAACAAAAAATCTAGAAACACAAATTTCTGTTTAAAACTGAAAATTTAGCAAACTCTGGCATATTACATACAAACAAAATTCTTTTCAACAAATGACATGACCAACAAGTTGAAAATTTGCCCACTAGTTCAGCAACGAATTTCTCTGTAGAAAACAATAGTGAGAAACTATTTTGTTACTTTTTAATAATGTTCATCTTGTCTGCCATGGGTTTACAAAGCAGTTTCATTTCCCGTTAGAATTTTTTTAACAACATCAGTTTATTTAATTATTTTGAAAGATACAATTTTTTTGCCTAAGAACTTAAATGTACCGAAATTTTAAATAACATACATATAAAACACAAGCATAATATACATACACATAATAACATATGTATAAATTACTCTGAGTACACACATAAAATACATACAACACACACATAAATACAACAATTCACACATTTTGGGGAAAAAATATATATAAAATATTTTAAATAAATCTACGACAAAGATGTTTTATTTTTCTCCATTCCAACTTTTCCCACCCCTTGCATCTTATTTTCAATAATGTCTGGAAGATTCGGACTTCTTTTGTTTTTATTTTATTTATTTATTTTTAAATTTAAACTGTTTTTGATGAAATTTTCCGATAGAAATGATGTTCATGAAATACCTAATATTTCTTGGTTTAATTTCTGCTACACTGTTGCTACAGTTTGTTTGTTGGGGTTATTTGAACTCTGGTTTATTGTTTTTAAGTCTTTTCTGTTTTATTAAAGGCATTTTTTTTTTATTTATTAATTTTATATTATTAAATAAAAATATATGTAAATAATGTTTTTACGAGTTCTTTACAACTTTATAATAAAAAAAAAATGTCCATTATTACTCACACACAGACACTACTCCATTGTATACTTTGTCCAATTTATTGGATGGCTGTTGACTCTACTGAGTTCTTCCACTCTTTGACAGGTTTTGTTTTTCAACCCATAGGGTGTCCAAATTCACCCTCCTCACAAAGTAATCTTAGTGGGGTTGCCAGTTTAGTTGCTGACGACCCGACCATGCACAGGTTGTACTAGGTTACATGTTACCAGTAGCACTGAAGAACAGCCTGACATACACACACAGAAACACACAAACACACACACACAACAAACATACAGAAGGTTTCTGTGCAGTTTCTGCTAATCAAACTTCGCTGACAAAGCATTTTGATTGAACTCCAAACCAAGTCATTTTGAAGCCAAATTACTAACTACTCAGCCATGGCTGAAGCTAACAGCATCATTTTATTTCTGTTTTTTCTTTGCTGGTGTGGGTTGGACAGATCAGTACAGGTGAAATGAGTACTTTACCAGAACGT
>OZ024745.1:110540081-110550904 GCA_964016885.1 Eledone cirrhosa
ATCATTTTTTTCCTCTTCATCATCATCATCATCATTGTCATTATGGTTTTTATCTTCATCACCATCATTGTCATCATGGTTTTCCTCTTCATCATCATCATTGTCATCATTGTTTTCCTCTTCATCATCATCATCATTGTCATCATGGTTTTCCTCTTCATCATCATCATCATTGTCATCATGGTTTTCCTCTTCATCATCATCATTGTCATCATGGTTTTCCTCTTCATCATCATCATCATTGTCATCATGGTTTTCCTCTTCATCATCATCATTGTCATCATGGTTTTCCTCTTCATCATCATCATCATTGTCATCATGGTTTTCCTCTTCATCATCATCATTGTCATCATGGTTTTCCTCTTCATCATCTTTGTTATTGGTACTGCCTTTGTCATCATCTTCATCATCAACACTGTTATTATCAACTTCATCGTCATTGCCATCATTTTTATTTTTTTATACTTGTTTTAGTCATTACACTGTGGCCATGCTGTGGCAGCACTTTGTCGTCCATGTTTCCATGTGGGATCCATTCCAACACAGCATCTCACCACTTGTTGCATTCATTTGTCATCTTCTTTGTGTGATTCAGCAACCCATGATCAGCTTTCACCACTTTTACCTATGTCTTTCTTTAAAACTCCAGACACATACCTAAATGTCCTCATACATACACATTACATGTCCATACCAACACAATGTTCTCCCTTGCACATTATATCTAATTCCTCTTATATTCACTTGTCTCATCGTTAATACACATTAACTTTACACATCCATTAGAGCAGAGTTTCCCAAACGTTTTCAAACGTGGAACCCTTTTTGGTTCAGAAATTTTTTGGGAACCCAAAAGTCTAATACTGTTATATGGTTGTAATATAAATATACTCCTCGACTTTTTTCATAGAACCCCAGAGACTCCTTTGCAGAACCCACTTCGGGAACCACTGCATTAGGGCATACTTACTTTATTTATTTCTAACCTACAGACATCCTCTGCATTCAATGTCGCTAATTCATTATAACATACATCACCCTTCATGTAATTTACTTTCATATAATGAAACCCTCAAACAAAACAGTTTATGGTTCTTACCACAAGAATCTGTAGTAAAGTTAAGTTCGCAGTAAGTTTTATAATGTTTGAAATGAAATTAAATATAACTGAAAGAATGAGATAAAAGGAAAATAGAAAAGAAACAAAATTATAAAGGTAAGTAAGGAGTGTGGGGGAAGAGGTGGTGTCACGTGAAAACAGTAACAAACAAACAAAAACAAACAAAAGAAACAAAATAGCATAAATCTATTAAACAGATATAAAGAGATGAACAAATTTGATTAAGCTGATATTGTAAAGAAAAAAAAAAAAAGATATTAATGACGAGGAGGAGGAGGAAGACAATAATATTTATGTTGTAGCTGAGGAAGTGGGGAAAATAGGATGGTATGGTAATAATGAAGGTGAAAAATGAAGATAATACTGATGAAGAGAAGGAGATGGAAAATGGTGAAGGTGACAATGATGATGGAAACATGAAGAGCAAGGCATGTGAAATAAGAGAGAAGAGAGAGAGAAGAGCAATCATTGAAAACTTGAACAGTTATGTACTAAATACCTTTACTGTCTGTTTTAATCACTTAATATTTATACTTTGTATATTTGTCAGTAATGTTTTGTCACATGTTTTGTTTTTTTCTTCCTTGATTCATACAACAATGAATCATTTAGTCAATAAAAACTGTAGGATTTTCTATCTTCAGCAACTATTTCCCAAATATGATTATAATCTCTACTATTCATTTAATTTAATATATAAAATTGAAATCATCATCATCAACATCATCACCGTTTTATGTCCATTTTTCCATGCTTACATGGGTTGGATGGTACACATGGTTAGGTTAGCCATCCCACTACTGTGCACAACACCAACATGACTAATGTTAGTCCTGTATACACAATTAGTGTAAACCTTATTTATATATGGTTTATCATAGTTTTTGGTGGGGTTTTACTGGCTGGGTGCCCTTTCTATCACCAACCACTTTACGGTATGGACAGGGTGTATTTCATCATGCCACCAACACTAGAGAGTTTGTCTGATCAGACTGAGGAGTCCTCTACCTTGTATCAGTTTTAATTGAAAGTGACTGCTTTCTTAGATGGGTTGCCTTTGCTAAGACTTTCAGAGCCCACATATTGGTTTAGAATGGTTGCTTTCTTAGCCAGGCTGCCTTCTCCATGGCTTACAGAGCTTACATCTGCTCCACCTATATCATTCTCATTATTTTATTTCCATTTTTCTATGATATGCCAACATGGGTCAGGTGGATGGTTACAAAGCAAGTCAATATTTAGACAAAACAACTGTCCCCCAAGACTCACCTCAGCTACATTTTGCTTATATATGTTCCAATTCTATCATGGCTTCTACAGCTGAATGACAAATAATTGTTTCTACTTTTGGCACAAGGCCAGCAACTATCCCATTGCATGACTGGTACTTTATTTTATCGGCCCCGTAAGAATGAAAGGCAAAGTTAACCTCGGCAGGATTTGAACTCAGAATGGCAAGGGCCGTAACTCTATACGTCAAAGCATGGCGTCCAACCCTCTACCGATACTGCCAATCCACCACATTAGACTACATGTGTATTGACTCCTTTATTCAAGCAATGACATTTGTTTTTATGTAAGAACAGCCATCTTTAACTGTACAAAAGGCCGGAGCTCAGCCGTCGGGGTCCTGACTCTTTTACTATATATATATTTATATATATCATTATCATCATTTTACGTCCGCTTTTCCCTGCTTGCAAGGGTGGGACGGGAACCAATTCTGGCTTGATTTCTACAGCTGGATGCCCTTCCTAACACTAACCTCATTTAGTGCTGGGTGCTTTTTTGCCATGGCACGTCTACAACCACTTTACAGTGGAATGATAGGGACCCCAGTCCCTATCATCTCATTTCTACAGCTGAGTAAACTTGAGCAATGTGAAATAAAGTGTCTTGCTCAAGGAAACAACACATCAGCCAGTCTGAGAATTGAACTCACAACCTTTCGATTGCAAGCCCAATGCTCTAACCACTAAGCCATGTGCCTCCATATATATATATCATAAATCATGTCCCTAGAATTATTAGATAAAATATATACAATTTCCTCTCCCAATTAGCATAATTAACCATATAAAAATCAATTAGTTGTGACTTTATGTATATGTAAATCTTTATATATATATATATATATATATAATCATCATCATAATCATCATCATCATCATTTTACATCCGCTCTTCCCTGCTCGCAAGGGTGGGACGGGTCTTATTCAGCACAGCATCTCTCCACTCGTCACGGTCCTTCGTCATCTCCACCGTGAGCTTCAACGATCTGAGGTCTGTTCTCACCACCTCCACCCACGTCTTCCTTCAACTGGCATTTCCTGGCACTTCTTCACCCATCGGTCATCCTCCATGCGCATCACATGTTCATACCACCTCAGTCTCCTCTCCCGTACACTACATTCTATCCCTCTCAGACACAGTTTCTCTCTCAACACATTCATGCTGGGTCATTCACACACATTTACACTGCACATCCAATGGAGCATGCTTGCCTCATTTATCTCCAGCCATCGCATATCCTCTGCAGTTGCTGCCCATGTCTCACTACCATGCAGCATCGCGCTCCTCACACAGGCATCATATGCAGGGAGAAACCCTTCATCAGCAGAGGAAGCAGCCCCCTAAACTTCTTCCAACCCGTCATTCTAGATACTATGGCCTCGGAACACCCTCCTCCCATGCTAATCTGATCTCCTAGGTACCAGAAGCTATCCACCACTTCTATAGCACCCGCCTGCATTTGAAAAATGTGTCTATCAATGCGACTTCAACTGTCTAATTTCCCTGTACATCTACTGCATACATATTTCTCCCTACCTGTTAGTTTGCCTGTATCCCGCTACATCTCTTGTGTACCCAGGATCTGCATTGTGTGCATTTTATAGAATTTATGCCAGTTCCTTTTCTGCATATCAAACATGGCCATTTCCCAGATGGAATCAGAGTTTGTCCTCTTTTCTACTCATCAACACTTTGTCTTAGCTAGGTTCACTCTCAGTCCTCTTGCTTCCAACTGCTGTTTCCATAGCCAGAATTTATTCTCTAGCTCCTCTACTGATTCTGCTATAAGAACCAGATCGTCAGCATAGAGAAGTTCCCATGGACAGCCAGTCTTAAACTCCTCTGTTATGGTTTGGAGGACTATAATGAACAAGAGTGGGCTGAGGACCGAACCCTGATGTACTCCTACTTGTATCTGGAATTCCTTACTAAACTCCATTCCTACCCTGACTTTACTGAGAGTACCTCTGTACAAAGTTTGCACTGTCCTCACAAGCCATTCCTCAACACCTAGTTTCCTTAGGGACCACCAGATGACAGATCGGGGTACCCTATCAAAGGCCTTCTCTAGGTCAACAAAGGCTAAGTACAGTGGCTTATTTTTCTCGAAGAACCTCTCTTGTAATTGTCTCACCAAGAAGAGGCATCTGTTGTACTCTTCCCAGGCACAAAACCAAACTGCATCTCATCTAGTTTGACCCTTTCTTTAATTACTTGCGCTAATATCCTTTCTGCCACTTTCATAACCTGATCCATCAGTTTTATACCCCTATAATTGCTCCTCTCCAGAGCATCCCCTTTACCTTTGTAGCAATTTATGAGAATACTGCTGCACCAGTCTTTGGGTATGACACCACCATATATAGACTGATTGATGATGCGTGCAACCAGTTTAGTGCCTACGTCCCCTGACGCCTTCAGCATCTCAGCAACTATTCCCGATGGTCCAGCAGCCTTACCATTTTTCATTTTCTTAATCGCCTCTTGGACCCTATATTCGTCAATCTCAATAGCTGGTCCCTCTGTTGGATCTACTAAGGGTAATTTCTCTCTCTCCCATTCGTTCTCCACATTCATCAGTCTCTCATAATGACATTTCCAGGCCTCCTTTTTCTGATCATTCACCGGCATCATTCCGGACACATTTATCTCCAACAACATCCTGATTTGCATTGACACACTGCCTTGCAATGTGGAACACCGCACACCTCTGATCTTCCCGTTGCAGAACATTGGCAAACCTCCTACTCTCAGCCTCCCTGCGTGCTAAGTACACCTGACGTCTAGCTTCTCTCTTAGCGGCTGTATATTCTTCCCTACTCCCACCCTTTTACCAAGCCTTCCATGCTAGTCTTTTGTCTCTAATGGCCTTATCTACTGTGCTGTCTACCACCAGGTCACTCTCTGTCTGGTTGGAGCTCTGCTCCAGCCACAAGTTTCATCAGTAGCCTGCAGCAAGTTGTCACATAAGAAATTCCAGTTATTATCTATGTCATACGTCTCTAAATCGTCTTCTTTTTCGTCATATACATCTTGAAGGGCTTTCCTAAATTTGTATTTTAGTGAAAGGTCTTTTAGCTTCCAGACCTTTCTTCTCCACACCTTCCTGTATGTCTCATTCCATCTCTTGCTTACTGAGATATCACTAACGACTAACCTATGCTGTGGGGTACATTCTTCCCCAGATTATGCCTTGGTATTAGACACTATCTGCCTGTCCCGCTGCCTAACTAGTAAGAAGTCATATATATATATAATCATCATTGGTGGATTGGCAGTATCGGTAGAGGGTCGGATGCCATGCTTTCCAGCATAGTTACGTCCCTTTACGATCTGAGTTCAAATCCCGCCGAGGTTGACTTTGCCTTTCATCCTTACGGGGTCGATAAAATAAAGTACCAGTAATGTACTGGATAATTGCTGGCCTTGTGCCTAAAGTAGAAACAATTATTTAACATTCACTTCCCCTGTTTGCAAGGATTGGAGAGGTCATCAGCAGACTAGGTCAGTACTCAAGCAGAAGCATTAACTTAATGGATGGGTTAAGAGTCTGCATTTCACTTACATACATTCCCTCACTCTGCAGAGTGCTCAAACAGACCAGTAGCCTGCAACTCACAATCTCGTACACTACTGAGTGCATTTTACCATGACACCAGAACTAGAGAGGCTGTCATGTTTGACACAGCTGAAGAGTCCTCTTCCCAACCCTTTGTTTTGTAGGTTTTCTCTGCTGCATGGCTTGGCTTTTCTATCACCAACCACTTTACTGAGCACATTTATCCTGTAAATCTAGGAAAATTAGCTGAAGAGCTTTCTTGATCTTTTGTTTGGCAAATATTGTAGACCAAGTATTCTACAGCCATAAATCACTAACACACACACACACACACACACACACACATATATATATATATATATATATATATATATATATATATATAACTGTGCTAACTTTATCACCACAATTCAAGGTTTGATCATCAGATTTATATGGCATCAGAATGTGAAATGCTGTTGTAAAAGATTACTTTTTCATGATTCATAGCTTATTGGCTGTTCTCAGAAGATAAACAAATACCTTTATTTGTTCACTTTTGAAGAGAGCTTAGGGCAAACACTATTTATATTAAACAACCCAGATTTTAACTAAAATGGCTACACAATGAACATATAGCATACATAAAAAAAAATCTATAACTCATTTAATGTAGGTATAACTAGTTTTAAATTACAGACATCGATGTGAAAAGGAACAACTGTAAACACACTTTACTATTCTCTTCATATACAGAAAACCATAAAAGATTGTAAATGGAAAACCTCAATAAAACTAACAACTAAGCCAGAAAAATTAAATTAACCCTTTTATTATCAAACCAGATGAAACTATCCCTGGTTCTAAGATACAAAACTATTTATGTTAAAGTGTGTATATGTAAAAGCTAGAGCTGCTCCAATAACCAAGTTGGGTGATTAGTTGATAAGTCAAAACTGAGTAATCATCAACTGCCAATTATCTATAATGTTATGTATTATATGAAAATGTATATTATGATTAATAGTAAATGATATATTTTAGTATTTCATAATTAACCTCAAATTATGGAGCTACTATTTGAGAGCATATGGTGACAAAATTAGGCTGAATTTACTTTAGGTGATAACATAAACCATTCATCATCATCATCATCGTTTAACGTCCATTTTCCACGCTAGCATGGGTTAGACGGGTTGTCCCATTAGAGGCAAGTTTGGTCAGGTGACCGTATCTTACTTTTGTAGGACTGTTTCTGGCGAGATTTCTATGGCTGGATGCCCTTCCTAATGCCAACCACATTTACAGTGTGGGCTGGGTGCTTGTTGTTGTGACTCTTACACGACCACTTTACTGTGTGGGCTGGATGATTTTGTTGTGATTCCTACAGAACCACTTTAGTGTGTGCATGAATTGGCTATATGGAGCAATTTTAATATTTTTACATAATAATTTATGAATTCTTAAATTTGAAAATTAGATTTTGTTTATTTGAGTCAGTTGGTAACAAGAATCCTTATTAAAGGAAATTTTTGTTATACCTTTGTATACACATATAATCAGAATCTTTATAGTATTTTAAATTTTTTTATTTTTTTGTAAAAGACCAATTAAATACATATCCTCTGAGGTGGGTAGGAGCATCTCACATCCACTTTGATACCCTTTAACATACTGAAAAAAAGTGGACAGAACTGTTGTCAGCTGCCATTTAGCTTAAAGGTAATGCACTTGGTTGAATTCATGACATACAGAGTTCAATTCTCTGCTGGTCACTAATTTTTCTGTCCCTAAAGATATTTTGCCCAATTTTTTTTATGTTATTATCATTGAATTTTAACATTTCAAATTTCAATCATACAAATGCCTTGACCAATCATAAGATTTATATATTTATGTATTTCTAAATGTTGAATTCAATATGTTTTCCGGATTTCTCTGTCACTCATGACTTTCTTGCTCCAAAATAATAATGACCAATTATCAAAACTGATTAATTAGACCCCCCCCCTCTTATCTCAATTATTTCTGAGAGGGTTGTGGTGAAAGAGTCCTCAAACACTTCTTCCACCAGGTCCTATCAGAAGCAACTATCTCCAACTGATCCAGCTGGATCCCTAAACGTGACCAACCAAGCTCATGGATGTTATCCAACCATCTTGCTTGGGGTCTACCCTTGGGTCTCCTGCTGGATGGTTTTGCCATCCAGCGATTCTTTCCTGAGGCATTCTAACCACATGCCCATAGTATCGGAGCTGTGATCTCTCGATATGGAGAAGTAGCAACTCAACCTAGAATGACTCTCTCATCTCCAATCTACACACTTTATTGAGTAACGTTACTCTAAAGACCCTTCGAAGGAATCCCATTTTGGCAGCTTGAGTTTACGATCAATTTTTTGTTTTTTTTTTGTTTGGTTTATGTTCTCAAACATTAACTTAATGATGATAAAGTTAATTATATCATAAAATCCCTCCAAATTCATTATTATTTTCAAAATTATCTAAAAACCATAGGCAGTGTCTTTCATTGGAAAAATAGTAACAAAAAGGTTAAAAGTTTTTAGTGAATGAAGTCTCTCTCTCCTCACTTCTCTTTACAGGATAGAAAATTGTAATAGACTTATAAACAACTGATTGTGCATATCTTAGAAGACCTTTGTTTTTTTTTCAAGTTGGTTCTACCAGCTCACAAGAAATCCATTGAACTGAAGCACTTCAGTTCTAAAAAATAACCTTGTCACTGTTGACTGAATGCCTTGCCACTAAGGTAAATCCCAAGTGTCAGATAAGTGCAGTTGGCTTGGCATAAAATATTTAGGGTAATTTAGGATAATTGTGACTAAATATAAAACCAATGAAATTTCTATCTAGAAAAAAAAAACAATAAATAAATAAATGAATAAATAAATAAAGTGATTTTCATTTCAGTGATTTTTCTTTTCAATATGAAGCAAAACTAATTCCTGTTTTTTAATACCACAGGCATTAAAACCAATTATAATAATTGCTATAACTAAGTTTCAGCTACGGTGACATTCTGCAGCATTCACAGAGCTTGACTGACCTGAAATACAAAAGCCACTCAAGTGCATTTTGAATGTTCAATGAATTTAACTAATATGGGCATAAAAATAAACATGTAAAACTATAAAATGAGTTTCAAGAGAGAAAACAAAAATCAATCAATATATAATCATATTGATAGAACTCATTTCTATAATTAAGTATTACAGAATCTGATTCTAACCTCAAATAGGATGGAAGTCTTTGATTCCATAACAAAACTATAACTAAATATTTCCAAACATATTGTTCTCGTTAAATAGTGGTGAAATTACCTTCATGATTAAATAATATTTAATTTGATTCTGTAAGTAGCTAATAAAATGAATTAATAACAACTCTTTACGGTTTTATAACTAAATTGTACTAAACATTTCTATAATTAGATTATACTTTGTAAATACAGCTTTAATTCTATTTTGTTATCAAACACTATTGTTATTGTTGCTGTAAGTAATCATTGCTTCAGTTATCATTCTCTTTAAAAAGAGCAATAATAAATTATAACATTAGTGTTAAATTCATTTAAATAATTAGATGAAACAAATATATATTTTTTTTTAATATATTTAATTAATTATTTGAACCATGTGATAAGGATATACGAGATAATTTAAGAAAATCTTTCAGATATTGAATATATCGCATGCAATTTATAAACAGAATAGAAATAATTATTTCTACGTTAGGCACAAGATAGAAATAATCAGTGTTAATTATAGCTATTCATAATTAGCTGCTAACTGCCCTTGGAAGGTGGCTCATTTTTCTGAGTTTGTAACAAATTTACTAATTCTGTTTTTCACCTGCTAAAATGAATCAATTATTTTGCACTTGAATGTCAAATCTGTTGTGTCTAGCTGAACTAACTGTAGTTAAGTGATAAATTCGCAGTATAGGAACATAACTCAAGCAGTGGATGTTGTACATACAGATATACTAGCAATTATGTCTAGCTAGATTTGTTCAGAATCAAATGTCACGATTATATACACTGTATAGTCCATGATTACAGATCATAATAGGCATAGACATTTTATTTGAAAAATCTAAACTCTAAACAGCCATCTTTTATTTTTTTAAATGATACTCGAAAGATGGACATTAAACGATGATGATGATGATGATGATACATTAAGGAATTAACAACAACCAGATGTGGAAAAAATAAATTACTTGTGAAATTAGAGTAAATTCCTTTCAATATTTTTTTTTTATTTATTTTAAACCCTATTAAAGTTGATTTATTTTTCATCAATATTGATACAATAAAATAACAGTAATGCAATAGTATTATTACAGGCGGTGGATTGGCAGTATCAGTAGAGAGTCGGACGCCATGCTTTCCAGCATAGTTACGTCCCTTTACGGTCTGTGTTCAAATCCCGCCGATGTTAACTTTGCCTTTCATCCTTACGGGGTCGATAAAATAAAGTACCAGTAATGTACTGGGTAATTGCTGGCCTTGTGCCAAAAGTAGAAACAATTATTACACTTGTATCATATAAATTGGTCTTCTGCCAAACTAGGTAACCTATACATATGCTGTTGTTCATCCTTCATATTGTGTATGATTTTATATCCACCTTTATACTATGCTCTAATAAACTTTAATGCAATGTAGTAGAGGCAGAATGTATCTGATTCTTATCATCTGATTTGTTTTCTAAAATTCTTCACAACACATGAGATACAATGTTTCATTTAAAATAATCTTTCCTTGTGGAATTCCTTCATTTTGCAAATGTTCAGCCATCTACTACTTAGTATCTAGTTTTCTCAACAATATATGAACTGCATTGTTTTT
>OZ024745.1:110551104-110601104 GCA_964016885.1 Eledone cirrhosa
CAGTGCATGGCTCCGGTTAAGAGTATATCGGATAAGAGTATAGTTTGCATAAGAGTATAGCATAATCAATTCCCGTTTATATATTTTCTATATAATTTAGTCCGAATAAGAGTATGTACAGCCACCGGAAATAACATCTGTGAAATAAATAACTATCTTTCTGCTTAGCTACCATGAAACAAACAACCCTTAAGCCACCAAAATAAAATGCCTACGCAGCGGCTAAACATCAAAGATTATTTTTGTATAAATAGAGTGGTTCCAAACACAGTCGACCTTTGGCAGGGTCAGCTCGCGTATCGTTGTTCCTCTCCTCTGACACACTTGTCACTCACACACGCTTTGTACCTCTGTATCATCGCTTTATGTATGAAAATAGTTGACCGAAAACTACATCTCTCGCCCTGCTCGTCCGTTCAACTTCTTCCTTCATCTGTTCATCCTTACCGTATGTGACACAGTCCTTTTAGGGGCTATCCTCAGATCCGATCAGACCGTATGCGATAACAGTCCTTTTAAGGGATCCGATCAGAAGTAGTGACCAGACCCACTAACCACGTCACTGAATACGGTAAAATAACATAAAAATGTCTTTGAAATGCTCTGCTTTATCTATTACTCAAAAAATTGCTATTTTGGATGAATTGAAATCTGCCAAGTCACAAAAGGAATTGTCAAATAAATTCAATTGCAGTCAAGCAGCTATCTCCAGAATTAAAAAAAAAAACGTGAAAAAATATCGAAAACTGGCTCTATCAAATGTGAATTTGGATGCAAAACGTAGAAGATCAGTTGATCATCAAGGATTGGAAGATGCACTCATAAAATGGTTTCACCAAATGAGAAGTCAAAATGTTCCGATCAACGGCACTATGATGCTTGAAAAGACAAAAATATTTGCGCAAACTTTGGGAATTCCCGATTTTGAACCATCTCATGGTTGGTTAGAGAGACTTAAAAAGCGTGAAAATATAAAATTCATGAAAGTACATGGTGAAAGAGCTGTCGCTGATCACTTAAGTGCCAAACATTGGATAGAAACAATTTATACCAAGGAAATTGACGGCTATTCACCAAAGGATGTGTATAATTTCGATGAATCTGGTCTTTTTTTAAAGCACTTCCATCTGGTACACTAGCTGTCACCGGAACGAATCCAACGGGTAGAAAAACCGCAAAAGACACTCACCATTCTCTTAGCAGTCAATTCCGATTGAACTGAAAAACACGCGTTTGTCATCGGAAAATTTCAACGACCTCGTTGTATGCTGAATAAAAAAGCAATTCAAAAGTAATTCAAAAGCTTGGATGACGAAAAACATTTGGCTGGAAATTATTGCACAATTTGACAAAAAAATGCGTGCCCAAAAACGAAAAGTCATTATTTTTGCAGACAATGCAAGCTGTCATAAAATTGAAAATCATTTTGAAAACGTAAAAATCGTATTTTTACCTCCAAATACGACCTCATTAATTT
The DNA here is from genome assembly GCA_964016885.1 of Eledone cirrhosa. Classification (NCBI taxonomy): domain Eukaryota; kingdom Metazoa; phylum Mollusca; class Cephalopoda; order Octopoda; family Eledonidae; genus Eledone; species Eledone cirrhosa. The sequence continues at coordinate 110,552,582 of OZ024745.1, forward strand.
AGCCCCTTGATAAGGGGATAATACGTGCTGTGGAAGTGCATTATCGTACACAAATTGTGCAAAAGTTATTGGTGGCAATAGAAAATGGGAAGAGCGTAACTGAATTTGAAAAATCTGTTCATGTTCTTTTGTCTATGCAAATGTTGAAGCGCTCTCTTTTTCTTCTCAAACCCACGACGATTGTCAATTGCTTAAAAAAAGTGGGTTTTCACAATGAAATTGAAGTCGAGTTGAACGATATACTATTAATTGAAAGTGATGATACCAATATTCCTCAATTGGAACCCGAATTCATCGATTGTGATGTCAGCGAGCCGTGCTATGGTGATTTAACTGATGCTGAAATATGTTTGGAAGTTCAAAACGAGCACATGATAATAGAAGAGGAAGAAGAAGTAGATTATATTGAAACCGAATTAACTAGAAAGGTCAGTATGTATTATTTTTATATTTATAATATGAATGTCCATAGGTAGCTAAAATAACTTTAATCATTTATCAATATTTTAGATCTCTGGAAAAGAAGGAATAAATGCTTTGTTGACTGTACGGTCCTATATGATGCAATCGTTTGAAAATTTTGAAAATTATACTCTGTCTGAGATTGAGGTTTTGATTGAAAAAAACATTGCGAGCAATCGAGTGCAAAAAAGCATATTGGACTATTTTTAAGAAATAAAAATTGTATACCAATATGTTGAAATATTGCTTAATTTATCTATAATTTGCAATAATTCTTGTTGAAATTTTTGGTGTAACTTTCATTTTTTTTTTACTCATAAATGCATTTTAAACGATAATAAAGCGATTTTTAATCATTGAAAGACTCAAAATGATAATACTATGGAATATTTTTACTTATTCCGGTTAAGAGTATAGTCCGGTTAAGAGTATACTATTTTCCATTCCCGAGGGTATACTTTTAAGCGGACTCGACTGTATATATATTTATTTTTAAATTGAAAATATGTTTGAGAATAAGTATTACAATTAAAATGTCTGATCTTTAAATGACGTTTACAATTATTAAATGCTTCCAGAGGGAAATATTTTCTTTGGTAATGGTATTAGACAAATTGAGATTTAAAGAAAATAGTATCAACAACAAAAATATTAAGCAGAGGTTATTTGGTATTGTCTCCAATATATCAATAATTGGCTAAATTTGATATAACTTTCGTATTTAGATTGATTGTTGTTGCTGTTTTTTAGCCCGGGACAGTTTTGGTTGAGTATACCTATGATTAAATGTGATCCATCCATGGGTATGCTGACGTTTTCTTTTATATATGTAAGGGATTACACAGTCAATTAATTGCATAGATGTTCCTTTGATATATATAAGGTGTTCATACTGGTGACATTAAAAGAGAGCACAGTCAACCCTGTAAAGTGGTTGTGCTGGTGACACTACAAAAAGCACCCAGTCCATCCTGTAAGTTAATTCATGTGGTGGCTTTGGCTTGTCTGTTGTCCAATTCTTTGTGTTAGAGGACTTCAGTCTTCTTTAAGATGACTTCTAGGCCATAGAGGACAGAAGCATTTGCAAAGTATGAAATAAGGCACTGCATAGCTTTTTCAGTGTGTGCAACAAGCTCTCGGATCAGTTTTTCTGTGGTCTGGGTGTGTGCCTGCAACTGCCGCATGTTGAAGAATCTGATGTATACACCCTCATACTCTTGCAGGTCTTTTGTGGCTTGTTTCAGTATCATCATATTTGAAAAGTTTGATATGACCTTCATATCTGCACAGTGCGGTTTTAAGATGGGATGCTCAGAGCCAGAAACTCGCCTTTCACATCTTTGCCATCTGTTTTAAAAAGAGGTTAGTACAGGAAGCCAAGCAGTAGAAGTTTGGTTAGGAGAGGCTGTTGGCGACGCTATCGACATGGGGCATTTAGTAGGAGAAAGGTGGCTCAACTCCTCACCCCAGCCTGGTCATCCTAATTCTTTTAACCCTTTCTGTATAATAAACATGCATTTAATCACACTGAATATTTTAAGCTGCACTATATGTAAGTAAACTTTCAACATGAATAGTTTGCTTACAAAATCTATAAAACTTTGTTTTTCATATTGTGGTATTTTGGTGTAAGCAAGCAACTGCTGATGATGAATAATAATTCTGAAATATATGTATTTCTTTTTTACACAATTACTAAGATAGCCGAGACATGACCAGAGCTTAAAATACTCACAGCATAACTAAATTTATGTTTATTACACATTAACACATTGTATATGGGTTAATATGCCTTTATTCTGAGAGAAGAGTCCTGAAGCACTCCTTCCAGCAGGTTCTGTCAGAAGCAACCATCTTCAATTGATCCAGCTCGATATCCAAGCACTAACAGTCAAGCTCATAGATGTTATCCAACCATCTTGCTCGGGGTCTACCCCTGGGTCTCCTGCCGATTGGTTTTGCACATTAAATCTGTCCTCCAGTGTTTCTTTCCTGAGACATTCTAACCAGATGTGCATAGTATCGGAGCTGTGATTGCTCAATCTGGATAAGTAGCTATCCAACAAAATAAATCATGACATCTATTTCTTTATACATTTAAATAATATTTTGTTATAATGATACACAGGAGAGATCTTCCATTATCTTTTCCATTTAATTACAATGTCTAACATTAATTGAGGAAGAAAAATGTAAGAATACGAATATTTATATTTTTCTCAAACGCATTAATAATGTAGATGAAGTGAAAATAACTACTGTCAAGAATTAAAAGGTGTTGTTGTTGTTTAGCCTCAGATCAATCATAATCAAACATGCCTATGATAAAAGATATTCTAGTCATGACCATCCAATCTTAAATTTTGTATATAGTGTCTAAGACTACATTCTCCCGTGTGTTCATTTAAGACAGTGGAGGTGTGATCTGAAGATTAAATTTGGCTACCATTTCCAGCAGGTTAAACTACTACTTAGATATTTTATTGTTGGCTCTCTCTCAAAATTAATCTGTCGGAAATAACCTGGGATAAAACCAATTTTCTTTTTCAGTCAGTCACAATATAGTTTTCATTATATATTTGTTTGGCAATAACATTAATATTGTCTAAAAAGTAGAGATGGTCACTGTTGTCTTTAAATCAAGGATTTCTAATACAAGATATCAACAGACCTGACCTAAGAATCAAAATGTGCTTTAGTCAAATTAATTTACTCAAGTAATTTCTTTATAAATTACTTCCTTAAATTTACATTGATGATTTGTTAACCTGCTTCCATCAAAGACAGACAGTTATCAATGATGATATGATAGCCAGTATAAATTTAAATCATGTAAGAAGTAAATTGTGTAATTTTTGCTATGTCACCCAAGTATATGTCACAGTTAGCTTCAAAATGGCTGCAGATGTTTAGTCAAGGAGAAACAGAAAAAGCAATTTATAAAGAAACGGGGAAAAGCGAGAGAGAAAGAGAGAACAAATGTGAGAGTGAATGAGTGAAGAAGTTAGTGGGTGTGTAGGAGAAGGAAGGTAAATTGATTTCAGAATTAAACTGATTTCATAAAACCAACATCAATTACTCATATTACAATAGATTGATGTCTCCAGATATTGTTACCAACTGATTAAAGACCAAAAATGAAAATAATACTAAAATAAAAAGAACTTATTTTGATATTGGCTCCACGGAAATAATTCCAGACAAATTAAGGATAATGGGGCAATATAACAGTCTTATTAAATGACAAATCATTATTTCCACAAATTGCAAAAATAAAAAAAAATGTCTCAAATTTGATGAATCAATTATATACTGATAAACAAGTCAACAGGTGTCTTTTTCTAACATCCCATCATATATAAGGATAACATAGAAAGCCAGAACATGTATTTTCCTGCATATAAAAACGTGCTTAGTTTGTGGCATAGTAAAGAAATGTTCAAGTTTAGAAAATCCCAATGTTAACCCTTTGTATACCAAACTGCCTGAACGCAGCTCTAGTTCTATGATACAAAACTGCTTGTTTTAAAGTGTTTGTATTTATCTAAAAAGCTTCCATCATAATTTTGTGTAAGAGCCTTTGTTAAGTTATGTTCCAAATGACAATTTAATAAAGAGACAAATATATTAATCTCTCTAAATTCCTGATTATTTTCAAAACTATTTGATAATCATAGGCAGTTTTTTTCATTAGAAATATGGTAATGAATGGGATGAAGTAAAAATCTAAATATGCTAGATCTTCAAAGAATGTTGTCTTTTTTTTTTACTTATTTATATCTTTTTTAGCTTAAAATGTAGTCATATTTATGTGTTTTCTTACCATATTTGAAAACAATTCAAAGATGCTCTGGATTTTTGATTTCTAATTATAAGAGCAGTGGATTGGCAGTATTGGTAGAGCATTGGACAACATGCTTTGCAGCATATAGTTGCGTCCCTTTACATACTGTGTTCAAGTCCCGCTGGGGTTAGATTTGTCTTTCATCCTTATGGGGCCGAAAAAATAAAATACCAGTAATGCACTGGAGTTGATTTAATCAACTTTTCCCTTCCCCAAAAAAATTGTTGGCCTTGTGCCTAAATCAGAAAACATTATTATTATTATTATTATTATTATAGTATCAGACAAAATGCCTTGTGATATTTGTTCCAGTTATTTATATTCTGAATTTAAAACCCACCAAAATTGAATTTGCCTTTCTTCCTTCTGGGGTTGATATAATGAACTTTCCTCCTCACTCTAAATTGCTGGCATTGTACTTAAATTATAAACCATTGTTATTATAATAGTAGTAGTAGTAGTAGTAGTAGTAGTAGTAAAACAAGTGTAGGCAGCCTATTATGCTGTCTTATGTACTAAATTCACTTATCTAAAGCTTTCATTAAATTATAGGCAGTGTTTTTCATTAAAAATATTGTAATGAAATGGTTAGTGTTTATATTTATCTAAAAACTTCCTATCATAATTTTATGTAAGAACCTTGATTAAGTAGTTTAAAATCACAATAATCTTATTGAGTGCATGTGTGTATTGATGTTCTCTCTCTCTCTTTCTCCCCATCTCTCACTATTTTATGCAAATGGGAGCCCATGCACTGGCCGTCCCTCTGGTAGCCAACTCCGATGGTGGTGGGTAGGGAGGTAGTCCTAAGGCCAAGGACACCAGAAGTCTCCATTACTAAGTGCTCAAGTGCAAACCTGTCAGAAAGCAACCGATATTTGGAGAGTTTACCCTCCTTGGCCCAAAGTGCAGCAGCGCCTAGATTAGTTACAGACTCTGGGAATGGAAAGATGGTTATGCCTTCCGCTCGGTGCACCCTGCCAGCTCGAGCTGGGAGGGGAAGCCTGCAGCATCCAAACCATGCTTTAAAATTTGTAACCAAGACTTATCAATCAACTTGAATGTCAAACATAATAAATGAGCCAATGGGGTAGGGTGGCTCTATATGGTAGCTCACCCTGCTAGAAATAGAAGCCACACCTTATATCACAAGCTACAATTTAAAAAAAAAAAGTGTTTGGAGATATATTGAATAAGGTAATATGCATTACACTATTCCTAAAAAATAAAAAGATGGGATGGTCATGACTAGACGGCCTTTGATCATAGATAGGTTTTTCTCAGTTAGAACTGACCTGAAAATAAATTACAATAACAACAGATAAATCGATAGATATTTCCTTATTTTGGATCACTTATAATGATATTCTAAGTGGTGTGTTATAAGAAAATTGTTTTTCAATTATAAGAAATTTACTCACTACATTAGAATAAGAAATCCAGAAAGGATATATATATATATATATTTATATACAAGGAGAGTATTATAATAAATTCTGGGCAGAAACTTTTAGAATTGATACAAATTTAAAATTCACCCATGCAATTTCACCTTGGATATGAACTAATACGTATACAAGATAAAAATGAATAGGTGTTTCAAAACAAATACATTGATTGATCTGCCGATCAGCAGTAGAATCCAACAAATTCTTCTTGGGTGGTATGTAATATAGAGAATAATTCAGATTATTTCTTAGTAAACATTCCAACGCTCATGTGAATATTTTACACAAAATGGAGAAGAATCAGAGTGTGGTCAGCTGTCATTAAATAGAAGTATTGGTCATTTTCAGACAGCAAGCTCATAATCAAAGCATTACAAGTCCATCACTCTCTATCCTTTCTTTTCTCTATGTGTCAGTTGTGTTCAATGTTCTCTGTCTAAATGGCCTCAAGGAAGTTTTTATTTCTTCTTAGCAGGACATATCTTCAACTCAAGTCTTTGTAAATTGTTACCATTCATTGCATGGTCAGCAAGAATGAAGTTGCTTGTTTGTTCTTATCAGTAGATTCTTTGTGTTTCTTCTTGACATGTTTTCAAAGACGGCATAGAATTGTCACCAGAAACAATGAAATGCTCATTCAATGGAAAAATTTAACCTTTCTAATCACATACATTTTTATTTAACAGCCAATAAATAGAAGACACTGTGAGTTACAGGAAAATTATAAATTTATGTAAGAAGTGTCAAATGAAGAAGAAAAGCAGTTAGTGATAAATAGCCATGAGGCAAGACACATGCAGTTATATTTCAAATATATCATCCTTTAGTGTTCAAATATGATTGTTACTAATCTAAAGCTAATACAAAATAATTTATTTTCATTTCTCATAAGAGATATTCTATTCAGACACTATTATTTTTAAACCCCCTGTAGATTTTGTGGAAAAGGATTATATATTTTCACATCTACCTTTCTGATATAACATCAATAAAATATTTCTTTTCAGAAGGACTCAGCATGAAATGGTGACAAAACTATTGCTTATAGATTTCATAATAAAATACATTTCTTTAAACTAAACAGATAAATGTAAAGATATTATGTCTCACCAATGAATTATCCAAATATCCAATTCATAATAAAGAGAATTCAGTGATAAAAAGAAGTAAATTGTAGGATATTATGATTATAAATGTATTTTCTCAGGTTAAACAGTCTTTTATTCTTTTTAGATTGTTAAGAGAAACAATAATGAAAAATAATAAAAAAACATCACTTATGCTACCATGTTTGAGAAAAAATAACAGTGCTTTCAGTTTTTAATAGGCATTCAGAGTAACAAATCCATGTATTTTATTGGGGCAGTGCCTCTTACCTTTTCTGGAATAGTTAGATTGATGCCCTGCCTGATCATCTGTTGGTCAACGTTTGAGTAAGTATGAAATCAGACTTGTTAATAACAGGACCACCCAATTCCACACTGTAAACATGGTTGGTGTTAGGAAGGGCACCCAACTGTAAAAATCCCAGCCAAAATACAGTTCCGTCTGGTATTTATACCAGCTTAAACTTTAGATGACAAAATATAATTTTAATTTTAACTACATTTTATTTACTCCAGAACCAAATTACAAAATTCAACATTTTCATATTGGATTTTAAAGTAATTAAAAATAACATATTCACGTATGTCAATCAATAAATTTAATACAGTATGTGTGATGACAGTAGCTTTTGATGGAATCATTGATTTACTAATGAGCAATGACAATAGTTTGTATCCTACCTCTAACAATGGACAATGTACTTGACAAGAAAAGTTACTTAATTCTCAATTCCCAAGAGTAGTTCAAGTAAATATGTATAATTAGAAAGCATACTTCACCACTGTAAGCAGCTGAGCCTGATGTAAAAAAGACATTAGCTTCCAGTGAAATCCATGGAATAAACTTGCATTCTTATCTAAACATGTTTATCAGACAATTAATTCTGTGTAAGCAGGATAAGCTCAAACAGACCTCAGTAATTATGTAGAATGCCTCTCAGAAGCAGCCAGTATGCTCAAATGTAGGTAATGAAATATTCTGCTAAAATTCGATTGAATCAACAATGGGTGCAGTATACCAGTGATTCTATATATACAACAGAAACAAGGCTTTAAACCTTTAGCATTTAAACCAACCATATCCAGCCAGAATTCTCTCACCTCTTTTGGTTCAAACCAGTCGTAATTCATACTGACATTAAGGTATTGTTCACAAAAAAAATAATAACATCATCAAAATCTCGTAGATTCCATATTATGTAAGATACTTTTGTGAGATAAAGCCTTTACCATGAAAATATAACAGTAGAGTAATGTAAATGCTATAGGGTTAAGGTTATTTTCCATGCTAAAGCACAGGTTAGCTTTACAAGGTCCCACATGGAGTCCTTTTTGATGCAGTGTTTTATGACAGGATGCTTTTACTGGCAATAACACTTTTAGTTGCCTCATATGCCATGTAAGGATAAGATGCATCTCTTCTAAATGTGATAGATACAGCTTATCTGTACATATGACACAGGTGCCTCCAAAATACTTTCCAGCCTAACTACATTTTGTTAATTGAATCAAGAAATTAACGAATAAATAATGAGCTATACAATTGTAAAATAGATGGTAAGAAATGGTAAGAAGTGACAATCTTGTAGCTGTTTTTATCTGAGTGATATATCTAAATTTGTTTGATCAGAAGAATACTTTGTAGAAGAGCTGAGGTGAAAAGGATGTAACAAATGGCTTTTTGTTCTAGTAACACAATATTAATGGGTTTGGGTTCTTACGTTTGGGGTTAATTCTGACCAATGACTTCTCAATACAAAAGGAACAGCCATTAATAGGTAACTATAGATTTCTTCACATTCAATTTCTATTTCATGCATCAGTGAATTGCTTTTTATAATTGATATAGCTGGTGAAAGAAAACTACAGGTATTAGTATTAAATATCAATGAGAGATGAATAGCTGTCAAAAACAACTACCATAAATACCAATATCACGGATGTATATTCTTATTAACATCAAATATATCTAGGGATCAAGGCATTAGACAAGATGTAAACTTGGCTAACAACTTGATTTAAATTTATTAGTTTAACAGCATACTACATATTCTTGGATAAGATGTGGCAGTAATGGTTTTGTTCCAATGAACTTCACACACATGCATTTTCAACCATTTATTTCAATACATATATGCAGATATAGATGTGTGTGTGTGAGTGTGGGCAAATGAATACAGCAATGAACGTGAATGAAGAACAACACTTTAGGGTGTCAATAAATATTTGATTGAGTAGTAGTAACATGTTCAGTACCTGAAGAAATATAACAAGAGACAAATGTTTCCTGCCGACTTTAAATCATATATTTTCAAAGTCGGTAGTGTTGCAGCAATTTCCCCCATAATGACCAGTTGTAAACTAATACCACTGTCTATGCTAAGCAGCATCTGCATCTCTCTCTCTCTGAGCAAGACACTTTATTTCACATTGCTCCAGTTTACTCAGCTGTAGAAATGAGATGATAGGGAGTGGGGTCCATATCATTCCACTGCAAAGTGGTCGTGGAGGTGCCACAGCAAAAAAGCACCCAGCACTCACTGTAAACGAGGTTGGTGTTAGGAAGGGCCTCCAGCTGTAGAAATCGAGCCAGAATCAGTTCCCCTGCAAGCAGGGAAAAAGCGAAAATGAAATGATATATATATCATCATCATCACCGTTTTACGTCCGTTATTCCACGCTAGCGTGGGTTAGACGGGCTGTCCTGTTGTGGGCAGTGTCTGGTCGGCTGACTTCGTCTTGCTCATATGGGAACTGATTCTGGCTTGATTTCTACAGCTGGATGCCCTTCCTAACACCAACCTCATTTACAGTGAGTGCTGGGTGCTTTTTTTCCGTGGCGCCTACACGTTATATGTATATAAATGTAAGTATGCACACATACACACATATATACACATACATATATGTACGTATGGGTTACATTGAACAATAATAATAATGTTTGATTCGTTTGTAAACAAACAGACCGATTGGAAGCTGTGCTGTGCCGTGAGACTACTGAGCCGATGTGTACTTAACAAAATGCTATATATTTTCAACCATGCAATAGACTTGCAGAGGTATACAGTCCTGATGAAGGGTAATGCCCCAGAAATATTGATTTTTCCTCAAAGCCAGTGTTAAACAAAGAGGTAACGATCAGTCATCAGCACGGCACAGCCTAAAATCAAGCCATTCATTTACAAATTAATCGAACATTATTATTAATGTTCGGTATGACCCAAACGTACATATGTATATGTATATATATATGTGTGTGTGTGTATATGTACATATATATGTGTGTGTGTGTATATATGTACATATATATATATATACGTGTGTGTGTGTATATGTACATGTGTATGTGTATATGTGCATATATGTATATATATGTGTATGTGTATATGTATATATGTACATATATGTGTGTGTGTATATATGTACATATATGTGTATGTGTATATGTACATATATGTATATGTACATATATGTGTATATGTACATATATGTATATGTGTATGTGTATATGTACATATATATGTGTGTGTATATGTACATATATGTGTGTGTGTGTATGTACATATATATATGTGTATGTATATGTACATATATATATATGTGTATATATATATATGTGTATATGTACATATATGTGTGTGTATATGTACATATATGTATATGTACATATATAATATGTGTGTGTATATGTACATATATATATGTATATGTGTGTGTATATGTACACATATATATATATATATATTATATATCTACATATATATATACATATATATACATTTATATATACATATATATACATTTATATATATATGTGTGTGTGTAAAAGGTAAACAGAAATAACAACACAATCGGTACAGTATATGGAAGGTATATATTAGGTTAACGCTTGATATAGCTATATATAAGAGGGCCTTAACGTTTCGGACGCTAGTCCTTCATCAGAAGAAAGAATGAGAAATAAGATAGATTGGGGTACGGGCGGGATGGAATAGGTAAAAAATGTCTTTAGATAAAAATAACAGGTCCGTTCATGTTTACATCTCTTGCAAAGTGTTTGAATGTATATATATATATATATATGTGTACGTGTGCATACTTACATTTATGTATTAGCTGTGCTAGGATGAGAAATAAAATTATAATTTTATTTTTATATATATATATATATATATTAATAAAATATTAGAGGCCATATTCAGCTTGTTGAGCGCTTCTTTTTATCTGCTTCACAACTGACAGACCATAATGTGGTCAGCACATCCCTCTTCAGTTAACCCCATACTCTAATATATATATATATATATATAATTAGCAGTAGCACTAAGACAGTGTTAAAGCATAACGGAGATGCATATAAAGACATATATAAACATGTATGTATGTATATATATATATATATATATATAAATGAATTGAGAGGGAGAGACTGAGCATAAGAGGAATCAAATGCTGTGTGCAGGAGAGGCGGTTGCGTTGGTATGGACATGTGATGCGTATGAAGGATGACAGCTGCATAAAAAGGTGCAGAGCACTAGAAGTCGATGGAAACCGCGGAGTGGGGAGACCCAAGATGACCTGGAATGAGGTGATAAAAGTCGACCTTACCCAATTACACCTCTCAAAGGCGATGACACACGACCGTGACCTCTGGCGTCACGCAGTAATACAGAGTACCCGACCTCCCATGGGTACAAGCTGAAGCATATAGACTATGCCCCCACGCCCCCCACTGCAAGGCGGTCGTGGAGGTGCCACGGCAAAAAAGCACCCAGCCCACACTGTGTATGAGTATATAATTTTGTTCTCCTCCTTCCTTTATCCCTTTATTCTCTGCCCTCATGCATGAGGCTTTCAGTGAGATTCAATCCCACTGCGTAGCACCTTGAGCAAGTGCATTCCGCAATTGCCTCAAGCTGACCAATACCTTGTGAGTGAATTCAGAAACTAAGAGGAAGTCCACCATATATGTGTGTGTATGTGTATCTTCAGATCAATAATAAATAACCTTTAACACATGCTGTGACATTTGTTTGTGTCCAGCATAAACAATACATCCTGCAGCTAGCCAGTTGAATGGTGTACACAATTTAAAAATAAAGTATGCATTGTCATCTTTAAAGGACTACCCACAAAAATGTTGCCTCAAATAGTTTTGTCCAGCCCATACCAGCCTGGAAAAGTGGACATTATGAAGAAGGTGGTGGTGATGATGATGATACATTTCTTCATTTGGTTGATTTTGCGAAAAGCATACATATATAAATCATCCTTTTATCATGTTTTAATATCAAAATATAAAAATTGTCATCCTGAGAGAAGAATCAGTAAAATGTATGATGTTTAAAGAAAGCAATATAACTAATAAAAATTAAATATAGTATATTGTATTCTATTCAGACTTTATATTCCTAATTCAAAACAGTCTTCCATTTATTTTTTTTTTTTGTTCTTTGTTTAGTTTTTCTTTTTGAGTTGGTTTGGGTGTGTTGGGAAATACATAACATTCCTATTTCTAAAGTCTCTTTCAGTGTTTTAACAACAAAAGAAAAATTATTTAAACAATTTAACTAGTTTGAAATAAAAGTATAAGTTTCACTGAAGGTAAAGTTTTGAATAATTCAATCAATTAAATACTAGGTGGTATTTTCAAAGCAGCATAAAGCAAGCATAAAATTTCACAACCAAAGTATTTTTCATAACCAAAGTGTTTTATAACTGAATAAATCAACAGCTGTGTGATAAAGAAGCAAATGCATCCAGTGACATCAAAGTGCAACAGCTCAGATGAATATGCTTTGAAAGTACAATCAACCCTCATTGTCAGACATAGTTTCCAGAAAGATTTTAACATAATGGCAAGATAAAAAGTGAAAAATATTTCTTAAGAAAATGACTTCAGTAAAACAGAGAAATAAACATGAAAAACAATGAGTCAAACAAACAAACAAATATACAGAAATCAATGGACAAAAGCTGAAATCGTGTTATTTTATTTTGTTTATGTAGTTGGCTTGTTGTTTTTTTATTTGAAAAACAAACAAACAAACAAAAAGAAGGAAGGAAAAAATAAAAGAAGAAAAATATTTATCAATGTCTTTAATGTCAGAATCACTTATGAAATTGCTAAGTAGATATAGATGAAAATGAACACAAGCTGTGAATAACTGAAGTTTTAAAAGCTAGACAAATATATAAGGTGGAGAAAAAAAATCTGTAAATGACAGGATAATAGAAGAGACAACTACCAGAGTATGAAAGTAAAAGATAAAACAATAAAAATGGCAATACCTATGCAGGCATATTTTTTGAACTGTCATTAAACTTTTCAATGATACAAGAAAGCTTTAGAAGTAATTTTCAATAAGGTAAAAAGAAAAAGAAAAAGAAAAGAAAGCTTTCTTTCTGAGAAAGTTACGAATTCACAATCCTTATAGAATTTCTGCTACTTTTATTTATGTATTTATTTTTGTTTATTCTATTACCAATGGCTTATAACGAAAGAATAATTATAATATAATTTAGTATTCATTTATCGAAAGATGATCTCTTGTTTTGTATTGATTTGATCACTACACAGAACAAAAATAAATAAAAATCCTGTTGAATTTCATAACATATGTGGTATTAATAAAGAATTTTCTGTTTCTTTCAATTTGCCTGAATCTTTACTATAACCATGTTGTGAGATTAAATTCCATCAACTCCATTTAGCTGTTGTTGATCCACTGCTGGATGAAAGTCTCAGCATAGATTTGCTTACTTATCTATGGTGACTGCAGGCATAACAGTCCATGCTGGCTAATTGTATGTTGGATTTTCATGTGGTTAGCCATGGGCATTGGTGCCTAGACAAAACTTGATTTAAATGACAGAACAAATATTGCAAGGTATCTCATCCTATACATGATCAATTCTGACAATCTACTACACTAAGGTAGTACTTTATATATAGACCCCAAATGTTTAGATTCTGTGTGTGTGTGTGGAGAGAGAGAGAGAGAGAGAGAGAGAGAGAGAGAGAGAGAGAGAGAGAGAGAAATCATTATTTTACATTAATTTTCCATGTTAACATGGGTTTGACAGATCATCATGGTCTGAAACTAGGATGATCAGAAAACTACATCTTGCATATATGTTCCAATTTTGACATGGTCTCATAACTCCTGATAGAGATGTAGGGGCGCCATATTGACATATGACATTTCTTGTGAATTTTAAGCCTGGCAGAGCCCACCCCTCTCCAGGCCTGAGTAGAGCAGATTTCTTCCAGAGAGAAAGAATTTTTTTATTAACCTCTAAAGGAAGCAAAAGTGAAGTTGACCTCAGATTTGAACTTAGAGAGCCAGAACGAATGCCAAACAGCATTCTATCCGACATTCTAACGACTCTGCCAATTATATAAAGAGGGACCGACTGACAAAAATTACATAGGATCAAAAAATTGAACATTTAAAGACAGACACATTCATCAAAACTTCAACATTCATAATCCCTTTAAGTTCACTTTTCTATTTTAGCGTAAGTTGTATAAGCTACCACGAATTGAGTCAGGTTTCTTGTTTGGAGTTACTGCCAAGACATGACGAACATTTTCTCAGTGATACATACCAGAATTTAGCATCGTATTGCCAACTACTTTATGGAATTTATTTAGTGCACCAGTAGTTATATATATATAGTCCTTTTCTTTGTATATAGTGAAAAGTTGACGTGTGTGTATATTATGTGAATGTGCAAATATATATATATATATATAACAGAGTTTTGTAGCTTACTTGAAGCATTGTTGAATAGGAAAAACAAATTTAAATTTTGAAAAACCAAAACAATGCTAAATTGCCAAGATAACAAAAGAATCCCACCTTAGCAAATTCAACGATCCCAAATATTTTGAGGTTTAAAAACCCATCATCAAAGGAGTAACCCTATGAGAGACTTAAAAATCGATCGGATAGACTTGCTTGTTTGGAAGCAGATTTAAGTTAAAACTTAACAAAAGGCTCCTCCCTATGTACAAAGGATGACTGCATGATGCCTGTGTGCAAAGTGTGATGCTGCATGGTAGTGAAACATGGGCAGTGACCACAGAGGACATGTGTAGACTGGAGAGAAATGAAGTAGTTATGCTTTGTTGGATGTGCAATGTAAACATGAGAACTTGGATGAACTGAGGGAGAAGCTGGGTCTAAGAGGAATCTGAGGTGGTGTGCTGGAGAGAAGACTGCATTGGTACAGACATGTGATACACATGGATTATGACCAATGAGTGAAAAATGCCAGAAAATACGAGTGGAAGGAAGTCACAGTAGAAGTAGACAAGAAAACCTGGGCAGAGGTGGTAAAAATGACCTCAAGTCACCGACACTCACAGAGATGATGAGAATGGATCGTAACATGTGGAAAGATGCCGTGCTAAGAAGGAGCAATCCAACTCATGCAAGCATGGAAAAGGGGACATAAAAACGATGATGATATTGTAAATAATTAGTGCGCACTAACTATTTACAATGCATACACTCTACTTTCCCAAGTATTGAGTGCTTAGCTGAACATGATCTTACTAGTCTAAACTGATATTCCCAATCTACATACATATACAGTGTGTCCCCAAAAATGTATACATACTTTGATTACCTGTACAGGCAATATTTATTACAATGCTGTTGAAGTATGTATACATTTTTGGAGGACACCCTGTACCCATGCTAGCGTGGAAAATGGACGTTAAACGAAGATGATGATGATTATGATATATATATATATAACAATGCTGATAGAGTGGATTAGAAATTGTCAGTAAAGACAAAATTATGTGCAAGCTGCCATCACCATCACCACTACCATTCCATCAGCCAGCAAGCCAGTGTGTGGGTGTGTCTGCATTCCCACAACTGTAATTGCACAACAACAACATTTATTGCAGCATCACAATTTTTACATCTGCTTCCTATTATTTATCTTTCAAATGAAAAGAAAAACTTTTTGTTGCCATCGAAATCAACAACACCTTGAAGTTGTTCCACCTTCTTTAGTCTGCCAACCTTACCTTCACTACATCCACCCTTGGAAAGTAGACTCAATCATATTTAAGAGTTGCCTATTATTTTGTTTCCCCGTTTTTGTTACTGTATTTCTAATATAAGACAATACCATGATTTTCAAAGAATTTTGAAAATAGTTAAGAATTCGAAACACTATAACTGTCTTTATATTAAACTAGTGTTAGAGCCTACCTAAAATAAAAATTCATAATATAATCACAAAAGGTTTTTAGATAGATATGACTATATATAAATGGGATTCAGACCACTTAGCCTGTCTGGGAGGTCAGTAGCTCCATATCTGTACTGACTTGGTCTACACAAACACATCCAACTCTTGCTAACATGGATAAACATCATAAAACAAGCAGCTTTGTATCATAGAACCAAAGTTTCAAGCAGTTTAATATCAAGTTCACTATTTAGTTTCTGCTAGATATTAAGGTATAGGCTTTTATTTTATTTCTTTTACCATTTAGTCACAGACACATATGTTCATACACACATGCATGATCCTGTAACATCTGAGGGAGTTGTAGGGCACCATATTGACATACGGTGGTTCCAAGACATTTTGTCAACCTGGTAGAACCCTCTCTAGGTCTGAATACTGCAGAATACAACAGATTTCTTCTGGAGAAGAATAGAGAGTGAGAGAATCAAAGTGAGAAAGAAATATAGAGGAAGAAGCGACCCCAGTATTTAATTGGTACATTTTTATCGACCTCAAATGGATGAAAGGCAAAATTGACTTTACCAGGATTTGAACTTAGAGAGCAGAGAGCCAAAATGAATACCACAGCTTTCTGTCCAATGTTCTAATGACTGCCAATTTTCCACCTTCTCATACACACACATAAACACTAAATGAAAATAATTTTAACTTATTCTGCTCCTGCTATTCTTGTCACAGAGATTAATGCCTTATTTACAAATATCATCAGAAATACATTGTGTTGGAAATTTCAAAATTTAATTTAATATATCTAAATTTATTATTATCTACACCTAATGTCCTTATATTTCATCCATACATTAATCAGATGACTGGGAAAAGACAAACCATACAACATACAAAATTATTGGACAACTAACAAAATTTAGTCTGCTATAAAATAGTTCAAAGATCTTTGACCTTCAGTTCACTTGTAACCCTAACTTTTACTGAAAATCAGATTACATGTGTCTATATTGACTGTTATATAAACTTGTACCTCTTCTAAATTCTTAACCTTCTGTAAGGATAAAACAGAAGAGTTTTGAAGTCACATAATAGATTTAAATCTCACGAGAAGACATCACATCTCAGAAGTAGTAGAACTGACATATCCTTTTAAACCTTATTCGTTTTAATCAAATCAATTTTTTACTATGGCCCTCCATCACTCTTCTACTTTCTGCCACTCATTAACTCTGTGCTCTAGATGACTGTCAGGTTTCCTTACTATGTTTACTCTGGTATAGACTGCTTTTGAAAACATAAAAACAAAAAAAAATAACAAGGATTTCTAATACAGGCACAATGCCACAATTTGTGTACAAGAGCCCGGTTGATTTTTCAACAGATATGCTTCTTTTATTGGCTCTAGAAGGATGAACAGTGAAGTTTGTCCCAGTGGGATTTGAACTCAGAACATGAAAGACATAACTAAAAATCCAAAGACATTTTTTCTGGCATGATACCAATTCTTTTACTCACTGCCCTCACAAAAATACTCATAAAGCCAACAGAAGATTGTTTATTCTAACACAAGCAAGAGAAATAATAGCAGCAAGAGGCAGCAGTCTTGCATCACTGCCTATATTCATATACATACTTGATATGAGATTCTACATTGTCTTTCAACGTGAAAGAAATAGCAGCCAAATCTCACTCAAACCCATAACTTATGATCTTAAAAGAAAAAGACATACATATTGGATTATATATTCTGACATATGCAATGTCTTTAAAAATAAGACATGTTGGTCATAGCTTGAATGAATATGGTCGTAAGTTTTACACAACCAGTGCTTACCTTGGACTAAAGAATAACAACAGTAGTAGTAGTAGTAGTAGTAGTAGTAGTAGTAGTAGTAGTAGTAGTAGTAGTAGTAGTAGTTGCAGTAGTAGCAGTAGTAGTAATTTTTTAGACAATCATGAGTTTCGTTGTAAATTATAAAGGTTTGAATATTTTAAATGTGTGTGTCATCATTGTAGTTTTCTTAAAGCAGATGGAAATGTAGATATTGAGGTAACCAAATTGGATAAGGAAGGAAAGAAGTGAGATTGAGTGCATAGAAGAGAAGGGAAACTAGAAATGATATTACCTTTGTAATATATGTATGTGTGTGTGTGTATATATATATATATTGGAGGCACATGGCTTAGTGGTTAGAGCATTGGTCTTGCAATCGAAAGGTTGTGAGTTCAATTCTCAGACCGGGTGGTGTGTTGTTTCCTTGAGCAAGACACTTTATTTCACATTGCTCCAGTTTACTCAGCTGTAGAAATGAGATGATAGGGACTGGGGTCCATATCATTCCACTGCAAAGTGGTCGTGGAGGTGCCATGGCAAAAAGGCACCCAGCACTCACTGTAAATGAGGTTGGTGTTAGGAAGGGCATCCAGCTGTAGAAATCAAGCCAGAATCAGTTCCCGTCCCACCCTTGCAAGCAGGGAAAAAGCGGACGTAAAATGAAATGAAAATGAAATGAAAATGAAATGAAATATATAATATATATATGTCATAGATTGAGTTAAAAACTCAAAATAGTCTTTTTCAATTAAATAGCTCAAAGAAGGGAATCTTTCCGAGCCGTGTAATATAATTGGATATATGAGAGGGATGAACACAGATATAACTATACATGTGTTCCAATTGCAAATGACCAAGTTAGTTAGGTTGAAAAATACTAATTTAAAACAATATGGTTTGCCTGACTCGATTTAACATAATAAATCAATAAAAATAACAAACCTATATTGGGCAAATAGGCTATGATACCCAGACAGACATGAATCTGTTTCGCAAGAATTAAGTGAAAGCTAGAATTCCTGTGCTCTTCTGCGGGTATCCAGGAAAATTCGTACCTTTCACTTCAAAGGATCTAAGAAGACTGAACGATGCGCGGGTATAAACGCACATGTTACAGCGCCTAACACGTCCCATACTCATGCCGCTAAAAATAGCAGCTGGGTAATGTTACTCAACACAGTTGCTTGCTACCAAAGGTTTCAAAGCTTGCCCTGTATAGGACATAAAAGTTATATTTTCCTCGGTAAACATTAATAATATTTCAACTCTAGATAACATAAACCACTCTTTTTCCTTTATCTAGTCTACAGAAAACATTGACTTATTCCTACTTATTATATATACAGTATCTATATATATATATATAATTGTTTCTACTTTTGGCACAAAGCCAGCAATTATCCCAGTGCATTACTGGTACTTTATTTTATCAACCCCATAAGGATGAAAAGTAAAGTTAGCCTTGGTGGGATTTGAACTCAGAGCGAAAAGGGCCGTGGCTCTATGCTGCAAAGCATGGTGTCCGACTCTCTACTGATACTGGCAATCCACTGCCCTTATTATATATATATATATATATATATATAATAAGTAGGAATAAGGTCTCAGAGTATCATCATTAAGTTTATTCAGCTATAAATATATATATTTCTATACTTTTCATTTATATATATACATACACATACATATATATATGCATACACACACACTCGCATAACTTTTGACTCACTATTATGAACTGTGACCAGATATCTGTTCTCATCTTCCACACTGGATTCTCTCCCTTGTCTGCAGCTAGCGCCACTTGGACTTGTTACACAATTCACACAGTGTCCTCTGCAAGGCCTACTAGGGGATATTTTTCACACTCTCTTTTAACAGCCACCCTTCTATGTACACACATCTTCTCTCTGTCTGCTCCTACATGGTTCTTTATTCTTCCAGATGTCTGTGTCTTCAAAATCTAATGGCTGGCTATTTCGTCTTGTCATCACATCCCTTTTGTTCCAACCTGTCCGTGATTTTATCTCAGGTGTTAATTTTCTATTTCTATTCATCAAAACTTATTTGTCTATCTGTTTTTGTGTTGTCTGCCATTTGATCCTGTTTATCTGTCGCCTCATGTTATGCTTATTCCAAACTATGTCAATTCTGTTTTGACAGTAGTGTCAGGGTTGGACTCTGAGTTTGGATTTCCTGATGTTTTCTACAGAAACCCATTATTTCAGAGGTGTCAGCCAATAATCAGAAATCTTTGTTGTCTTTTGTGTGATTGTTGTAGTTTGCTTGTCCAGTTCCCTAGCTGTGTGTATGTGTTTTGCCCCATTTTCATTATATTTCATTTATCACATATACCAACACCACACACTCGCTACTTTATATATATATATATATATATATATATATATATATAAATATATATATATATATGAATGAAAAGGCACAGATAATTGAGAGAAAAATCAAGTATAAGAGAAATCAAATGTAGTATGGAAGGGAGAAAATTGCATTGGTACAGTCACGTAATACACATGAATGATGATCGTTGGATGAAGAAATGTCAGAATTTAAGTCGCAGAAGAGGAAAAACCAAGAAAGATCTGATCTCAGACAACAGAATCTCAGAAAAGGAAATGACAAAGAGAAGAAATAAGTGAAGAGAACTATCTAAATCATACATTCATGGAAAAGACATGCAAAAACAATGATGAAGATTATATATAACACATACATAAATATATATATATATATATATATATATATATATATATAGTAATATACACGAACGGCAAAGCATAAACAAATTGAGAGATAGACTGAGCATAAGAGGAATCAAATGCTGTGTGCAGGAGAGGTGGTTGCGTTGGTATGGACATGTGATACGTATGAAGGATGACAGCTGCATAAAAAGGTGCAGAGCACTAGAAGTTGATGGAAACCGCGGAGTGGGGAGACCCAAGAAGACCTGGGATGAGGTGATAAAAGCCGACCTTACCCAATTACACCTCTCAAAGGCGATGACACACGACCGTGACCTCTGGTGTCACACAGTAATACAGAAGACCTGACGATTTTTTCTTTTATTTCTCATTATATCTTCTGATGAAGGATCAGTATCCAAAACATTAAGACTCTTTTCCTACTACATCAAGCATTAAACTAATATATATCTTAATTGTACTCTATTTGCTTTGTTGTTCTCCATTTACGTTTCACACACACACATATATAATCATTAGCAACATCATTTTATGTTCATTTTTTATGCTGGCATATGTTGGATGGGTTGGCATGGTTTATAGCTAGATGGATCCATGTACTACATTTTGTTTATATATTCCATCTTTGGCACAGTTTCTTCAACCAAATGTAATTCCTAAAAACCACTATATAGAGTGTACTAGGTGTATTTTATACAGAAGCAACAACACATGCCAACATCCCTTCATTTAAAAGGTGAGACTATGGTCTAAAAATGCTGATGATGGATTTGAGAGCTTTATTGTTTGTTCTAAACAATCTCAAAAGAACTCACATAAAAATATAAGGCATGGTGATAAAGGCATGGTGATAAAGATTAAACTAGAACCCAGTACACACTGTGAATGTAGTTGGTGTTAGGAAGAGCATCCAGCCATAGAAACCAAACCAGAAACATTTTTTGTATGGGCAAGACACAGTCATCTGATTTTACTTGTCTCACAATGAGACAACTCCTCTAACCTATGCTAGCATGGAAAAATGGAGATTAAATGGTAATGATGATGATGATGATATATATATATATACATAGAATTTACATATCTATATATGAAGCCTAGACTAGAAAGCGAGTTTATGGGAAGATGTATAGCTTGTATCGTCTTCATGTAATCAGAAATATCAGTAAGTGAAGCAATACCAACTGAGGATGAAATCCATGTTGTAGATTCAGTTCTATGAGAATTTGCTGCTTCACACATCTACCAAGCAATGCAATATATTTAATGAAAATAAATTATGAAATTCTTATAATGATGCCTGGAATTTGCTCGTCCTTAGTTTAAATAAATGGCTCATATGCTACTAAATTCATTAATATTAAAAAAGTAAAATTTCTTTCAAGCATGTCTTACAAGCAGCCTAATAGCTTGTTCACCAGTAACACGTTTTGGGGGCCCATTAGCAATCAAATGCCTAGTTATATGATAT
The DNA here is from genome assembly GCA_964016885.1 of Eledone cirrhosa. NCBI lineage: Eukaryota > Metazoa > Mollusca > Cephalopoda > Octopoda > Eledonidae > Eledone > Eledone cirrhosa. The sequence goes on from OZ024745.1 coordinate 110,574,698, forward strand.
CTGTGTTAGATAATATATAGTGTGGAATGTTTGTAAAATGTAATTGAGGTAAGTAGAATTATTTTAAAAAATGATGTAAGTAGAAAAATCTACATAAAAATTAAATAAGTGGCCCAGTGGGAATATAATGCAAATCTAAAAAATAGCCTAAAGACTATGGTGAAAATAAAGAAAACTCAGTTTCTGTAGTTATGTGATGCATACTGATGATGTGATTGGACAAAGAGGGCCATCTAGAGAAGAGTTCAACAATCTTAATGCAGTGTGCCAAATGTGAATTAGTTCATCTTAGCATGTAAAAATGTAGAAACCTGTAAAAGACTTAAATAAAAATCCTCTATTTCCATTTAATAAAACTTTGTTATTTGGAAACTAAAACAAAACAGGTGTAGTAATATTTATTATGTCTGGGAAACTTTTATCAAAATATGTTATATAATATAACTGATTCAGATGTTATGTGGATGGTGGTAGTATTACAAATTTGTACATTTCATTAAAAAATAATATTAGAAAAATATCTCTGAGTTAATTTATATTGTACAAGAAAAATATTCCTAATTTCACGGACCACTTGAATTTGTATTTGTCTACCTCATTTGTTTAGCATCATGAAATTTTCTCATAACATGTAGGCATAGTATAATAATTTTGAAATATAACAATTCAGAATAATCTAGAAGAGTGGCAATTTTTAGGGACACACAAAAAACAATTTAATGTAGAATAGATTCATGGTTCCCTAGATGGTAATAGAGTAAATGAGTGGCTACTGATTCCTTTATAGACACCAATCATCATCATCCTACTTTTACATCCACTTTCCATGTCAGCATGGGTTGGACAGGAATTTATGGTACGAGTCATTTCTTCTTCAGAGTTATAGCTACTCATGGATAAGTCAGAGGACTGCATTTCATTCATACATTCCATTGGTTTCTACAGCTGGATGTCCTTCCTAACACAAACCACTTTACAGAGTGTATTGGGTGCATTTTTGTGCTGTAACAACACTAAAAAGGTTGTCAAATCCTCGATAACACTAAAGAGTCATCCCTACACTATGTTGTTTTATGATTCCAAGAGAACAGAGGAAGAATGAAAAGAAAAGTAATATATACATTGTATAATATACCTTGTCATCCACTTTTACCAGGTATTCTAGGTAATCTTTTTAAGTGAAAATTTCTCAGAGTTGATATTTTTGTATTGCCCCTTTTTCTGTCAGTCTCCAGAGAGAATGAGAACGAAGAGCATAGTTTGTTTTCTTTTATCAGTCCCTTAGGAGATTGATAAAATAACTTATCATTCCCTGTCATTGCTCTCACCTTTGTGCAAATGCGACTATCCATATTACACATACACATATGTATGTGTATAGGTGTATAGCTGTTCCAAGATATAAATATGTATAATCTCAAGGTGGAAAGAATTAGGTCAGATCTAGGAACATTGGGCCCCCATATGAGATGACAAATGGAGAAATGCCAGCCATGGAAAAGCAGCATTATCCCAATCTCAAGGAGAAAAGGGTTATGTTAGATTAGGTCTCACATCATTATCATCATCAACATTATCACCATCCTCATCTTAATTATCATCTCTGTCATCACACTATTATCATCACCACTACCAACACATCACCACTATCATCATTATCACTATCACAACCCCATAAACATGAGAGCTACCAACATACCACCACTATCACCATCATCATAAACACCATTATCATCACTATCATCACCATCCACATAACCATCAGTCATTATCATTACCATGGCCTACCCCATTACCCCCGCACCCTCATCCTGATCATTCTCATCAACCCCATTTTCATCACTATCACCATCGTTACCTCCTTTACCCCCATTACTGCCATCATCATTATAACCTAGATTGGGGCAGTAGATTAGCAGTCATTAGAGTATCGGACAAATGCTTAGCAGTATTTATTCAGGCTCTTTATGTACTGAGTTCAAATCCACCCCAGCTCAACTTTGCAGGGTAAATAAAATAAATTGCCAGTAAAGAACTGGGAATGATATAATCACATTTTCTGACCCCCTCAAAATTGCTGGCCTTGTGTCTAAATTAGAAATCATTACCTACATTGCTACCACCATCATTATCATAACCTCCTCCATCATCATCATCATCATCATTAGTGATGACAATAGCCATGATGTTGAAGAGAAGAAGAATTACATTGAAAACCAAGGTAGAAGTTAGAAAGGTGATGCAATGGCCCAGTTACATAGGTCATGTACAGTCTGTAAATTCAATGAAAATATTTTTTAAATTAAGGATATAACTTTTTTATATTCTTTTCCTCTTTTTTTTTTTATAAAACTTTCCATAATTTCCATGGTGAGCTTAACTATACTATATGATCTTAAATACAGATTTATAGAACTTGTGTTAAGGCTATGTTCTCTTTTTAAACAAATACCTATTTTATATAATAATTAGTATTCACATGTTCTATGGCTATTGATTCTCAGTAAAATTGCTTTGCTTAAAAAAATGAAGATGAAACAAAAAAGTAGAAAAAATTTTTTTTTTTAAATGTAAGCTTTCAATATATAATATTCTAGAAGTCTTTCAATGAAATGGAGAAAAAAAAAGTGAATGAAAATGTCTTACATTATAAGTGTACATACACACATACACTCACACAAACATGCAGATATTCCAACATACACACAGCACATTTATATTTACACATACAAGATACATAAACATGCATGTAGTCATATATACATATGAATTCTGATCCACACCACCACCCCATTCTCTCTCTCTCTCTCTCTTCACAAGCGCGCACACACACACACACGTATGTGTATCCAAACACACAAATAATTCCATACAAACAACACAGGCCGTCTACTTACAGACACAAACATGCTAATATATATATATATGCACATATACACACACACATATATATAAATGTATAAGTATACATATACCTATTGGTGTGTTTCAATTAATCAATATGAATATGTGTGTGTGGGTGTGTGTGTGTGTGTGTGTGTGTATCTATATACATGTAATTATTTATACATATCTATATACTTTTACAAATGTAGGCCTCAGCCGGATGGCTGGAACAGGTAAAAGAGTATATGTGAATGGCATACTAAAAATAGTAGATGCAAAAACACACACACACACACACACACATATATATATATATATATATATATATATATATATATATATATATATATATATATATATATATATATATATATATATATTAGTTGAAAAATACTAAGAATTTTTCAAAAGTTATTTTTTCTCGAAGAAAGCTATTTAGTTTTGTTTTTTTTATATTAAAATCTGAATATGATTTTTTAACTAAATATCAAACATTAATGAAAAAATATATAAAAGAGGGTATCATTTCTTGTCACTCTAATTTTTTTAAATAGTAATATTTAGTTGTTTTATTTTGTGTCATATTTTTTAATTCAAAATGTACATCAGAAGCAAATATTCTACATTACTATGTTTGGTTACCCAATCATTTAAAATACTGCATGAACATAGACTTTCATAGGAAAGGTTTCTTCAATTCACAATACACAAAATATTTATCTACTGCTTCCCCTCCTTAACAAAATACACAATTTTCTCATGAAATAAGATGCTAAATATATTTAATTATGATATATTAAATGCTATGAAAATATTTTATATATCCCAAACTCAATAAAATGTTTACTTTTATCATATACATAAGATGTTCTTTTTAATTTTAATTCTGGAAATATTAAAATGTGTATACATATATGTGTATACATATATGTATACATAGATGCATGTGTCTGTGTGTATATCTATATAGATAGATAGATAGAGGTAAATATTGTAACAAATTCTCTTTAACAATCAATATTTTTATCCAATAAAGGTTTCTGGTAACAAACAACAGAGTGTAATATTGATAATGGTTTTAGAATGTTAATATTTTTCCTACACACACATGTATGTATGCATATAAATATATCTATTATACATATATATATACAATATATATATTATATGTATATATACATACATATATACATATATATATTATATACATACATATATACATATATATATTATATACATACATATATACATACATATATACATATATTATATACATACATATATACTATATACATACATATATATATTATATACATACATATATATATTATATACATACATATATACATATATATATACATATATTATATACATACATATATATATATTATACATACATATATATATTATATACATACATATATATATATATATTATATACATACATATATATATATATATTATATACATACATATATATATATATTATATACATACATATATATATATAATATACATACATATATATATATTATATACATACATATATATATATTATATACATACATATATATATATTATATACATACATATATACATATATATTATATACATACATATATACATACATATATTAATATATATTACATACATATATATATTATATACATACATACATATATATATTATATACATACATACATATATATATACATACATATATATATTATATACATATATATATTATAGATATATATATTTTATACATATATGTATTATATACATATATATTATATACATATATATTATATACATATATATTATATACATATATATTATATACATATATATTATATACATATATATACATATATATACATATGTACATATATATACATATATATACATATATACATATATATACATATATACATATATATTATATGCATATATATACATACATACACACATATATATTATATGCATATATGTACATACATACACACATATATATTATATACATATATATATATTATATACATATATACATATATATTATATACATACATACACACATATATTATATACATATATATATTATATACATATATACATATATATTATATACATACATACATACACACATATATTATATACATATATTATATACATATATACATATATATTATATACATATATATACATACATACATATATTATATACATACATACATATATACATATATATTATATACATATATATATATTATATACATATATACATATATATTATATACATATATATATATTATATACATACATATATACATATATATTATATACATACATACATATATACATATATATTATATACATATATATATATTATATACATATATATATATTATATACATATACATATATTATATATATATATATTATATACATATATATTATATACATATTATATACATATATATTATATACATATATATTATATATATATATATATTATATACATATACATATATTATATACATATATTATATACATATATATATATTATATACATATATTATATACATATATATATATTATATACATATATTATATACATATATATATATTATAAACATATTATATACATATATATATATTATAAACATATATTATATACATACATATATACATATATATATTATATACATATATACATATATATACATACATATATATATATATATACATACATATATATACATACATATATATATATATATACATACATATATATACATATATACATATATATACATACATATATATACATATATACATATATATACATACATATATACATATATATACATACATATATACATATATATACATACATATATATACATACATATATATATACATATATACATACATACATACATATATATATACATACATATATACATACATATATACATACATATATACATACATATATATATATATATACATACATATATACATACATATATATATATACATATACATATATATACATACATATATACATACACATATATATATACATACATATATACATACATATATACATACACATATATATATACATACATATATACATACATATATACATACATATATATACATATATGGTGGCTGCCAACTCGTTTTCGAGTACGGCCACTACTTCATATCCATGTAGGAGAACCCCTACCGATGCGCTGAACGAGTGTGACTTTTTAGTCCAGCCAGCGACTTGAAAACTCTGGTACCAACACTACACTTGTGACAATTACTGACACATAGTGCTGGGCCCATGGTACCATGTGACGACAAGTGCAGAGAGATCTCCAGATATAAAGCAATGCCTGTGCCGTGAAGCTTTTATAGTGAGCAAAGGCACTGCACAAAGCCAGTCCCACTCTCTTAACCAAGATGATATTTACCAAAAAGAAGAACAAGCCAACATCATTGGATACCATCAGGGTTGCAGGTGTTATATCAGAGTTTTCCTTCTCCTAGAATTCTGCCTTGACAAAGGCTAAGGGGTCATCTCTCCCGGGGATATATATATATATATATATATACATATATACATACAGGCCAACCTGGAGAAGAAAGATCTGGAAGCTGAAAGTCCCCTCAACCAGTAACAGATTTAAAGATATTTTACTCAACGCCTACGACAGTAAAGAAGAACAGATAGAGACATTTAACGTAGAAGAGAACTGGGAGTTCCTAAAAAATAACTTACTAGAGGCGACGGATGAGGTTTGTGGCTGGAGTAAGACCTCAAGCAGGAGGAGAGTGACTTGGTGGTGGAACAATAAGGTAGATGAAGCAGTCAAGGCCAAGAGACAGGCATGGAAAGAATGGAAGAACGGGGGGAGCAGGGTACATTACATAGAGACCAAGAGGGAAGCTAGGCGACAAGTATACTTAGCTAGGAGGGAAGCAGAGGATAGAAAATTCAAGCATGTTTTACAACGTGAGGACCAGAAACAGGAGGTATTCAAGATTGCGAGGCAGTGTGTCAGAGATAGTTGTGATGTCATTGGAGAGAAGTGTATCCGGAATGATAAAGGTGAGCTTGCCCTCACAAGTGCTGAGAAGAAAGATGCATGGAAGAGTCATTATGATAGATTACTAAATGAGGAGAATGCATGGGAAGAAGAGACCCTACCCCACGTAGACCCTATAGAGGGACCAGCAGTACAAGTCAGCGGCAGCGTAGTAAGTAAGGCAATCAGAGATATGAAGATAGGGAAGGCAACCGGTCCATCGGGTATAGCTGCCGAGATGCTGAAGGCATCTGGGTCTGTAGGTCACACTATAACCACACGTATCGTTAACCAGGTAATACTAGAGGGGGCCATACCAAAAGATTGGTGCAGTAGCATCATTGTCAACTGCTACAAAGGTAAAGGCGATGCACTAGATAGAGGAAACTATAGAGGTATAAAGTTGATGGACCAGGTCATGAAAGTAACAGAAAGAGTTATAGCACAGCTGATTAGGGACCGGGTGAATATAGACGAGATGCAATTTGGGTTTGTTCCAGGGAAAGGCACCACTGATGCGCTCTTCCTTGTGAGGCAATTACAGGAAAAGTACCTAGCTAAAAGTAAGCCACTCTACTTGGCATTTGTCGACCTTGAGAAAGCCTTTGACAGAGTTCCACGTGCAGTAATCTGGTGGGCTCTTAGAAAACTAGGAGTAGATGAATGGCTTGTGAAAGCGGTACAAGCCATGTATAGGGGAGCAGTCAGCAAAGTTAGGATTGGCAATGAGTATAGCGAGGAATTTAGCGTACAGGTTGGGGTCCACCAGGGCTCTGTTCTTAGCCCTCTCCTGTTCATCATAGTCCTGCAGGCAATAACGGAGGAGTTTAAGACCGGATGCCCATGGGAACTCCTGTATGCTGATGACCTCGCACTCATAGCTGAATCTATGGTAGAACTAGAGAATAAATTCCAAACCTGGAAGCAGGGACTAGAGAGAAAGGGCCTCAAAGTCAACATGACAAAGACTAAGGTCCTTATAAGTAGACGAGAAAACAGAACCCAGATCCCCTCAGGGAAATGGCCTTGCTCAGTATGTAGGAAAGGTGTAGGTAGGAACTCCATTCTCTGCCCCAAATGCAAACAATGGGTACACAAGAGATGTAGCGGGATCTCAGGAAGCTTAATTAAGAATGTAGGATTCACATGCAGCAGCTGTGCTGAAACAGCAAGCAAACAGCCACAGGAAACAAGTACCACCAATCTCTGGGAGGGCCCTGTAGAAACAGTAGACAGCTTCTGCTACCTAGGTGACCGAATTAGCAACGGAGGTGGGTGCTCAGAAAGTACAATAACTAGGGTAAGAACGGGATGGAAGAAGTTTAGGGAACTACTACCACTGCTAGCTGCAAAAGGCTTCTCCCTCAGAATGAAAGGCAGACTGTATGATGCGTGTATCCGAACAGCGATGTTGCATGGTAGTGAGACCTGGGCGCTGAAGGTGGAAGACTTACGTAGATTAGAGAGAAACGAAGCCTGCATGCTCCGATGGATGTGTAACAGTAATATACGTGAACGACAAAGCATAAATGAATTGAGAGAGAGACTGAGCATAAGAGGAATCAAATGCTGCGTGCAGGAGAGGCGGTTACGCTGGTATGGACATGTGATGCGTATGAAGGATGACAGCTGCATAAAAAGGTGCAGAGCACTAGAAGTTGATGGAAACCGCGGAGTGGGGAGACCCAAGATGACTTGGGATGAGGTGATAAAAGCCGACCTTACCCAACTACACCTCTCAAAGTCAATGACACACGACCGTGACTTCTGGCGTCACGCAGTAATACAGGGTACCCGACCTCCCATGGGTACATGCTGAAGCATATAAACAATATGCCCCCCCCCCCCCACCGCAAGGTGGTCGTGGAGGTGCCACGGCAAAAAAGCACCCAGCCCACACTGTAAAGTGGACGTGTAGGCGCCACGAAAAAGCACCCAGCACTCACTGTAAATGAGGTTGGTGTTAGGAAGGGCATCCAGCTGTAGAAATCAAGCCAGATCAGTTCCTGTATGAGCAAGGCATGGTCAGCCGACCAGACACTGCCCACAACAGGACAACCCGTCTAACCCATGCTAGCGTGGAAGAACGGACGTAAAACGGTGATGATGATGATGATGATATATCATCATCATCATCATCATCACCGTTTTACGTCCGTTCTTCCACGCTAGCATGGGTTAGACGGGTTGTCCTGTTGTGGGCAGTGTCTGGTCGGCTGACCATGCCTTGCTCATACAGGAACTGATCTGGCTTGATTTCTACAGCTGGATGCCCTTCCTAACACCAACCTCATTTACAGTGAGTGCTGGGTGCTTTTTCGTGGCGCCTACACGTCCACTTTACAGTGTGGGCTGGGTGCTTTTTTGCCGTGGCACCTCCACGACCACCTTGCGGTGGGGGGGGGGGGGCATATTGTTTATATGCTTCAGCATGTACCCATGGGAGGTCGGGTACCCTGTATTACTGCGTGACGCCAGAAGTCACGGTCGTGTGTCATTGACTTTGAGAGGTGTAGTTGGGTAAGGTCGGCTTTTATCACCTCATCCCAAGTCATCTTGGGTCTCCCCACTCCGCGGTTTCCATCAACTTCTAGTGCTCTGCACCTTTTTATGCAGCTGTCATCCTTCATACGCATCACATGTCCATACCAGCGTAACCGCCTCTCCTGCACGCAGCATTTGATTCCTCTTATGCTCAGTCTCTCTCTCAATTCATTTATGCTTTGTCGTTCACGTATATTACTGTTACACATCCATCGGAGCATGCAGGCTTCGTTTCTCTCTAATCTACGTAAGTCTTCCACCTTCAGCGCCCAGGTCTCACTACCATGCAACATCGCTGTTCGGATACACGCATCATACAGTCTGCCTTTCATTCCGAGGGAGAAGCCTTTTGCAGCTAGCAGTGGTAGTAGTTCCCTAAACTTCTTCCATCCCGTTCTTACCCTAGTTATTGTACTTTCTGAGCACCCACCTCCGTTGCTAATTCGGTCACCTAGGTAGCAGAAGCTGTCTACTGTTTCTACAGGGCCCTCCCAGAGATTGGTGGTACTTGTTTCCTGTGGCTGTTTGCTTGCTGTTTCAGCACAGCTGCTGCATGTGAATCCTACATTCTTAATTAAGCTTCCTGAGATCCCGCTACATCTCTTGTGTACCCATTGTTTGCATTTGGGGCAAAGAATGGAGTTCCTACCTACACCTTTCCTACATACTGAGCAAGGCCATTTCCCTGAGGGGATCTGGGTTCTGTTTTCTCGTCTACTTATAAGGACCTTAGTCTTTGTCATGTTGACTTTGAGGCCCTTTCTCTCTAGTCCCTGCTTCCAGGTTTGGAATTTATTCTCTAGTTCTACCATAGATTCAGCTATGAGTGCGAGGTCATCAGCATACAGGAGTTCCCATGGGCATCCGGTCTTAAACTCCTCCGTTATTGCCTGCAGGACTATGATGAACAGGAGAGGGCTAAGAACAGAGCCCTGGTGGACCCCAACCTGTACGCTAAATTCCTCGCTATACTCATTGCCAATCCTAACTTTGCTGACTGCTCCCCTATACATGGCTTGTACCGCTTTCACAAGCCATTCATCTACTCCTAGTTTTCTAAGAGCCCACCAGATTACTGCACGTGGAACTCTGTCAAAGGCTTTCTCAAGGTCGACAAATGCCAAGTAGAGTGGCTTACTTTTAGCTAGGTACTTTTCCTGTAATTGCCTCACAAGGAAGAGCGCATCAGTGGTGCCTTTCCCTGGAACAAACCCAAATTGCATCTCGTCTATATTCACCCGGTCCCTAATCAGCTGTGCTATAACTCTTTCTGTTACTTTCATGACCTGGTCCATCAACTTTATACCTCTATAGTTTCCTCTATCTAGTGCATCGCCTTTACCTTTGTAGCAGTTGACAATGATGCTACTGCACCAATCTTTTGGTATGGCCCCCTCTAGTATTACCTGGTTAACGATACGTGTATATACATATATATATACATACATATATATATATATACATATATATATATATACATATATATATACAAATATATATATATACATATATATATATATATATATATATACATATATATATATACATATATATATACATATATATATATATATACATATATATATATTTACATATATATATATTTACATATATATATATTTACATATATATATATTTACATATATATATATACATATATATACATATACATATATATATATACATATATATATATACATATATATATATATATATACATATATATATACATACATATACATACATATATATACACATATATATACACATATATATATATACACATATATATATACACATATATATATACATACATATATACATACATATATATACACATATATATACACATATATATACATACATATATATATACATACATATATATATACATATACATACATATATATATACATATATATATACATATATATGCGCATATATATACACATACATATATATACACATACATATATAGACACATACATACATACATATATATATATAAATACACATACATACATATATATATACATACATACATATATACATACACATACATATATATATATACATATATATATATACATACACATATATATATATACATACATATATATATACATACACATACATATATATATACATACATATATATATACAAACATATATATATACATACATATATATATACATACATATATATATACAAACATATATATATACATACATATATATATACATACATATATATATACATACATATATATATACATACATATATATATATACATACATATATATATACATTCATATATATATACATACACATACATATACAGACACATACATAAACATACATATGTATATATACATACATATATATATACATACATATACAGACACATACAAACATACATATATATATATATATATACATACACAGACACATACAAACATACATATATATATATATACATACACATACATATATATACATACATATATATACATACATACATATACATACATATATATACATACATACATATACATACAGATATATACATACATATACATACATACATACATACACATACATACATATACATACATACATACATATATACATATTTATATACATACATATATACATACATACATATATACATACATACATACATATATACATACATATATATGCATGTATATATATATATATTATATACATATATATATATATATAATATATATGTTATATTTTAAAATGTTCAATCAAAGTGTAAATATGAACAAATTTAGAGAGAAAATTAAAAATTTCACAAATATCAGTTCTATTATTGAAAAATAATTGCTCTGTTTGAAAACAAAAGGGAGATTTAGATTTTATCACACTATTACTAAAGAGGAAGGTACACATTTGGAATCAAATATATTGATTTGATTTTAATAAGGTGTTGAGAAAACAAAGCTTTAAAGATTGGTAAAATATATCTAATTTCATAAAATGGTCTTTTTTAACAGGATTTTTTTTTCAAATATAATGTTGAAGACAATTTAATTACTATGTTATATATGAAAAACATAATTAAAACTAAAGAAAACATCAATATATATATATTTATTATATCAACATTACATCTGTGTGTGTCTGCATGCTAATATATATATATATGTGTGTGTATAAATATATATATATATGCATGTGTGTGTGTGTGTATGTGTATGTGTGTCTGTGTGTGTATATGTGTGTGTATGTATATATATATAATATATATGGTATATATATATATATATGTTGTTGTTCTAAAAGGAATTTAAAATTGTCAGATCAAATCTAATATGTAAAAAATACATAGTATTGATATGTCTTTACTAACAAATCCATTAGAATGTATGGACAGGTAATGGAAGGTGTAACTGAACAAGTTGATGGTATGACAGTCTGCTATCTAAAGTGGCCATAGTTTGTATTCCATTAACTGCAATTTTCCCAGGTCTATGACCAAAATATCTAAATTTTGCTGGATCGGTGTTATATGTAAATTGTGTATCTCAGGCTACTTTTATTTTAGTTAGCATAAAGGAAGACATGACTTTATGCAATTGGGTGTGCTCAATAAGCAAAAATGAATTAAGTTACAAAAAAGAAACTATGGTTGCAAAAGTGATGCAGTACGATCAGAGACAGACTGACAAAGGACATTGTGTATAGCAGATGTGCATGAGGAATCAACAGTAAGATTACTCATAACATACTAGCGTGGAAAATGGACGTGGAAAATGGCATGGAAAATAGACGTAAAAGGATGATGATGATGATAGATCCTTACAATTGCTCAGAGGGCTCGCTAGTTAGCTTCCCTAGATAATTTGGTTACTTTGGTTACATATGCTAACAGTGGAGATGTTCCAAAAGCATAGGAGCCAGAGCTAGAAGGGGATAGAAGGAGGTTTGAGCACTATAACCACTACTGACAACCAAGACGTTCTGTTACCAAGAAATGGCAGAATTTTTATGCTCGAGTATAAAATGCAATACTACACAGCGGTGAAACGGACATTGAATGCAGAAGATGTGGCAAGCTGGTACAACAAATTGGGGAAAATACAGTTTGACTGTGTCAGGAAAGAGCACAACAGATGCACTATTGTTACCGAGACAATTACTAGAAAAGTTCCTAGCCAAGTGTAAGCCACTACATCTAGCTTTTGTTGAGATGGCCATTGATGGGCTCATATGATCTGTCATTTGGTGACCCTTAAGGAAACTGGTAGTAGATGAGTGGTTTGTGAAATAGACGCAAGTCATGTACAGAGGTGGTGTTAGTAAAGTGAGAGCAGAGTTTAGTGAGGAATTCGATATATAGGAGGGGTGTTTATTAAGGTGAAGTTCTCCAGACCATAACTGAAGGGTCTAAGACTGACTGACTGGATGCTGTGGTTCTTATAGTTATATCTGTGGAAGAGCTTCAGAAGAAATTTCTGTTGTGGAAACTGAACATAGAACTAAAAGGGCTCAGAATAAATCCAATGAAGACAAAAGTTTTAGTAAGTAGGGAACAACAACATGACTGATTTCATAAGGAAAGTGACCATGCTTAGTAGGTAGAAGTAGGTAGGAACTCGATATGATGTACACAATGAAAGGTATGGGTACACAAGATGTGTAGTGGGATTCTAGGCTGGTTTACAAAAAAGATACATTTTACATATGGCAGCTGTACAGCAGTAAATAGTGAGAGCACTAATGAAATAAATCTTTTCTAATCCCAGAAAGGTAACATAGAAGTTAATAGTTCTGGTTACAAAAGAGACTTAATTAGCATTAGAGGTGTTTGTTGCTCTGAAAGCATAGTAACTAGAATAAGAACAGGTGAATGGTAAATTCTATAGTGCTTGTATGAGAAATGAGATGTTGCATGGCAATGAGACATGAGCAGTAGATGCAGTGGCTGGAGAGAAATGAAGTAAGTATGGTCCATTGGATGTGAAATTCTGGTATGCTTGAATTGAGAGGAAAACTGGCTATAAGTGGAATCAGATTTAGTGTAAAAGAGAGAATATTGTGCTGGTATCGATATATGATGGTTTTGGATGATGATCACTGGGTGAAAAAGTGCCAGTAGATGCCAGTGGAAGGAAGCTGCAGTAGGGAAAGACTGAAGAACACCTGAGTTAAAATGATTAGAGCTAATCTTAAAACATTGAACCTCATAGAGGAGATAACGAAAGAATGCAACAAATGGAGGGGAGCTGTGCTGGAGTGAATCTGTCGAAGCCATGCAAACATAGAAAAGCAAACATAAAAGATGATGATGAATTTATGTGCATGGCTATGTTTGTAATGTAGAGGCATGTGGCCTAGTGGTAAGGGTGTTGGACTTGTGATCATAATGTCGTGGGCTGCATTGAGTGTTGTGTTCTTGAGCAAAACACTTCATTTCGCATTGCTCTAGTATACTCTGCCGTAAATGAATACCAGCAATAGTTGGGGGTTTAACTCTCCTGAGTTAATCAAAGTTAGTACCAG
The DNA here is from genome assembly GCA_964016885.1 of Eledone cirrhosa. Taxonomy (NCBI): domain Eukaryota; kingdom Metazoa; phylum Mollusca; class Cephalopoda; order Octopoda; family Eledonidae; genus Eledone; species Eledone cirrhosa. The sequence continues at coordinate 110,589,743 of OZ024745.1, forward strand.
TCAACTATTAATTTTGATTTACTTGACTTTCCTCTCCCCCAAATTGCTGGCCTTGTGCCTAAATAAGAATCTTGAAAAAATATGTACTGGGTCAATATGATTAAAAATCTCTTCAAGGCAGTGCCTCAGCACAACAAAGCTGCAGTCTAATGACTAAAAGAATAAAATATATACATATACACAGATATACTTTTACACACACACACACACACACATACACACATACACACATACATATATATATATATATATAACATTCGTGAATTGTTACAGATATAATTTACATGTATACAGATTTCTGCTTAACGCTCTAGCATTTAAACCGGCCATATCCGGCCAGAATTCTTTCACCTCTTTCTGTTCAAACTGACCATAATTGGCTGCTCATACTTATGTTAAGATATTGTTCTCAAAATAAATAATATCAAAATCTCATAGATTCGATATTATGTGAGATAATTATGTGAGATGAAGCCTTTACCATGAAAATACAATAGTAAATATAGAATAATATAAATGCTAAAGGGTTAAAAAAGTAATATCATTGAACATTTTTAACACCTATTTATAAAGTACAACACTGCATAAGATTTCCTAGTTTTTCAAATATACCAAAATATAATTAACTGTGTACTTAATCTAAGTATTTTAAAAACAATTTAATTGATATTTTTCTTACTGGTGCGTGCTTCTTGACCTGTATTCTTTTTCATAATTTGAGAATAAATTAAGATATAAATTGTGTAGTTTTGTAGTTTGAGATGACCTCTTTAGTTCTACTTCAATATAATTTACTTTATAAATCAGAAATCTAAGTGAAAATTAATAAAAGCCAATATTTATTATTTAATTATTGTTTGAAATGTTATAAAAATAATGCGTCTCTTAGAACTAACTTAAAGAAAACAAATAGAAACAATACAATTTTCCAAGGACAGTTATTCATACAAATGAAAAATCTTCAAGTTCTTATGAATAAAATGTTTTAATTTGATTGTATTAACTTGAAAGACATTAATTTATCTAATTTCATAATGATAAATCATAAACTGAAAAATGGAACAACAAAATAAAAGGAGAATAAAGACTTACTTTAAACAGACTAATAGCTTTCTGAAACTAAAAGGTGTTTAGAATTCATATGAAAGGAAAAACTGATCACTTAAGAGTAGATTCTGCATGCTAGCAAATACGAAATATGAAATCCTACATAGAGTTAACTACAAGATAATGTGACATAAAGCAAAAAAAATAAGATTGCATATAACATTTTTGTAAAAGTAACAAAGATTTGACAGATATCAACTATACTTAGTTCATCATATAAAAAGTAGAGAAATGAAATAAATCTCATTAATAACGAAGCAAGCCTTGATATCAATAGGGTAAGCATTAAGACTGAGCTTGGGCAAGTTTTGAACATGAGGGAAATTCTTTCCAAATAAAAGAAATGAATAGACAAAATATATATCAAATAATACAGGCAAAAAAGTTTGAAAAGAATTTCCATAAAGGAAATAAATAAAACACTGTGCATCAACAGATAAGATTATAAAAAAAAAGTATGATTGCTTTGCTATTCTAGCAGATAAAAAAAAATATATGGATCTGCTTGTTTCTTAAAAATCATCTCTCATGAGTGGGAGAAACAAAAGAAAAACAAAATTTTATAAATAAACTAGACTATAACAACTAAGAACAACAGTTTGCATTTGGATAGAGGTAGTCTTTCTCCCTTGTTCAAGCATCGAGGTCAATTGCCAAAGTTAATGTTGATTGTATTTTCAAAAGGCTTTCTTAGTAGATTGATTTTCGTCCAATGTACATCAAAACCGTCAGCATTTTTTTTCCATTTTTTGTTTATACACACAACCATGAACACAAGGAGAAAACGAGGTTTAAAAAGATTAAAGAAAATACTTTCCACTTTCTTTTCAGATATTACCCTAAGAGAAGGCGAACTAAAAGAAAAAAAATGGCAAAACACGTAAAAGTATAAACATTAGCCAAAAGTAACAAAAAAAAACAAAACTTTCCTTAGTGATGACATTTCTTGTCAATTCTTTTCATACTTGTATCCATCTTGTCATACCTCACTTCTCCAGTCTCACATAGAAAATTGTTACATCAGGGACAGAACAAAGAATGCCTTCAATTTTTCCTCTCCGACGACATTTTATGGTATTAATGATGTTTTATCTACCTCCAATTGGAGTTAAAAGCTTTCTTTTGGTTATATTTTTTGAAATTTCTTTATTTGTGTGTGTGTTTCAAATAAGATGTTAATAATGGTTTCTAATAATAAAAACATTAAATAAAATAAGAAAATTGTGAAATAAATAACCAAGTTTATATAATCGCATGTTCAATATCAAAACACCAAATATTTTAACCAAGTTAAATACATATTTAAATGTGAGCTATTTAATTTTAAAGCCTAAGATTATAATACAGTGATTAAAGATTAAGGTATACATTGTTTTACGTTGAAAGTTTCTGTATTTTAGGGAGAGTTGGAAAGGAAGTATTGTGACAGTCATCATTTCTCAACTGATGAGAATTAACTGCAACTTATGGTGTTAATTCCCCAGAATTGAAACCATTGTTCTATAGTGTTTAAAACAAGTAAAATTCAACAATGCAAAAATTGTAAAACCAAATAAACATTAGAATGTGTAATTAATATTTTAATCACTACTTCTCCAAATTTGTGAAGGCGAATGGCCTTGAGGTAAGGGTGTTGGACTTATGATCATGATGTCGTGGGTTTGATTACTGGTCTAGGTTGAATGTGTTCTTGAGCAAAACACTTCATTTCACATTGCTCCAGTATACTCAGCTGAAAATGAGTACCTGTCCAGAGAGAAGTCTTGTACTCTCAGTTGCTTCACACCATGAAACCGGTATAAGCACTGGCCTAAAAAGCCTTCTGGCTTAGGACTTTAGACTTTTTATTTTAGACTTCTACAAATTGAGAGATCATGGCTCTGTTACTAAGAGCATGTGATCAAAATGTCTAAAAAAAGAATTGCTGGACAGGTTTTATGTGCAAAACCAACTGGCAGGAGACATAGAGTAGACCCTGAGCAAGGTGGTTGGATAACATCCATGAGCTCTGCTAATCTTGCTTGGAGATCCAGCTGAATCAATTAGAAACAGTTGCTTCTGACAGGACATGCTCCTATGACCCTCCCAGGAATAAGTGGGCAAAGAAGATGTATAATTAAAATTTTAAGTGAAAGGTTTTTAAACTGTAAAGGTTTAAGTTTTTATTACCTAGATTGGGATTATTACAAATTGTCACAAAATTAAATGTACTAATTATTAGATAGCATTGCCTTTTTAGTTCCCCTAACAATGCTAGCCTTTTCTAAACTGTCCTAAGTCTTGTTTATGGGCAACAATGTTTTGCTGTCTCAAAAAGAATCTCTCAATTTGGCAAATTCATCTACATTAGCATTAGGGGAGATTAGTGTTAGGGCAGGCTATTTTTGTAGCATGAATTGTAGATAAATTCACCTAGAATCCAAAGTCTCATTAAATGGTGCTACTAGATTAGATCCTACTTTTTTTCAATTTCTTTATATCATCATTTAATTTTCAAGCGGTTTAGCTCTATATTATAAATCTTATTTAATTTCTTTTATTTTAGCGATAATCAACATTTAAAATCCTAGAGCTACCAAATGGCTTTACATATTGCCATTATACCCTCAATCTATAGATTCTCCCTATTTTTCATGTTAATAAACCATGAAAGGAATACTCTCAGTAAAAAAAGGTTATATTATCAAAGAGAAATTTTAATGGGGGAGAAAAAAAACAACCTTTTTGTAAAATACCCAAATAAATTATATGCTTGGTAGATATTCAACCTTTTGCACGGTTATTGTTTCATAATGTCAATAAAATTTCTTGTAAAGAAGTGAAATAACCAATTTACTTAGTCTGATGCACAAACTGAACCTAAATAATAACATGTTAACTTTTAACGAAATATGTTCCATACCAAACATTGCTTCACAAATGAGGCAGAAGCCAGAAGATGTGTGAAATTCTAATGTTTTCAGACGTGAACATTTCCATTGAAATGAATGTAACATTAACAAAAGGTAGATATTTTAAATATGAATTTATCTATGTAAAAGAAAAGCTAAAAAAAATTATACAAAAAGTTTTATTGTATTAAATTTTAATATGTATATAATAAAACAACATAGATATTCAAAGTAATTTATTTATTCATTTAAGTCTAAATGTTATGAACTGCTGGAATATTTTGCTAAAAAATGTAGACAAGTTTTGTTACCTAGGTGACCTAAACAGTATTAGGGTGAAACCTTAACACTCTTTAGTATGACATCAGAAGAATAAACATGATTGGAAGAAATTGAGGGAATTTGTCAGATAACAAAGAGATTCTCTTTCCATTAAATGTATAATTTCTTCATCAGAAATATGAGGTTGTCTGTCTGTGAACCATGGATAGTGAAGAAGAATCATTACAAGGTAAAACTACAACAGATAGATATAAACAGGTTGAATATACAAAGGAAACTTGAGAGGAGGGCTGATAAGATAGCAACATATAAAAAGTATTGATGTTTAGGTAAGAGGTGACAGTGTTGATCTATGTATGTAATATATAAATAATGAATATAGCAGGCGATCTGAAAAAGTGTTCCTCAATGGTTATGTTTTTTTTTATATTTAATTATTTATTCATTTTTATTTCATTAGTCTAAGGTAGTGGAAAGTACTTGTGATTGTATTTCTGCCACCATAGAAATAATTCATACTATAAATATGAAAAGAGTAACAAAGAACAATATTAGTATTCATATAAACTTATTAACTCAATTCTCTCTCTCACTAATAAACAACTTACCAAAATACAAGCTAATATGGTAGCACGGCCTGCTAGAAATAGCAAACAAATTCCCTTGAAGCTACACCTTATTTTTAAAAAAAACGACATTTTGGATAATATGGTCCCAGATACATTGCCACCTGAAAATCACTGGAATACTTGGATCATAAGTCTGCTTAATTAGAGCTGATCTGGAGCTAGACAATAACAACTTAGAAAAATAAGAAATATTTTTGCTTTATAAGAACTAAAGACTATGTAACTAACCTTTTTGATAACTACCTATCCAAAACCACCTTGGGTCCTATAAAATAAAAAAGCATTTTAAAGGATTTCTATGTAAATTTAAATATTCCAACATAATTTTGTGTAAGAACCATATGTTATGTTACAAATACCATCTTAATAATAATTATTTTTACTGTTGTCACAAGGCTAGCAATTTAAAGAGAAGGGGAAAGTCAGTTAAATTGACCCTAGGGTGTTACTGGTACTTTATTTTATCGACCATGTAAGGATGAAAAACAAAGCTGGGATCAGCAGGATTTGAACTCAGAATGTAAAGAGCCATGACTATGCCAATCCACTGCCCTTTTGAATCGTTTCTACTTTAGGCACAAGGCCAGCAATTTGAAGGGGTGCGGGGAAAGTCGATTAAATTGACCCCAGTATATTACTGGTTCTTTATCTTAACCCCATAAGGATGAAAGGCAAAGTTATCCTTGGAAGGTTTTGAACTCAGAATATAAATGGCCGTACTATGCTGCAAAGCATGGTGTCTGATGCCCAACTGATACTGCTAATCCACCGCCCTCCTTCTTAATAATAAAAAATGATAATTAATAATAGTATTTCCATCCAAATTCTTCATTAATCAATTCAAATAGTGTATTTTATTAGCAATATCATGACGAAAGGTTTAAATACATTTAGTGTGTGAAAGCACATGGCTTAGTGGTTAGAGCATTGGGCTTGCAATCGAAAAGTTGTGAGTTTAATTCTTGGACCGGGTGATGTGTTGTTTCCTTGAGCAAGACACTTTATTTCACACTACTCCAGTTTACTCAGCTGTAGAAATGAGATGATAGGATTGGGGTCCCTATCATTCCACTGCAAAGAGGTCATGGAGGTGCCATGGCAAAAAAGCATCCAGCACTCACTGTAAATGAGGTTGGTGTTAGGAAGGGCATCCAGCTGTAGGAATCAAGCCAGAATCAGTTCCCGCATGAGCAAGACAGCGTCAGCCGACTGGACACTGCCCACAACAGGACAACCCGTCTAACCCATGCTAGCGTGGAAGAACGGACATAAAACGGTGATGATGATGATGATGATGACATATGTCTATACTAAAAACTTCGATGGATAAATTCATAAAGCTATTCTTCTTAGCCCACATATGCTTGGGGAAGGCATGGGAGCAGAGTCCTCAAGCACACCTTTTACCAAGTCTTGTCAGGATCAAAAGTCTTCAACTGATCCAGCCGGACTACCAAGCCAAACTTGCTTGTCTCTGGGTCTCTTGGCAGCAATTCTTTCCTTAGACAGGTTCATCATACAGGAGCTGTGATCCGCCAATTCCAAGAATTAGTCGCTCTACTCAGAGCAACTTCTTAATTTCTGAATTATGCATTCTATGAAAAATCTTTCAGGACTCCAATTCAGCCACTTGTATACATATTCGTGACCATAGGTAAAGATTGGCATGAATACTGAATTGATGATGATTATGACTTATTTGATTCCAGATAAGTTCATAAGGTTAAATTAATAAAACAAAAATGATCAAATTGTCAGCCCAGCCAATAAGTGAGATTGATACAGTTCATACTTAGTTTAATGATATTTTGTTTATATAACAAATAGTGATATTAAAGAAATTAACATGGAAGAATGAACATATATTAACATGGAAAAATGATGAGATATTCATTATAAATATTCTCACATTCTTTTACAAGTCCAAATGTCATCATACTCCTACAATCAGGAGTCCATCCCATTTAATAGTAAATGAAGGCAACTTATAGTCCCATAAAGAATACCCATTTTCTTCCTAATACATTATTTCTACTGATAAATTAGAGTTTGGATAATATGAATTGGAGTGTCAAGAATACCCCTGGACACACCAAATAAATATTTGACATTTACCATACAATTAATAGACAACAAATATAACATAGATATTTCTAATTGCATACAAATAATAAACTTCCTAACAGAAGCCCTCCAGATACCACTCAAAAAAAGCAGATAGACATCATTACTAACAGGGAATTTGGCAATATTAAGGAAGGCGATGTTGGAACTCTTTTAATACATCATGCTTATGGGAATGTAATGTATGACAAAGATGGTTATTACTATGATGAGTCAAAATATGACTATTTACTAAATGGTTTTAGGGCTTGGACCAATAATTTAGAAGACATTTTTTTTAGCTATATTACTACATCATTACTGAATCATAGTAATTTTAAATATATAAAATACCACTGAAACAGTATACAAAATTATTATTATTATTATTATTTTTTGCCTTTATAATGACATTATATAATTTGAATATTCCATGGACATCTTTTTGGATTATTCACGAATGTATTAAAAGATGTTTTGGTACAAACAGTAAAAATGGATATTATAATGGTTTCAATTAATGTATTTCCAAACATTTTCAAGCCAATTTTCTTCTCTGTATATTTTAAAGGAAAATATGCCATGTGTCATAACTCCCAGAAATATTGCCTGAGAATGAATTAGAATTCAATATGATTAATTGTGAACAAAAATTTGTAGTCAAGTGTAAACATATTCAGAATTCAGAAAATCTTAAAATATTTTTTACTTCACATGATGTCGGTTAGAGGTATTACCTCCTGAAAGGTCATATAATTGCTGCTGCTGCTGTTGGTCACCTCAGGCAAATATCTTAGGTCATTATTACAGTTTTGCTACTTCTCTATCGTGCGTTGCCATCATGTAAAATTACTAACTTTTTCAACTCTTTTTCAACTCTTAAAAATCAATCCTTAATTGATCATCCTGCTGACATCTACACATACAATATAGAACAGTTCAGAATTTCTTTTGGGTTTAGTGGGAAATAACCTGACTAAATATAATTACTGATTTTGGCAGAAGACCAGCAAAATTCGATTAAAACGACCCCAGCGCATTACTGGTACTTTATCTTATTGATCCCGCAAAGCTAACCATGGCAGGACATGAAATCAGAACATAAAGGGCCGTTACTCTATGCCACGAAACAGTGTTTGATGTTACCAATCCATGACCCATTAACCTGACTAAATATAATAATAATTAAATGGCTTTTAAAAAAGAAATTCAGAAATTCTTTTTATTTTTTTTTGTTTACACTGTTAGTAAAAATAAAAATTAATAAAATTAAGTTTATATTTATGAAAATACAAAATACTCAAAATCAGGATTTAGTAAAAAGATGCATTTATTTATGCATACTTCAGGGTTTCATGTAATATGGTAAACTGAAAAAACATTAATTAACCAAGATTACCTATGCAATTAGTAAACAAAACTCCCTCTATGAATGCTTCAAATGTAAAAACCACAGACAAAAGAGAACTCCAATTAAATCACATTTCACCCACAGCCATATCCTTTTATTTATGTGCCATATATTTAGATATCAATGTATGTCATTTTTTACTTTATACATATAACATCATAAATTTGTAAGCGCTGGCCATCTCACAGTCCCGGCAAGCCTTTTCTTTTGGTGGCCAGTGCATGAGCCCCATTTGGCTCATAATAGTGAGAGATGGGAGACAACGGGAGAAACAGAGACAGTGGGAGTTTGGTTCCTTTGTCATCAGACCTGGTGTATATGTTTTGTATTTTTTTATCGCATCACTATACACAGTATGAAATATACAAAAAGCCTACACAACAGCAGCAATTGTAAGGGGTATGAGATACATTTCCAGTCTGTTATGACTTATCTGTTCTACAAATAAGTTTAAAGTGAATAAATAAGCACCAACTTAATAAGTTTATAAACATATTTAGTGTGTGTAAACATGTGTAGTTAGTATATGTATGTGTATTTGCAGATATTGTACATTTACCAACTTTTTTAAATTCATACTTTAAAAGTAAAACAATTTCTAATGATTTTGAAAAATAATTATCTAAGCAAATTTAGAAGTTAGGGCATCCGTTGTTGTTCATTCACAATTCAATTCTGAAAATATTTTTGGTATCTGGTAGCATCTTATGCTGTTCTTTTTATTTTCTAGGACAACATTGCTTATTCCATTATACTATACTTGACTATATGATATGTCTTAATGCAGGGATCCCCAAATTCTTTAGGCAATGGACCCTTGCAGCAAATTTTTGACCCCCCTCATTGACAACAGACTTGTACAAAAATAAATAACTAAACAAATTGGTAAACAATATAAAATAAATAGAAAATAAAGATTAATTAATTATAAATCAGAAACACGTATAAGCAAGTTGTATCTACAGCATCATTTTATGTATTTTTGTTTCTCATACAATTGTCAAGTTTTAGTTCAAAAGTTCAGTCAACCCCCAAGGTATCCCATCAACCCCTACAGATCATTATCAACTACTTTGAGAACCATTTCACATATCAACCCTTTTGATACCAAACCACTTAAAACAGTCCCAGTTCTATGATAACAAAACTTTATATTAAAATGTTTATATTTAAAAACCTATCATAATTATATGGAAGAGCCTTTGTTAAGTTAATTTCCAACACTAGCTTAATAATATGATAGAAACTGTTTCTTGTTTATTGGACTATAGCTGTAATACAAAGAAATACCCAGTCTACTCACATATTGTGTCTGAATCTTCCTGTGAATTATGTTAAGCGTACATGTGTCTGTGGAATGCTTAGCCACTTGTATGTTAATTTCATTAACTGGCTGTTCTATAGAGTAAACAACTAGAACACTCATCATCGAAACCGATGGAGATCCATTCCATCAGAAATTATAAATAATATTTTGTAGTAAAAACAAAATATTTATAAAAATATCAATCATTTTAAAATAATCAAACATATATTAACATTGAACAATAAATATTAAGATGACTTCTCTTTTTAGAGAGAGGGGAAAACGTTCACGATTTGGGGGATTTTGCAAATTGTTTTCTTTCTTTTGATTGTTAAAATTGTCATTTTTATCATTTTTCATTAATGACAGAAAAATCTTAAATAAGCAAAAATATTTTAGATATATTTCTTTCAAGAGGTCAGTTATTCCTGCAAGAGATACGATGATAATTACCTCAAAAAATAATATAGAGAGTACAAATTATTTTTACTTTAAATCTTTTACACAGTAAGCCCAAAAACTTTAAAATAAAACAATATACAAATGATTTAGAAATAGTTTTTAAATCAAAAGAAAAATTTAATAAATAAATGATTTTACTATTTGATCTTTAAGAGATGTATTATCGATTTCCTAAGAACCTTTAATTGTGTTCATATATTCTCTACATTGTAAAATAACAATATATATCACAAATGAATTTTCATAATTGTGATTTTATTTTTTATCTTATGTTGAACTGGCTAAAGATAATCACTGATCAAGTTATGGAATATTGATCCTATGAAAAGGCATCCTCATCGTTAGAAATCTGGTGCTACTAAATACCAGTTTTTATTGTTATCGGAAGTACTCTACTGCATTCTGTCATTTCATTTTCTACCAGGTAACTGTTTTTGTCATCATACAGAACATTAATCTTCTACAAAATATACAGCTAATATTACATTTCGAAAAAGTGTGTAACCTATATCTTTTGTCTTATAAAACATCTTATGAAATATATGTGCTAAAACATCTGAAGTTGACAAATGTACATCTAATATGATAGATTTGACAACACAAGAAAACAATCTATTGCACAGACTTCCCTTGTAATAGTTAATAGTCTGCAGACACAGGTCACTTATGATATAATGATGACTAAAACATTTGCCATGTGTCAAGTCAAGGTTTTCTGGTATTTCAACAGTAGAATAAAACATGTTTGAATGCACAAAGAAAATAAATAGACAGTTGAAGGAAATATGAGATTTGAAATGTAATCTCTGTAAATGCTAACTGATGTACAGTTATGTATATTAACAGTTTAAGATCTATAACACAAGCTTCCTACTGAATTCAAGATATAAGGCTAATTGTAACATTATCTATAACATAGAAACCCTTTAGAAATATATAACTTTTTTTGTATACTTAAGAATGTCTTTTTCCTTTTTTATAATGTATAGAATCAGTGATTTATGTTTCTATTTAATAAATGACACCCATATTACGATTATATACGTCAAAATAATTGACAAACATTTTAAAAAGTGGTGTAGATAATTCAATAGATGTTTTCTATGCAATAATTAGAATTCTAAAAAAATTAAGTGAGAACACAGAAAAGCTGAAATTGAATCTGCTGTGA
>OZ024745.1:110603604-110663604 GCA_964016885.1 Eledone cirrhosa
ATTTACTCTATCTCATCTTCTGGTGAGGATAAAATCCATTTTGTTGGCAAACTCACCTGATCTATAGGTGATCAAGTAGTTTGCTGGGTTTTTTAAGTTTGTGTTACAGACAACTAAATCATTGGTGTTATAGAATTCCAAGAACCTTGATCTTTCCTCATTTCTTATACCAAACCAAAGACCTCTGTGAACCCCATAGAAGCCATTACATTTTTTGACCAACAAAGTCCTCTGAAATGGTTATGGAGTCACCATTACTCATTAGAGAATTAGCTTACATTAGGGATTTGTAAAACTTGTCTTTTAGTTCATCTAATAGTTCAGATTGAGGTGCATATAAAGATATAATTGTTACAGTTGTTCGATTTAGAACTAGTCTAAGTTTAATGACTCTGTTGTTCACTTTATTTACTTCAATTACATTATCTACCCATTTTTCTGCTAATATAATACCTACTCCACCCAGCCCACTGTCTTTGCCTACCCAGAAAAATTTCTAGCATTTGGCAGAATTGCTAAAGCATTAAATTAAATGCCTTAATATTTGTTCTGGATTTCTGCACTGTGTATTCAAATTTAAACAAGGTAAACTTTGCCTTTCATCCTATCTAAGCAATAAAAAAAATAATCAAAGATAAAAATAATTGACATTATTCAATTTCTCAATGCTAAATGTTTGTACAATTTAAAACTATATGTTCTAAAAACATTGTACTAAAGCAAATGGTTTGAATAGATATATATGAGGATAATTTCAATTTATAAAGAATTTTTTTTTGTATATGTAATTCAGTATAAACATATATATTTGATTTATTTCTAAATACATGCCATTCAGAAAAAATTATTTGCAAATCTTTTAATTGTAAAAATCTTAATTTCATTGGTCAAACAGATTTATGTTATCTACGCTTTTCCTTTAAGCATGAAAATTTAATTTTTTCATCAATTTTTAATGCATTGAAGCTATCTTCCTTTTTCTTTGTGAGTCGCAAATGTATGCTGCTAGTTTTTTTTTCTTTTTGTTTTCTTTCTATAGCTAATAGCCAAATTAAAATTCATAAAGAACTATTTTCATGTCATTCAGTACATCCATACATACTTGATTTATCTTAATATCTACCATTGGCTTAGTTGAGTTATATCTCTTAGTTCAGTTCAATTTTCTTTTATATATATATATTTCCTTTATTGACAATACTTGGATATTTATCATACACCATGGAATATATAGAATATTGACTGATACATTTTAATAATAAAATAAACATATTTGGCATATGAATATATCCTTTTCAACTATCCCCATGCCATAATTATTATCTAAATGGAATTTGATATCCTACACAGCATTGTTCTATCATTTAAATCTATGCATTTTCAGGTAAATATATATTTGGAAAAGGGAAATTATTCCATGTAGACAATGGTTTGTATCCCCTTATAGAAGTTCATTTCTCTGGTACAGTGGAGACAAATGTTGTAGATAATAGTAACCCCCACCTGACTTCATCAAATGTCTCTTCTTTGTACATTGCACCTGTCAAAGTGTTGTTCTGCATGACATCAGGGTCATCTTCACCAGGGATGCTAATGCCAGTTCTGATCAGTATAGATATCATATTCAGTGATGCTGTCAGCATGAAATCTCTGTATTTCATCATCATTTCTTATTGCTGTCAAAGGATTTTCGTTTGAACCTTGATTTGTCCATAAAGAATGCTGAAGTCCAGTCTAGCATTGTCAAGTACTCTGTCTGCTTAGTTATGCTATTCTTACTTACATAAATAGCTTTTTGAATGCCAATATCTATATATCAATACAACCTATTCTCCTGAACATAACTAAGAACAGTTTGGTCAGAATTCTCACCTTTATGTCATGAAGATAACCTGAAGAGAATAGAAAACGTCTTTGGAACCACTGTAGGTTGGTTGTGCAGCATTAGAAATCTGTCATATAACTAATTTGGATGGAGTCTTTTCTGTATTTTCACACTACTACAGTTTAGTTTCTGACTTTCTATTTTCAAAGATGACATCTTGGCCAATTTCAGGGTCAAATGTGATATGTTCTTATGGAGTCTTATTCTATATATTATTCTGAAGAAATGACAGCTTTTTGGAATGTTTAATATATCTTTTACAATTTGGATCATATCCCAAACATTTAGATATTATGCAAGTGCTAAATAAATTGTATGAATTAAATAATTAATAAAACATAATTCTTTGGATAAAAAAAATAAAAATAAACAGCTATTTTTACATAAATAATTTAATTCTTTTTTCTCCTTTTGCCAAAAAAATATATTCTTCAACTATCATTATAAACAATTACAGATATCAGGAAATATTCTAACTTCATATTCTGTGGAAATAAAGTAAAAAAACGAACTTTTTATACCTACTTTTTAAAACTTATCTTTTTCTTTTTTGGGGTTCAGTCATTGAATTGATACTATTCTGGGACACTGCTGCATTCAATAGTTTAGTCAATCATATTGATCCCAGAACTTATTTTAAAGTCTGGTACTTGGTTTCTATTTGTCAAACAACTAAGTTGCAGAACATAAACCTATAGCACTTGTTGTTAAGTGGTATCAACATAAATACAAAAATATATACATACATATATGATTGTTTTTACTTTTTGGCACAATGCCAGCAATTACCCCAGTGCATTACTGGTGCTTTATTTTATCGACCCCATAAGGATGAAAGGCAAAGTTAACCTCATCAGGATTTGAACTCAGACCGTAACTCTATGCTGCAAAGCATGGCATCTGACCCTCTACCGATACTGCCAATCTACACATATATATAATGGACTTCTGCACAGTAACTGTTTATCAAATTTGACTCATAAAGCACTGTTCAAGCCAAAACTATAATGGAAAATGCTGCATGACTGAATCCAGAATCATGTAGATTGTTGTAATCTTTTCCAATCTTTACTTGATTTTGATGAAAGTGAGTAGAATTTTTTTGTAGCTACTTAACTGGTAACATATTTTCAAGAAGACTAAAGATGAGGCACCAGAGAAAAGAAAAACAATGTAATTATAATCTGTTAAAGTTCACCAAACACATGCTTTACCGAAACTTCATGGCTTTGTTGTAAGTAAATGAATAAATCACCTTATATACTAAGTCAGTGATTCCCAAAGTGGTTTCCACAAAGGAGTGTCTGGGGTTCCCTGAAAAAAGGTAGAGGAGTATATTTATATTATGACCATATAACAGTATTAGACTTTGGGGTTTCGCAAAAATTTCTGAACCAAAAAGGGCCCTGCATTTAAAAAAGTTTGGGAAACCCTGTTATAAATATTGAGTACTTCCTCTTTTGAGGTCTACAATGATCCATAGATCAAAATCCAACATCTAAAGTTTTGGCAGTATCAGTAGAGGGTTGGATGCCATGCTTTGCAGCATAGAGTTACGTCCTTTTACGGTCTGAGTTCAAATCCTGCTGAGGTTAACTTTGCCTTTCCTCCTTATGGGGGTCGATAAAATAAAGTACCAGTGCCAAATGTAGAAAGAATTATTTTAAATGCTTGAGTAAGGTGGGAGTAGATTAGAATTTTAACATTCTTCTATCAACATTTTGAGAGGGAAAAGTGTGGTTTGCTTCTAAAGTGTTGCTCTTCTAGATGTATCAAATGTTTGTTACCTTGGAAGTGTTGATCTGGCAAGTTTTTAACATGACACTAAATCATCAAACTGACAAAGTTACTCCAATTATTTTAAATCAATTTATTACTTGTTTTTTAATTCTAGAAGGATAAACGTTAAGTGGATCTAAACCAGGCTTGAAAAACAAAACCATACATTTTGAAGTTCCAACCCCTCAGCTACACCAAGTCAAGTTCACGAACCAATAAAGAATCCTCTACATAGTTGCTCAACCTGCTAAAAATAGCAACCAAATCCTCCCTGAATCTTAAAGAAACAAACAATGGACAGTTTAGTTTGGGATATACAGAAAGATGGTATGTTCATGGTTGGAATGCATTTCATCATAGGTGTACTCAATGAGAGCTGGCTTCAAGTAATGAAACAAGACATTAATCCTAACTAGAAGCATCATTGTCATCTTTATGTTATTATTGATTAAACCCTAGTCAACTTTGAGCAATCTTATGATTAAAATCGTTCCAAACATGACTATCCCATACCAGTGTGGAAAAATGGGCGTTAAACAGTGATGATGATGACATTTGTGTTAACCCCTTTTAAGATGGTAGGTGCCATTTGAAAGACGTAAAACCTCATTTCAAAAGACTCCTGAGATGAGTTTGAAGCCTGTTGTGGGACCCACAAAGTTAACTCATGCTTTAGCAGGGAAAATAGGCTTAAATAATAGGCTTGTTATGGTTGTTGTATTTATTGCCATCATTCAATAAATATGACATTTCATTCAAATGCTCAGCTATTGGTGAATTCTTTTTTTTAAATTTCAGTTTTCAAAATATTCTTCTATATTGCATCACTACTATTCTAAAATCTCTTAATGATTGATTCTTTAGAATTCATAAACATGTTTTCATACTTCACATTTAAAGATAAATAAATGAATTTCTTAATAATTCTTATTTTAATCTATACTATGCATATCAATATAGTAATATATTTTAAAATTTCTATATACTAAAGGAATATTAAATTACAAGTGAAAACGATGGTAATAAATTACCTAATAACTTAAACCTACTCACATTAATGACAAATTTTTCAACTCTTCGAAAAATAACAAAAGTAATTATTTAAAATTATTTCTTTTCTCGTGACAGATATATCAAATTTTGAACATTATATGTATCAGTTTAAGAAGCAAAATACAAAACAAATTGTCTTGCTATTTATTACTGTGAAATTCTCATTAAAAATAAAAATAAAATATTTATGTCTTTAGGAATATAAAGCAAAATTGTTTTTTGTTTTTTTTAATAAATCCCAAAATATTGATAAACGCACAATTTATTCTTTTCTATCCGTCAACAGCCAGCACATATACCCTAAATCTTTCCAACACACCTTTTTTAGTTGTATATAAATACATAATAACAAGACATAAAAAAGATTACTTTCAAATGTACTATAAAAAGTGAAATGTGTAACAGAATAGGTGAACCAATGAAACAATATTGTTTCATTGTACAGATATTTTCTACATATTTTCCCACAGGCATTTACTCAATAAATCACAATATTCTTTTAATCCATTAAATAGATAAAGTATCTTTATAAAGACTAATAATTCTGAAGAAAATGAATGCAGGTTTGGGGGGGGGGGGGATTCTTGTTTAATCTAAATCAACAATCTATATCTTTATAAAATTCCATTGCATTAATGGTTTAATTTCTCCTGCATTTCTTTCTTTTTCTATGATAGTATATGAGCTGAATGGATATAAAAAATTAGTTATTTGCATATAAATTGAGAAGACAATGCTTTTTTACCAACCCCATTTCAATTATTGGAACCTAAGTTAAACACTATTTTCAGCTCCACTATACAAAAGTCAGAAGGAACAATTGCATTATTTGGCAACGTAAGGGTTACAATCAATGATGAATCAGTCTCAAATAATTAGTCAGAGTGAAGTACTAATATTTTGAGTTAACAAAACTCTCTTCAGGGTGAAAAATTGAAATGTCTTATCTATTCTTTTAATCACTTAGTAATAAGGTTAATGCCAAAGACCTTTTTCAAAGCCTCCAAGAGTTGTAGAAGGTAAGGAAGAAGTTATCCACAGACAAGAGACCTGGTCTAAATGATTGTAACTAAGTACATACTGTTAAAGACACCCTATGATCAAGTGGTAGCATTAAACTGGGTGAAATACCAAGTTTACTATCCATGAACAGGCAAAGTACATGAGACAGTCTTCCATACAGTTTCCATCTGCTAAATTCGACAAGGCTATGATCCACCAAAGGCTATGGTAGAAGACACTTGCCCAATGTACTGAACTCAAAACCACATGGTTGAGAACCAGATGGTTGAGAAGCAAACATCTTCATACGTCTGTACACAATAGGACATCACTGTACAAATAAGTCTGAAATCTCAGTTTTCACTATTTCAACTCCTTTATCTCATAGTCATTGTGCTCTAAAATATAAAAAAAACCTATGAACCAACAAGGGAGCCTCTATGTGGTTATTCAACCTGCTAAAAATAGTTAACAAATCTCCTTCAAATTGCACTACCATTAAAAAAAATAAGGAAGGAGATACTGGATTTTGTAGTCTTTGATATGCTATGTTTAGAAAATACCTTTGATTATAGATCGACTAAATCAGGATTGACCTGGGGCTAAACATCAACAGCATATAGAAACTCCTTAATTATTCTAAAACTAAAATCTGTTCAGATCATTTTTTGTTTGTTTCTTTGTTTGTTATTCTGCTTTATTTTCATGAAAAGGATAGAAGTGGGAACTATCTCAATACACATTGAAACAAAGAAGTTCACAACCTATATTGTAGCAGATTCTCATTGCTAATGTGTGGTTCTTAAATGTTTCTAATCAATTCTAGACACTTGGTAGTATATACATAGTATATATACACTACGGACTAACCATAAAAGTAAACCAATATTTTATTTATGATAATTTAGATACCAACAATATCGATAATGTGTGTATGTAGGCATTTGCACATGTAAAGATAACTATGTGCATGAGTATGTACCAATTATAACAACAATAACTGTGTGTGAATGTATGCGCATATGTGAATGTGTATATGTATGTGTGTGTGTGTGAATATTTGAATGTGTATGCATATATGTGTATGAATATGTGAATGTGTGTACTTGTATGTGTGTGAGTATGTGAGTGCATGTATAAATGTGTGTGTGTGTGTGTCTGAGTGTCAGATTTAGGGCATAAGCTAACTTGAAAAACAACACCACATAAAAGTAAGAGAGATCAATAGCAAAGAAAAGCAACAGAATTCAATTTCTTTTTAATCAATAACAGGCAATCAAACAGCTGAAAATATGTTTAATTAAAGGATGGCTCTCTCTCCCCCTCTCTCTCTCTCTCTTCATTTGTATTGTCTCTTCAAACTGTTGCCATATCTGTATGCTTATATCATTTAACAGCTTTAAAATATCTGTGTGCATGTGTCTGTGTGCACACACATATATGTGTGTGTGTGCACATATGCGTACGAGTAGTTTTTTTATGTGTGCTTGTATGTATGTATATATGTATGTATGTATATATTGAGAACAGATATATCATTTTCGTAATGTGAATTATATATCTGAACAAGATAAATTAACTTTAATCAATTCATATAACAATTATCATTGTTGTGATTATATATATAGTCATCATCATCATTATTATAATCAATGTCATCAACGATAACATCATCATCATCATCATAAGCAGCATCATTAAACTTGTCTACATCAATGACATCATCATCAATGTCTTCATTATCTCCAGCATTATCAATACCATCAACACAACAAACATCATCATCATTGTCATCATATTCATTACTAATAAAGTTCCTGTCAAATATATTTAGTGTTGGTCTATTTTTAATGTTATACAGTTATTGTTACTGTAACTGATATATTGTTATTTTCTTCTTCACCACTCATCACCATCATCAACATTATCATCATCATCATTCATGTATGAGTGTGATGCATGTAAAATTGATGCCAATCTATGTATGTATACATGTATATTTATATCTGTGTATATGTATAGATATGTATATGTGTGTGTGCGTATATATATGTATAGATATGTATATATGTGTGTGTGTGTATATATATATATATATGTAAATGTGTGTGTGTGTGTGTGTGTGTGTGTATACAGGGTGTGGACGATATTTGTTCGCAATTTTCAACTGCTAATTTTATGCAAATTTGTTTTACTTCCGTTGTCACTCTTGTCTTCATAAAAACAGTGACTATATTTCCATTATTTATTTTCAGAATAATTGATTATGAATAATTTTGAACCTCCAAATTTGTGGAAGAGACACAGAGTTCTTCTTGGAATCCGCGCCGAGAGGACAAATAAGGAAATTTCAGACTTTCTCAGCGTCAGCAGGAGAATGGGGGAAAAGGTCAAAAAGGAATTGGAAGATTCAGGATTCAAATACGAAACAACATCAGAGAGGAAAACAGATCGACGATCTGACACCTTCAGAACGCCCGAGTTCGTTGCTGAAGTTCAGGATATCATCAACAATGAACCTAGCAACTCGATGCGTGCCTTTGCAAGGGAGAAAGCCGTGGGTGAAAAGCTCATTAGGCTGGTGGTACATGAAGACATTCACTAGGTTTCATACAAGATGAGGAAAGGACAATTTCTGTCAAAGGCGATGCAACAAAAGCGACTGAAGCATGCAAAGAAGCTGATCAACAAGTTGAAACACCCACTGAAGCCAGACATGCTGTGGTTTTTCTCCGACGAGAAAAACTTCTGCCAAGACCAGAAGATCAACTCTCAGAACAACAGGTGGCTCGCTGTCTTATCCAAAGACATGCCCAGAGTCATGCAGACAAAGTTTCCAGCGACAACATTGGTCTTAGGTGTCGTTAGCAGTCAAGGTGACATCATGCCACTTCACTTCTTCCCTGAGGGCCTCAAGCTGAACACCAATGGCTACATCTGCGTTCTGAGGTAGTAAAGCCCTGGATCGACCAAGTAGCTGCAGGTAGGCCGTACGTGTGGCAGCAAGACTCAGCGCCATGCCATACCAGCCGAAAGACTGGCTGTCAGAGAACTTCATCGACCATACTTCACCTGACACCTGGCCTCCCATATACCCTGACTGCAACCCCCTAGACTTCTTTGTGTGGGGCGCAGTGGAACGAGACACCAACAGATCTAGCTGCAATACGAAAGACAATCTGAAGGCCAGGATCACAAGTGCCTTTAGGGGCCTAAGTCAGAGGACAGTGACGAAGGCCTGTAGCCGGTTCCAAGGCTGCTTTGAGGCCGTCATCAAAGCTGATGGCGGGTTTATCGAGTGAGATCGAAAGAACAAGTCATGAAGACAAACTGACCCAAGTTTGATAAATATATCTTAAAAAATAAAACTACTGTGTTATTTTTTCCTAGACAGTAATCTTGCGAACGAATATCGTCCGCACCCTGTATATATATAACGAAGGAGTTGTGGTAAGGAACCAGATGGACCATAACGCACCAGAGTACTCAATACTTAGGGTAGTAGAGTGGGTAATAGGAAAATGTATGACCCCGACGGCAGAGCTCAAGCCATTTCGACGGCTATTTCTGTCCAGAAATAGCTGCCGAAATGGCTTGAGCTCTGCCGTCGGGGTCATACATTTTCCTATATATATATATTTCAGATAGTGTGTGGTAAAATACCAGGTGGACCATAACCCACTAAAGTACTCGATTAATGCCGGGATGGAAGTGTGGTATGGGTCGAAGAGTGCTCCACTACAAAAGTAGGAGCTAAAGATCAGATAGCTGTCGAAACGGCTGGAGCTCAGCCTTGGGGTTCTGAATCTTTTCATATATATATATATATATATGTTTTTGTTTTGTAAGGTTTTTGATATGAAATTCTGTGTTGAAATAAATATTGTTATATTTGGGGAGGGTCATGTTATAATATTGCCAGAAATATATAATAAAACACACTCATTGTTTGTTTTGAGTTGGTTTTCACTTCCGTATATTTTATATCCATATAGTTAATTTAGCAGGCAATCAATATTTATCATTGATTGACCAACAGTTAAAAATATAGATCTAAATATATATATAGTCTCTCAGAGTTCTTTCATCACACACCTGTGACATCATCAGTGGTACTATTATGTTTCCTCCTGTTGCATTGCTGTGATGTTTACTTATTCTATTTTATCTATTTATTTATTGCTGTCTCTTTTTCTGCATGTGTTTGTGTGCGTGTTTTCGGTTTGGTGTGTATTTGTATTCTGTCTTTGGACACTAGTGTGTGTTTATGTGTGGTTGTTGTTATTGTATCTGTATATTTATTTATATTTATCTTAGATCACTATTGTGTGTTTAGTGTATGGTTGTTGTTATTCCATTCATGTTTTCTGTTCAACTTCGGTTTTCTTAGTTCTATTTCAGTACTTCCCTAATTTGTCTACCTGTTGAGTCATTTCTATGTTTAGATATTATTTTAATTCCTATGTTGCCTATATTACCATCATGTCTTAGTCTGGCATCTTCTTATAGTCCCAAACCATCTTTTTGTCTTTTTAGTTCATCCCAGTGTTGATCTATTCCCTCCCCTATTCTCCGAGCTGTCTCTCTTATGTATGTTGTTGCCAGGTTTCTGTAAGAATCCTCTGTACATATGCTATAGACTACAATTTTCCCAATATTTTTTATGTTGACCATATATATATATATATATATATATATATATATATGACAAAGCATCAATGAGCTCAAAGAAGTATTGTATATAAAAAGAATCAGCTGCAATTTGCAGGAAAGGAGACAGTGATGGTATGAACATATGAAGCGTTTGGAGAATGATAGTTACATAAATGAATGCAACGTACTCAAAATCGATAAGACCTATGGAAGAGAAAAACACAAGAGAACTTGCAGCTGAACCTCATGAAGGAGACGATACAAGCAGTAAGAAACAATCATGAAGCGGATGGTATTGAAGAAGCAAATAGTTAGAACGTTTAAGTCCCCACCTGCCATTGTGTTTCTAATTCCCTCGCATACTTCCCCTGTGTTTTAATTTCCTCATCACTATCTAAGTGCCCTCACCTCACTTTCCACATTTCTCATCTAACCCATGCCAGCATGGAAAGACAGGGTACACTCCCCCTATCCCCAAAATGAAGTGAGAGCTGCTCTCAAGATGCTGAACCTCAGAGGAAATGCTGAATGGCTACAAGTAGTGGAAATCAGAGCTGGAAAAGATTTCTCTAAACCATGCAAGCATGGGAATGTGGACATAAAAATAATAATTGTTTCTACTTTAGGCACAAGGCCAGCAATTACCCAGTGCATTACTGGTACTTTATTTTATCGACCCCGTAAGGATGAAAGGCAAAGTCAACCTCGGCGGGATTTGAACTCAGATCGTAAAGGGACATAACTATGCTGGAAAGCATGGCGTCCGACCCTCTGCCGATACTGCCAATCCACCGCCTTAAAATAATAATGGTGATGACATACATCCATTCATCCATGCATGCAGGGATACAAGCTTCTTATGCATACATTTATACATATCTACATACAAATACACAATTCAGCAAATATTATAATCAACCTCTTGGTTAATTGGAAACATTGATATAACACATATATATATGAATGAGTTAGTACCCTGACGGCTGAGCTCTTGCCATTCCAACAACTAGTTGGGATCCTAACTCATTCATATAACCATACTCTACTGCCCCAAGTACTCTGGTGAGTAATGGTCTAACCAGTTTCTAACTGAATCCATCCTGATATACATACATACATACATACATACATACATACATACATACATACATACATATCTATATATACAATCCTGCATGTATGTGTATAAGTATTCATGATAATGTGTGTATGTGAGAGAGAGAGAGGCATGGGGGGGGATATTGAGAGTGAGAGAGACTCTGCTGTGTGTGTATAAATCTGGAAGGGCATAACGTCATAAAAAAATACTACCAAATAAAATATGAAGTATGGTGATATTTAAAAGACTGCCAACTGTGTTTACAAGGCTATTACATGCCAGCAGAGAGTGATGTAAGATACACATACAAGGCATTAACTAACTGGTCTTAGATAATGTTAATAGAAAAATAATAGGAAAATGTTACATTGTTACAGAAGGAATAATAAAGATATTACAATGTACACAAAAATACGTATGTTGAGCACAACTATAAGTATGCTCAATTAGGCCTACCCTAGGGCTAAACAACTACTACTAGTAGTAGTAAAAACTATCTGTAGTAGTAGTAGTAGTAGTAATAGTAGTAAAAACTACTAGTAGTAGTGTTTGTTTAGCCTGAGGATAGCCCTAATCGAGCATACTTATGACTAAAGGAGTTACAGCTGTGATAATCTCCACTTTTATTTTCAAAAATGTTTCTGTGAGTTTGATGTGTCATTTCTTTTTTTAAGACATTAGGGTGTAATTTAAAGGAAGAATTGTGTCATGCTTCGTTGGATGTGCAATGTAAATGTGAGAAAAAGGCAGAGCCTGGATGAACTGAGGGAAAAACTGGGTTTAAGAGGAATCAGACGTAGTCTACAACAGAGAATGGTTCGGACATGTGATACACATGGATGATGATCAATGAGTGAAGAAGTGCCAGAAAATCTCAGTTGTAGGAAACTGCAGTAGAGAAAGACCAAGAAAAACCTGGGCAGAGGTGGTGAGAGCTGATCTTAAATCATTGAGTCTCACAGAGGAAATGATGAAGGAACAGGATGAGTGAAGAGATGCTGTGCTGAATAGGACCCATTTAACCCATACAAGCATTGAAAAGTGGACATAAAAACGATGATGATGATGATTCAGTTGCTGTTTCTACCAGGTCAAGTGACAACTGTGAGGACTTTTGGGATAATGTGGTCCCGGATACACGGCATCTAACTAACTTACAATGAGATGGTCGTCTGAGTGGGAATGCTTCATAAGTATCCAGGATCAGGGATAACCTAGAGTTAAACAACAACTTAAGAAATAAGATGTTATCCTCTCTAATTGGCATATTATCACCTTCATTAACTTTTACAAATAAAAAATAAAGGCTGTACTAAGAGAGAGGAAATTACAAAAATATCAACCAAGATACTTAACCCTTTAGCATTTACATCACTCTATATTTACTATTGTATTTTTACATAATTATCTCACATAATATCGAATCAATGAGATTTTGATATTTATTTTGAAAACAATAACTTAACATCAGTATGAACAGCTGGGTACAGCCAGTTTGAACAGAAAGAGGTGAGAGAATTCTGGCCAGATATGGCCAGTTTAAATGCTAAAGGGTTAAGTTATAAAAGTAACGTGAAGGAATCATAAAGAACCTTGTGTGTACAGAACAGAGTTTGAATTGCATAAAATAACAATTCTTACTTGTGTCCTATAAAGTCTGTTTTCCAAATGGAGAGACAGGGATAGAAACACTCAGCCAAGTAGACAAACAGACAGACAAATAGACAGAAAGAGAATTACATTGCCAAAGCATGTAACAATTCCCTAATCATCTTCTAGCCTCTACTAACTCAGTCACTGTTATATTAGATTGATTTCAAACAATAACTATGTTACCTCGATTAGTGATAAACAACAAGGTTCTGGTGGACTACTAATGGTTCATACCAAAACTTTAGGGCTCCACAAATTTTAGGTTCTATTGTGTAGCATAATGCAATTAAAATATAGCATAGGTTGGACAATACTTTTTTGAGGCAGTATTCTACAGTATTCTACAACCAGGTGATAACCATTATTTGTTTCTTAAGTACTGATCTATGCAGAGAAAACTGCCGATCTGTATGACTTCTGTTTATGCAGGACATAAACAAACATTACCACCTGCCCTAATGGTGTCAAATACAATACAAACACACATGCACACACAGGGTTTGTACAGTGTCTGTCTACAAAATTCACTGAAGTCACTGGACAACTCGAGAGTAGAATGGAAGAAACAGTTATATATAGAACTCAAAACTTCATTGTGGTGAAGTTAACTACACAGCTATTGTCTATTCCTCACAGTCAAGTCTGTATCATCTGGTGAAAACTTCAACAAACCTATTTCAACTTGATTTGTTTATAACGAGTCTATTGTTATAGATTATTATTTCTCCATGATGTTTTTTCCCCCCTTAAAATAATGGTTAGTTAGATAATAGATTTAATATTCAAGTGTGAATCAATACAAGTGTGCTTCAATAAAGATGAAGATGACGTAAAAAAGTTGTAAGACTAACAGTCGGTAAGAAATATTATAAACTAAAATAACTGTCTTATATCTATTGAAATATTGTATAATAAAAATGCCAATAGCATCTTAATATTTGAAACATTTAAATAAAAGTAGCAATGCCACCTCTTTTCTTAAACACAAAACCCTATTGCAGTTTTATTGTAAAATGGAATGTATCATCATTGGACAATTTCTGTTTTGTTTTGTTTTCATAGTTTCTCAATGTTAATAAATTGTAAAATGGAGGTCTAATATGGAACAAATAAATTGCAGATGAGATGTCCAAGTGTTACGCTGCACAAAAGTGGCTTGAAATATATTCATTAAAGAATGTTACGGTTTATAAAGAAACAGTTCACGTCTTTCACATGGTGAATGAAGCTTAATTTTAGCAACTTGTAATAATTCTATCTCATAAATAATGAGTTACTTTTCAAGAATAAAAGTACTTTCAGTTACACCCAGTGTAATTGATATGTCCCTTTTACAATTATATTCAATGTAATTGTTATCTTTGTGAAACATCTCACAAGAAAAGAAAAAAAAACAATCTTTAGAAATATATTTTTATGAAGAGTGTTGACCAGTTGGACAAAACTGCAGCAATATATTGCTGAACAACCAAAAATTTAAGCAAAACTATTAAATTTTCATTACAGAATCTTGAACAATCATCCATATATTTTTAGATATAAGCTTACATATTTATTTTTGTGAATGAAAATTTGAACATTAGATTCACACATGTATACACCACACACAAACATGTATACATACAAATTCATTAGTTTTATGTTGTCCATAGTTTGATCAAGTTTGTAAAATAGCAGTCTTCCACATATCTCAACCAGCACTAATGCATTTGTAACCCTCAACCTGTTTGATACTACCATTTCCAAAATTGCCTCTATTTCTGAGAAATAAAACCACATTTTAAAGGGCTCATACCTTCCAACATAATTTTATGAGAACATTTTATTACAAATGCCATCTTAATGAAAACATAGTTTTAGTAGATCCTTTCCAAATTCTTCATTAATTAAAATGTAAAGTATTACATTAGAAATATGGTAACAGAAGGGTTAAAAGATATTGATGCACTTATGTGTTTCCCACAGCTTTTACGTTTTTCTTTTTTTCTTTTAGGTATTTTTACACTTTACAGCCAAACTCATATATTTCATTATTTTAAAAAGCTTTCTTCAGAAGACATAAATTATCTAGATTTCTTAATTCTGCAACTAAAATGTTGTGTCACAATTATGTGTGGTCATTTGACTTGCTAGAAATAATAGTACAATCTCCCTTTAACATTTACATTACTCTATATTTACTATTATATTTTTATGGTAAATGGGCAGTGGATTGGCAGTATTGGTAGAGGGTTAGGCGCCATGCTTTGAAGCATATAGTTACCTCCCTTTATGATCTGAGTTCAAATCCCGCCGAGGTTAACTTTGCCTTTCATCCTTACGGGGTCGATAAAATAAAGTACAGTAATGTACTGGGTAATTGCTGGCCTTGTGCCTAAAATAGAAACAATTATATTTTTATGGTAAATGCTTTATTTCACATAATTATCTCACATAATATTGAATCTATGAGATTTTGATATTATTTATTATTTATTTTAACATCAGTATGAGTGACCGGTTACAGCCAGTTTGAACAGAAAGCGATGAAGGAATTCTGGCCAGATATGGGCTATTTAAATGCTAAATGGTTAAAGCTAAATGATTACAGGATATTAAGAGCTGACATACAATCCAACGTGGTCCACTTTTCCAGAGTGATTACTCTATATTTACAGTATGTGTGGACAGCATTAGGTCCCAGGTACAATCCTACTGCATGACATCGTGGGCAAGGGTCATTTACCAAGACTCATCAATAAAATTAGGTAGACAAAAACAGTTTATAAGCTCATCAGATGAACTAAGCCTGTAATTCAAAGGGCCAGATGACTTTCCTTGAATATTATATTAAGGATACACATGACTGTGGTATGTTCAGCCACTTGTACCTTAATTTTCCAAGCAGACTATCCTATTGATTGTACAACTGAAACACACTTTATCAAAATGTTGAAACCAATGGAGGTCCATTCCATTGTGATGTGCATGTCTGTGTTTGTCGTGAAAGTGTGTGTGTGTTAATATAATTGTTTCTACTTTAGGCACAAGGCCAGCCATTACCCAGTGCATTACTGGTACTTTATTTTATCGACCCCGTAAGGATGAAAGGCAAAGTCAACCTCGGCGGGATTTGAACTCGGATCGTAAAGGGACGTAACTATGCTGGAAAGCATGGCGTCCGACCCTCTACCGATACTGCCAATGTGTGTTAATATAATGATGTGTATGCATGTGTGTCCTAGCTATAACAATATGTAAGCTTGTGTGTCCTCAATAATATAACAATGTGTAAGCTTGTGTGTCCCCAATATAACAATATGTAAAGTTTTGTGTCCTCAGTGTAAAAGTGTATAAGCAAGTATGTTTGTGGCAGATCTATTTATGTGTTCTCAATATAGGAATCTGCAAAAACGTGTTTGTAGTGGATTACGTGCATTCTCAACATAATGTTTAAGTGTGTGTTTGTGGTGGATGTATGTATGTACCAAAAGAGGTAATGCAATGTAAAAGCATCTGTCTTTATGGTGAATATATGAGACTTCACAATCTATTATTTGTATTTTATGTTCAACAATAAACACATTTTTGGCTATTTATTCATATCTTAAAATGAAAATAGATCTTAATTTTAATAAAAGATAAAAATACAAAGTATTTTAATGAACTGATATTTCACAGATGAGAGGACTATGAGAATAATATAAGAATAGAGAGCACATTAATCTTTATAGGGGTAAACTGATAGGGAATAATGAAGCAATGACTTTCAGGAATATTTTAACTAATAAATCAAGATTTTGAAAAAAAAAAAAAAAATTCTGTTGACATCCTAAAAGGGAGCAGTTAAATAAAAAACTAAATATATAACAAGAAACTATTTCTTTTGGTGACTAATGGAAATGTACCCCTGATGACATGTTTCTACTGATAAGAACTATTTAAATGACTGATTTTTATATTAAGATCATTTTCAAAGGAAGAAGAAAAAAAATAACCAATTTAGCTATTTGGAAAGAAATCAAAATAACGGTCCATTGTATAGATTCCTTTTAACCCCAGAGATAATTGAAGTTAATAAAATAATCTGTTAACTTATCAGGACTGTCTCTTCTTTCTTTTATAGAAATGTAATCATGTTTCTTCATAAATCATAGCAATGCACTGTACTCTGTACTCCCTTAGTACTGAAATAACTTTATAAGTAGATAATTTAGAGAACATTTTATATTTTATGTAGTCTATTGGAGTGCATTGTCTGAACTTGTAACTTTTATGGTTTATTATAATACTAGGATTTTTCTAATATCAGGGTTATCCATAATATTTCTAATATCAAGGTTATGAATGAAATAGTGTAGTACTGAACTGACAGGAAATGAATTTTCAAGAACATCCAAATTCTTCTAGCATGAAAAATTATACAATGCTGTTTAAAGAGAAAAAACTGCTAGATATATTTATTAATTTTCCCTAAATAGCAAATATATTTCTTTCGATATGAATTTTGTGTTCAGCTTTCACTTTAATGAAGGAATAGCTTTCTCCATTTTGTTTTTCAAACATTAGACTTCTTTTACTGTTAGATGTCCCAGTCAGTTAAGTGAGGTATTTTACATGGTTGTTCCTGCTGTTTCACATCAGAACTATAAAACAGTTCATTTGGTATTTTTAGCAAGTATAATACTGAAGTTGAATGATAGATAAATGTATCTATATATTTAACTCTTTTGATACCAAACTGCCCTTCATACTCTGTTACAAAGCCATATATTTTAAAGTGTGTATATTCACCTAAATACTTTCCATCTATGTAAGAACTTTTAAGCTATGCTCCAAACAGCATAATAATGAGAAACTTAGTTATTCTACTAAACAACTCCATTTTTCTTCTTTTTTTTTTTATCATTTTCAAAATTATTTGCAAATAGTAGGCAGTGTCTTTCACTAGAAATATAGTAAGGAAAGGATTAATAAATTTGACTGATTAAAAACTATTCAGAAATTTTTCTTAAACTTGTAATAAAAGAGCTAAAAGGCTCATATAAAATAAATTGAAATGTCTAATTTTATAAGATTGACTATTTCATTTTCAAATATAAACTTTGTGTTTGTGCAAAATTTTAGAATCTTACCAAAAGGAATTGAATAAATAATTAAAGTTGTTTAAAATTCATTTATATCGTCACCCTCACCATCTATTATAAGTTTGTTTTTCCATGCTGGCA
The DNA here is from genome assembly GCA_964016885.1 of Eledone cirrhosa. Classification (NCBI taxonomy): domain Eukaryota; kingdom Metazoa; phylum Mollusca; class Cephalopoda; order Octopoda; family Eledonidae; genus Eledone; species Eledone cirrhosa. The sequence goes on from OZ024745.1 coordinate 110,621,936, forward strand.
TGTGTTCAGCAAGATTTTTGAGGTAAAATTTTATGGCTGGATACCCTTTCTGATGCTAAAATTTACTGGGGTTTTTTCTATTTTCTTAAGTTCAAATATGTCTAACTGCTGGACAGTGGACCTCTGTTTATCTGGAAACAAACAACTACTATTGTCTGTGCAAAGAGAAAAGGCAGATAAACACATGGCCACACATGCATGCACATATATATATTTATATATACAGCATATTTCTTATAGCTCTGCCTGCCAAATTCACTCACAAGGTATTGGTCAGCCCAGGGCTTTAATAGAAGACACTATTCCATGGCATCATGCCTGTACACACACATGTGCATATGAAACTGCAGGAGGTTGAGATCTGAAGAGCATATTTTAATGTTTGTGACCTGTTCTCATTCATCCATTCTATTTCCTCCTTCCTATCTTTTCTTTCCTTTGAGTCAACTCATATCAAGCCGCTGACCTCTGTCCTTCAAGGTAATATTTTACCCAACACCGCTTTGACGGTATTTTGCTGTTTTAACAGCTTCCATATGCAGGGTTTTTCCATTTTCCTGAGAATATATATGTATATATATATATATACATATATATATATATATGGGAAAAGATTAGAGCTTCTACTATTGTTGACCTCAAAAGGTTTCTCCCTACATACAAAAGGATGACTGTATGACACTTGTGTGCAAAGTGTGATGCTGCATGGTAGTGAAACATGGGCAGTGACCACAGAAGACGTGCAGAGACTAGAGAGAAATGAAGCAGCCATGTTTCGTTGAATGTGCAATGTAAGTGTAAGAGAAAGGCAGTGTTTTGATGAGTTGAGGGAGAAGCTGGGTTTAAGAGTGATGTGCAGTGGTGTGCAAGAGAAAAGACTGCATTGATGTGAGGAGCATGGACAATGATTGCTGGGTGAAAAAGTGCCAGGAAATTTCTGCAGAAGGAAGCCACAGTAATGGTAGACCAAGAAAGACCTGGGCAGAGGTTGTGAGAGCTGACCTCAAATCACTGAGACTCACAGAGAAGATGACGAAATGAATGTGATGAGTGGAGAGATGCTGTGCTGAGAAATACCCATCCAACCCATACAAGTTTGGACAAACGAATGTAAAAACTATGATGATGATGATGAAATATATATATAATAAAATTAAGCATTATCCTTAATATATTTATGTTTTAATAAATTTATTTCATTGATGACACATTTAATTAAAAAGGAAAGTAAATAGAAATTCAGTTCATATGAATTCTAACACTTACTTCAATAATTTCTTTCATTGAAATATATATTTTTTTCTTAGAATTCAAAACATCAATGATAAAAAGAATTACTCTATGAAGAATTGACAAATAGAACGTACTGGACCAATTTCTTTGGATAAAAAAAATTGTTAGTAAATTTTATGCAAGCAAATTTAAAAAAAGGAATATTCACTTTCAAGCTGAAATTTTTTATAAAGAAATAAAAATTCATTTCATCAGATGAAAGCAAGAATGTCTGCATTCTATTTAGGTGGGTTAGAAACCATGCTTCAGCATCATTTATATATAACTACATACTATTTTATGTTAGTGATTGTATTTTGAAGATGAACATAGTTTTGCAGAAATATATACTGTAGAATGCCATATCAATATTTTCTATATTCACAGAATATCTTTTTTTAAATCCCGAGTCAAATTTTCCAAGGTTTAGAAAGATCAAATCCAGTTATTTTTTTTTTTTCAATTGTCCCTTTCAATTCATTCCACTTTGAGAGACAGAGAGAGAGAGAGAGAGAGTGTGTGTGTGTGTGTGTGTGTGTGTGTGTGTGTGTGTGTGTGTGTGTGTGTGCGTGTGTGTGTGTGTGCATGTGTGCATGTGTGTGTGTGCGTGTTATACAGTAATATTGGGTATTAAATCATCACCACCATTTAACATTTATTGTCCATGCTTGCATGGGTTAGGTGGGTTGTCACATTCTAAGGCTATACTATTTTTGTTCATACATTGTTTTGGGCTTGGTTTCTATAACTCTTCCTAACACCAGTCACTTTTGACATTGTGACTCCAGCCTTAAACAGTGAACTGGGTGCTTTCTGTCATGGCACCAGCACTATCACCTTACAGGGTGGACTGGGTACTTTTTATTGTGGTAACAAACTACCACTTTACAGAATTGTCTTGATGCATGACACCAGCACTACCACCTTACAGGATGAACAGGGTACTTTTTATTGTTTTACCAGAATTACCACTTTACAGAGTTGGCTGGATGCATTTTATTGTGACACCAGCACTAACATTTTTTAGGGTGGACTGGGTGTTTTTTATTGTGCCACCAACACTACCTTATTACAAGATTAGGGGGCTCATTGTGTCCTTGTTACAGATAGTATTGATGTGACAACAGTATAATCCAACTAGTATACTACTTGATCTGTCATCGAAGACTCACAGTTAGGGTAGAGTTTCGGGCTCTGCCATTCCAAGCTAGCCATTGCAAGTTAAGATAAATCAACAGTTGGTTAAATCAATCCCCAATACTTGGAAACGACTAGTGATCCAGGTGGAAGAAATCTGCAAAAGATAAACACCTAAGATGCTTTGGGGAGAAATAGAAATAGTTCATCTCAGTGGGCTGAACTTCATGAAGGAGATGACAAAGGACTGTAACAGGTGGTGAGACATCATTCGGGAGAAGATCCTTCCAATGCATGTAAGCTTGGAAAATCTGACACAAAATTATGACAATGACCACCCGTAACTCATTGAGTCATGGGTAGTCTAGTAATATATATATAGAGAGAGGGTTATAATATATAGAAAGAGAGGGGGTTATAATATATATAGAGAGATGGTTATAATATATAGAAAGAGAGGGGGTTATAATATATAGAGAGAGAGGGGGTTATAATATATATAGAGAGTGAGGGGGTTATAATATATATATAGAGTGAGGGGTTATAATATATATAGAGAGAGGATTATAATATATAGAAAGAGAGGGGGTTATAATATATATATAGAGTGAGGGGTTATAATATATATAGAGAGAGGATTATAATATATAGAAAGAGAGGGGGTTATAATATATATAGTGAGAGAGGGTTATAATATATAGAAAGAGAGGGGGTGATAATATATATAGAGAGAGTGTTATTGGTTATCATCGAGCTGTTGGCTATTTATGAAGGTACCCGGAAAAACCCTATATCTCGGGAACCCGTGCTCCGATTCATGCGAAACTTGTTTTGTTCCATTTGTATTCCCATTTCAGGGGTAACTTCCTATCTAAGTATTTTCCCATTATACACCGTTTTGGCTGTATTACATTACAGACAAGCACACAATCACAGAGTTTTAGAAGTATATAGATACTCTAGGGTAATAATGTGTTTTGGATACTTTGCCCAATGGCTAATTAAAACTAACCTGAGAAGGAAAACCACTACAAAAATTATATAAGTTATATGAAGCATCATTTAAAACATTATTATATGTGTATTGTATAAGCAAGATAGATTATTAAGGTTCCTTATGAAGATATTTGAATTATATAACCAATTGTTCTCTATGGTTATATCAGTTGACTAATATAGTATTGCATTTTTGGTTCTCAGGCAGGTATGGTGTATCAGACATATTTATATCTAGAGAAATTACTATATTTCAATGTATTGGTTAGGTATTGAAAATTTCCAATATATATTTCTATTGACAGGAATATTTAACTTGGTTATTTGCTCCACAAAAATATGTTAAATAGGAAAAAATATCTCTCAGCTAATTGACTATTTCTTACTATATGCCATGTGAGCACATCTATGATTTTTGAATAATTTTGAAAATAATCAAGATTTAGAGAGATTTAGAAATATAAATTACTTTCTCATTATCAAGTTGGTATTTGGAACATAGAAGTAGTTACATGAAATTATGATGGAAGATTTTTATATCAATATAACACCTCATGATAAAACAGATTTGTATCATAGTTATTGGGGGTGGCTAAACAAAATAATTTCACTTATTTTGGCAATACCTTAAACTACCTCCTTTTCAATTCTGAATTCAAACCCTGCCAAGTTCTACCATTATCTTTCATTCTTCTGTTGTTGATTGAATCAAACTTCTTTCCCAAAATGTCTGATCTTTTCCAAATTTGGAAAATATCTTAATTTCTCTTATAATTCAGCTATCAATAATTTCTTTAAATATTTCACATTTAAGCTTATATGTTATTAGACCAATCTGAGGTATATTTTCAAATATTTGTGTGAGTCACTCCCCCAAATATATGTGTGTCACTCCCCACTCTCTTGGGACTGGCTGACTGTACTACTACTACACCTTTAGAGCTAACTTTTTTTTTGCCATTTAGTAATTCTTAATTATTTATTCAGAATCCCCAAGACTGGTGGAAGGAAGAAAGGATGTTATCTTCATACCAGAGACTTAGTCTGAATACTTTCAACACAGTGAACTCCACATAAGACATACAAGAACCACATAGTTGTGTTTAACCAAGTGACAGATTATATCTACCACCTAAGAACTGAGAATTCTAAGACCTGGAATAAATACTACAAAGCATCCCATCTAACACTAAAAATTCTGCCATTTCACAAACATGAACAAGTAATTTATCAGCCCCAAAAGAATGAAAGGTGAAGAGGACTCCAGCAAGATTTGAACTCAGAGAACAAATACAATATATTTAGCTCTATTCTTTAATGCAGCCATGGGAAAACTGTGTCATGTGGGCAGTATGTGGCCTATTTGGCTTTCTGAATTGCATGGATATTAAAAAATGTACCCTTTTAAATAGTCCAGCCCACATTATGACATGTCATCTACTGAAAAAAAAAACGATTTCTCATGCCTGTTCTAATGACAGTCAATTTTCCATCTCTCTTGAACCAGCAAAACATCAGCCTTCTACCCTGGTGGCTCATAATACCAGACCAAGAACTTTTAAGAATTAACCATAATACCCGACCAGAAAGGTCCTTTAGAAAAAAACTGTGAAGATCATCTTTTTTTAAATTTGCATAAGGGCTATATTTATAAAGGCTTACTGAATTGACCATAGCAGGATTTGATAACAGAATGCAGAAAATGTGAACTAAGCTGTGTAATAGCATTTAGTTTAATATTTCTGACATTTCTACCATTTCACTGCTCTAATAGCATCAATAAAATGATAATCAACATGATTACTTTAACAAACAAAAAACAAACATGAAAAAATATATATGTAATTCAGAGTCCATGAAACTGAATTTGCTTATGAGAGCATTTGTATTTTGCATTCAAAGAATTTAATTATAACATTAAAAAACACAATTATTTCTTTTTGATATGAGCAAGTTCTGTATTTAATGGTCTATATATATTATCATTAAGGTTTACTGGCCAACAGATAAGAAAAAAAAGATATTAAATTCCAAATTAATCTAGAATCAAACAAACAAAACATTGCTGTAAGCTGCCTTCAAAAATATGTAACATACATTTTAGATGTTTGTTTTTTTCATCAAAAAATAAATAAACTACAGAAGATAACAAACTCAACATATAAAAACAAAAAAAAAATTGGAGGGAGAAGAAAAAAATACTAGTAATAGAAAAAAAATAATAAATGGGTTTTTGTGGTTGTTTGTTTTTAAATCTTTACAACACCCATGTTTATAAATCTTGTTAATATATTAATGTAAAAAGAGAAGTTATATAGACAGCGAAATTAAATAACAACTGCAATACCAACAATGGTAATAAAGCCCCGCCACCTTTCCCCCTCCTACAAATCGATAAAAAGTCCTACTGGGTTTTTCTTATGTAGCCTGACAACCAGCCCAGCAAAATAATTTTTAATTTTTTTGTGTTTTATTTTTCTGGACGCTAGGCAACATTCATATTTGAACTTGATTTATATAAATTTGGATCCCCCATGCATGCAAGACTAATAGCTCAACTATTTATATTAATTAAACTTCAAAACTTTTCGACAGTTCTATGATGAAAGTACATATTTTATATTTAACACTTACTCCAATCTTTAAAATTCAAATGTACTATGTTTTACTTCAGGTCATTAATAAGATATTTTAACTCTTTCATTAGCATATTTCTAATGAAAAACATAGCCCATGATTATCAAATACTTTTCAAAATAATCAAGAATTTGGAGAGATTGTCTCATCATTAATCTGTGATGGAATGGCAGTGTTGGTAGAGCGTTAGACATCATGCTTCACGGCATGGAGTTACCGCCCTTTACGTTCTGAGTTCAATTACCACTGAGGTTAGTTTTGCCTTTCATCTTTACGGGGTCAATGAAATAAAGCACTAGTAATGCACCAGTGCATTTCACTTTCCCCCCTCCCTTTCAAATTACTGGTATTGTGCCTAAAGTAGAAACAATTATTAATCCAGCATCTGGAGCATGATTCAACAAAAGCTTTTAACATAATTCTGGGGCCTGATCAACCGCTACCTCTTTACACTGGTCTCCATCAAGATCACTTGGTCTCTGCACTGCTGATTTCCTCCATAAGGTTGGAAAGATAGCAGCCCGCTTGATGAAGAAGCCTTATGAGGGTGGGGTGGGTGTTGCAGCAGGTATCTCTGGCATTTTCCATGGGGCATGGCTGAGGTATTGCTCATACTGGGGTGTAGTATCTGTCCCTTCTTTCTCTTTCTTTTATTGCTTGGGCCTTTTTTCTTTTCTTTTTTTTTCTTCCTTTTCTGTTCCCATTAATAGTGTATTTTGTTTCTATTAAATTACTGCTCAATATATTTTCATGACGTAAGATTTTGTATAATGAATATGTTTTTTTTTTTATACACTCATAAATGTAATGTGGAGAACTATAATAAATTTATGATGGAAGGTTTTTAGATAAATCTAAACACTTCAAAATAAACAGTTTTGAATTGTGGGCAGTTTGGATAAGAAAATAGTTTGTTTTTTGTTACATTTTTAGGAGTGTATTTTGTGGGGGTTTTTTAAATAAGAATATTCAAAAGTGATAATAGAGTGATAAGTGAATTATTTACAAAAGGACCTTAACCCTTTAGCATTTACATTACTCTACTCTATATTTACTATTGTATTTTCACAGTAAAGGCTTTATCTCACATAATATTGAATCTGTGAGATTTTGATATATTTTGAGAACAATAGCTTAACATCAGTTACATCGGTTACAGCTGGTTTAAACAGAAATAGGGGAGAGAATTCTGGCCAGATACGGCCGGTTTAAATGCTAAAGAGTTAATTATTGTTCATCACATTTGTTTTTTTTTGTTTTTTTTTAATTATTGAAGCAGATTTTACCCAGTAACAACATCCATCCATGGGATCTTAATGGAATCATAGGAATACTGTTGTTGTGCATTTAATCCTTGCTAGTCCTGAACACAGCCATGTTCTTCCAGAGAGAAGGTGTGGGTTGAGAAAGAGATAAAGAGGAAGAATTGACCCTAATTTTTGACTGGTACTTTATCACCCAAGAAAGAATGAAAGCATAATTGACTTTCTTGTAATTTGAACACACAGCATGAAGAGCTGGAATGAATATTGCAAAGTATTCTATATGACATACTATAATGACTACCAATTTGATGCCTTAACAGTCAGTCACACACACACACACACACACACACACACACCACCCAACAAGTCATTTATTTTTATTCAAATTTGACATGAAATAAATGTGATCTATTAATTAACTTTTCCATAAGATTTATTTATATACATATATGATTGAGGAATATGAAACCTACAATCATATACTTGTAATACAGTAATCTTGAGTAAAAATATGCATTATGAGAAGTATATGCAGGCTCAAGTTATATATATATATATGTGTTATAACCATACCATATTTCTTTAGAAATACAAAATTCCAATACACACACACACATATATATATATAATGTACACACCCACACATACATATATACACATACACACACGAACACATACAAATTCATATAAATATATATATATATATTAAACATTAATCTGAAACCTCATATCTCTTGATTCTTCTTACCAGTGGATTTATTGTTCTTTTTTAATCTCTAAGTATTAAGATAGGTGTCTTGTTTAATATAGTTTATATTAAAATCTTACTTGATGGATTATATGTGTGTGTGCGTACGCGCGCATGTGCGTACGTGCGCATGTGCGTGTGTGTTCCTTTACTTTGTCTTGTACCCACAACTCTTAGCGATGTTGTAAGGGAGCTGGCATGTCTTCAGCATTTTTAAACTTGGCAAAGCTCATCTCATGCCAAGTCTGACCACAGCTGATTTCTTCCCAAGAGAAACAAATAAAGTTAGAAAATGGGAAAAAGGAAGAACCAGCCTGAATGCTGGTACTTTATTGACCCTGGAAAAAGGAAAGGCAAAATTTACCATGAGATTTGAACTCAAAGTGTCAGAATGAATACTACAAAGCATTCTACTCAGCTCTCTACATAGCCAAATCTATGGAAGATTTAAAAAAGAAAATCCTGGTGCAGAAGTAAAACTTAGAACAGCTTGTTGCTTTTACTTAGTACAACTCACCAAAATGATCATAGGTAGTCACTTTATCTACTGAAAATAATAGTCAAATCTCCTTCAAATCATACCCTACTATCGTAAATAGGTAGAGGACACATTAAATAATGTAATCATATAAACCCCTACACAGAAAAGAAATAGCTTTTCCTTTTTCTTACATTATATTTCAAACAATTTCTATTCACCACACTTCCTCATTGTGCCAATAAATTTATTTTGGCAAAGACAACAGTAATTTTTAGAATACCTTTGACCATACTTCTTGATCAGAGCTGATCTGGGGATAAACAGTAATAAGAACAACTACCATTTATCTTGAGAAAATATCTGCTATTTTATATGAAATTTCAAGACTATCTTTTTTCTTAACATGAAAAATCCTGCGTAGATTTTTTGTTAATATTCCAACCAAAGATTGTAAATCAGAATTGTAATGTGATATTTAATTTCTAAAAAATGTTTATGTGAATTGTGAATTATGTCTCCACTCCAATTATAAACTTCATAGAAACAAACAACAAAGATAAGAATATAAGATCAAGTCATTTATTAGATATATTATGATTTTCTTTTTTCACAGTTAACACTCTTGTAGTTTCTAAATACTTGGAGGAAAAATATCAAGTTGAATCTTGCCATACTGATATAATCATTCATGTAAGACATTCCATCCATTAATTTCAACTTGTTAGATTAATGGCTCTGAGAAATTTATTTGGAAAAGGAAATTAAAAAGAACAAGTAATGCCATTTGTACGGGGAAAAAACAAGAGTTTTCAAAATGAATAAAATTTTCACATGGAGAAATGTGTTTCACGGAAAAAGACAAAATTCCTGAGGTTCAAGAAAAATTATATTTCAAAACAACAAAAAAAATTGCAAACAACAAATCGAAAAGAAAATTACACTTTGGAAAATGTTTATAATGTAAGGACTTGGCATAAAATTAAATAAGAAATCATCGTAAAGATACTCAAGAATAATTTTTTTTATTTGTTTTAATTATTCAGCTAGAAGAGATAACTAAAGTCAACATGTTCAATCACTGTTATTTTAGAAATTAAATTTAATAAAAAGAAAATGGAAAGAAAAATACAGTGTATAACCCTCTTTCATATGATTTCTTGGGATTAGAAGAATTCTTAGAGAAAGCACTTGGTATACTTAAGACTTTTTATTGTACTATATGAATGAAAATGATGATCATTTTAGTGTAATGCATGAATGAAAATCAAATCAGCTTGTTTAAATCGTTATCAACATCAGTAGCAACAATATTTGAACCTTTTTTTTCAGAGTTCGCTTCCACCCTACCTTGTGCAAGTGTATTCTAGTGTAGCCTTAGGTTGAACCTTATCTTGTGAATGGAAATTGGTACTAGGAAACAATAAAGAAACTTTTCATATATATAAGTGTGTGTGTGTTGAAGATGTCCATTCAACCCTCAACACATACGGTGAGTTTTAAGAAGCTAAACCTGACAGAGCCTATCACACCCCCTTCTTCCAGAGAGAACAAAATTGATACCACAATTAGACAGGTACATTATTAACCCTAAAGGAATGAAGGCCAGAATAAATACAGGAAAGCACTCAGTTGAACACCTTAATGACCCTGCCAATCCACCTTTTTTTTGTGTGTGTGTGTGTGTATGCATGCACACACATTGATTGCTATTTCTTGGCAGAAGAGTGCCATTCCTTCATTGAATGTTGCTCAATCATGTGCACAAAGGGGACTTTTCCGACCAGCTTTTGTTTTGCGAGCATGTTTACGGATGTGACACTTGAACTGTGTCTCCTGGCATTATCCACTGGGGTGTAACTTCATGCATTCTACTATGTCTGGTCAATCCACCAGCTGACATGCAAATTAAGCCACACTCATTGAAAATGTACTATAGAGGCTCAATTTCTCCCTGGCTCATGTGAATTTAGATGATTAACAAATCCAGCTCTTGATAGAAGCAATCATCTGCATACATTGCACCTCAATTCCTGCTGAATTTTTGCAGGCACTGCATTTGGGGCCCACTTACGGAATGAGCACTTCAAAACAGGATGCTCAAAGTCATCACATTCATACTTAATGATCATTCTCCATGATGTACAGACTTCAGCTAATGCCTCCCAGTTCACCATATCAATCTGCAGAGCTTTAAAAATGATAATCTTTTATAACATTCCTAAACTGTTTCTTTGGTTTATGCTGTGGTATTTTTCCTTTGGTCAGCTCCCTGAAATGTGTTTAGGAAGCCTTCCTTCTTCCATTCTAACCACATGATCAACCCAATCCATCTGTCTCATAATAATCCCCTTCTCAATAAACATACCACGCCCATGATCTATTATGACCCTTGCTAAGAACATGAACAATTCACTGCTAGTATGACCCTTCTGAATCTGAAGATGGAGCTGTTAAGGTTTCTAAACATTAATAGACATATAGATTTAGGAATGCTATTGATCGAAACAAGACATTAATAATTGCATTGTTTCTTTCCAGAGATTATGTTGAAAAATAAACCTCATTTGGTCATTCCATGAGAGTATCTTGGTCAACCGATCCTTGTATGTGTGCATATCTATGCATTTATACTTATTAGTGCAAAGAACTGGTATTGCGTCAAGAATCTGTAAATTAGAAGTTCAATCAATATTGATTGGTAAAATATATACCTGACTGGAATAAGTAACGGGCTTGTTTATGATTGAGAAAGATTGTTATATAACATCCATGAATTGGGCTGGTCTCACTTGGGGATCCATCCAGATCAATTGGAGATCATTACTTCTGGCAGGACCCGCTAGAAGGAGTGTTTGAAGACTGCCCCTGCTATCCTCTCAGGAATAAATGGGTGAAGAAGAAGGAGAGGAATAACTAAGATAACTAAGCAAGTAGATCTGTGGCCAAAATTATTTCATTCATGGTCATCACATCTTTAATCAGACACTTATCTACAACCATATCATCCAATGTGTTTTTACCTCTTTTTAATAAAAATAAGTTGGTATGATGTGATTTGTTGAAGATTTGGCTGCTATTTCACTTTAACATGAATGACGATGAAAATAGTAATAACTAGCAGAATGGCCCAGCGTTGCTTGTGATTCTAAACATAGATTGGCATGTTTATCCCTCCTTTCTGAAACAGTACAGAGAAGTACAGAATACCTCAGCCTCGGGATGGTGTCTAGATTTTGTGCTTATGAAAAAGATTTGTCATAGATTACCAGGGGTTTAACTTAATTAGGTGCCTGAGAGTAAAATGTTCAACCCACGAAAACCAAGCATCAGCACTCCGACAACGTTGTCACTGGTCTTCTGTCTCGGCAGCTCGTGCAGCAGAAGTTGATGTAGCATCAGCGGTTTGCCGAATGGATCGATGGTTGTATGTTTCTAGTGCTCTTCTGGTGGCAGTACGTTCAGCATCTTGCGACCATCGAATAGCAGATTCCACTGACGATTCATTTGCCCACCTTGTTCTTTTTCTTGCCGCTTTCGCAGTATTTCGGCCAATGGAGTATCTCATCCTTCAAGGCATGACCTAAAAGCAGGATGAAGTACACTAAGACTAACTGGTAGAGTAAGGAGTAAACTCGTCAGTGATGCATGTGATTTCTGAACCGTTGACTATGTAATCGCTGGCCTTGTTTGTTTATATTTTATTTTTGTGTATGCAAAAATATCTGTACACGAATATATATATATTAAAATAACAGATTAAAGTTTAAGCAAAGAATCGCTGCTTTCACCCTTAACGGGATCTTCTGAAACTAAAAAAAAATCAATCTGTGAACGCAGATGTAAATATTTCGAAAAACGCTACACACTGTATATATATATATATATATATATATATATATATATATATACACACACACACACTATATATACATATACACACACACACACACACAGATAGCGAAGTCAATGTCGTAATGCAGACAGCCAGACATACAGACACATATTATAAGGGCGCAACATATCAATCTGTGAACGCAGAAGTAAATATTTCGAAAAACGTTACACACTATATATATATATACATATATACACACACACAGATAGTGTCATAATGTCGTAATGCAGACAGCCAGACATACAGACAGACAGATATTATAAGGACGCAACCTTATAGCTATGGATCTATCTAAAAAGAGAGAGACTAAGAAAAAGGGAGAAAGCGATCGCTTTTTTGCCTAATGCGGTCCCTAGGCCATTGAAAATTTGAAATATGTTTTGCTCAAAACACTCACACTACCATAAGTATTATACGTGTAAAGTTTGAAAAAAATCGGTTGGGTGGTTCTCGAGTTTTAGGGAGTCAGACAGACAGACAAAGATACATTCTCTATTTTAGATATTTAGATAATAAAGAAGAAGAAAGAAAGAAGAAGCAGAAAAAGAAGCAGAAAAAAAAGAAGAAAGGGAAGAAAGGAAGAAAAAGAAAGGGAAGAAAGGAAAAGGAAGAAGAAAGAAGGAAGAAAAGGAAGAAGGAAGAAAAGGAAGGAAGAAAAGGAAGAAGGAAGAATAGAAGGAAGAAAAGGAAGAAGGAAGAAAAAGAAGAAAGGAAGAAAAAGAAGAAAGGAAGAAAAAAAGAAGAAGAAAAAGAAAAAAGAAGAAGAAAAAGGAGAAAGGAAGAAGAACAACAAGAACGGAGAAAAAGGGAGAAAAAGAAGGGAGAAAGAAGAAAAAAAGGAGCAAGAGGATGAAGAAGAAAAGAAGTGATGAAGGAACAAGTAAAGCAGGAACAAGGAGTTGAGAAGTAGAAGAGAGATGGTGATGTTGATGGTCATGGTTATGGTGAAGAATAGGAAACAGTAAACAGTAAGGAGGTTAGCGCAAGGCCAACCATGTGTTGAGAATCTTGATTCAGTACAAATCACTGAAGTAAATCTGAAATGCACTTATAGAATCTGCTGTTGTCTTAGCTTAAATAAATTTATTACCAGAAAGAGGAAATGTGGTGAATAGAAATTGTTTGAAATAGAATGTAAGGAAGAAGAAAGCTATCTCTTCTCAATAAAGACATTTAGGTAGATAGTTAACATTTAGACTATTGTTGAACATTGCAAATGATTAAAGATTAAGATAGTTTGAAAGTAATTTGACTTCACATTCTATTGATTGGTTGCGTGTGGTTAATTGAATGTAAAAGACTTTTCTTTGTTAATCAACTGTAAATTTAAGACCAATATAGAAATCATTTAATCATTCATTCATCAAGAAATAAGAAAACACTCTAGGTATTTACATAGAAAACTTTATATTTTTCTTAAATAAGAAGCGTGGTTTTTCATTTATCCAAAAACATTAAAAAAATATTTTCTATAACACCAAATACAATGCCATTTGGATTTTTTAAGGAAAGAGAAAATAAAGTATACAAAAAAAAAGCACGTTAGAAAATGCTTGAAAAGAAAATAAGAATTAAAATATGTATTTCTATCGCCATGCGGATAGACAGGATGAAGGAGAAGAGAAAGAAATAGATGAGGTGGGGAAAAAAGCAAGAATGAGCATTTATAGATGAATGTGTGGGAAATTTATTAAACAGAATAAGTGGATAATTTGACTAAACTAATAGAATTAGATATGCTAGTTAAACTTAAACTTAAAATATAAATGTTTCAATAACGCAGTGGTTATTGTAATCAAAAGAGAACTAAGGAAATCTTAATATGTAAAAGTGGATGTGCATGATTATTCTCTGAATATTTATAAGAAACAATTCTGACTGGTTCTTTTTCTTGATGTACGACATATGCACAGTAGCTAGAGAGGCAGGTCGAGACTGGTGAGCCAGACTAAGGCATCATTTACTGCATTATGGATAACCTCCAGGCTGCCAGGAAAACATCTGAAGGGGCTATCCTGAACAACATGTAATACTGTCTGGTCAGGGTCCCCACAGTTACATGCTGGGCTGTCCTGCTACGTGTTGTGTGGAAAACATCAGAGGGGCAATCCTGAACAACATGCAGTACTGTCTGGTCAGGGTCCCCACAGTCATATGCTGGGCTGGCTTTCTTTTTCCATCAATGAAGATGATGGGCTGTCCTGGCATGTGTTGTGCGGACCTGATCAAGGGACATCCATTGCTTTCTGGGAAGGTCAAAGCTGGCTGATTTAGATGGTGGGTCCTGGCTGGCATATTTAGACTCATTCCATAATCTTTACTGCTCTTCCTTCAGATTAAAATTATTGTCCAGAAGGGTTTTCATAGATTCCCATATTTCAAGCAATGTGATTTCAAGCGCATATTGGGAAAGCTTTCCAGGTCTTCATGGATAGGATGGTCAGGTTAAGACTTGGTAAGAAGTGCTGTTTCATGGATTATCTCATGATGTCATATGCAAGAAGGAGTTATATGAGAAAGGGTAGGCAGCCACTGAGTAGGTGTAGATTTTAGTGTGCCAGATATTATTATCGTTGTGTCAACTTGCTTGGCATGGCAGCTCCCTGCCCAGATCAGTGAACAGTACTCTGCAGCTGAGTATGCAAGTGCTAAGCATGCATTTTGGAGTATGTATGCATCAGACCCCCAGCTGTTTTCTGCTAACTTGTAGATGATATTAATCCAGGTCTTGAGCTTCCGGTAACCCCCTTTAGATGCTCTCAGAAGGTTAGGCTGTAATCCAATGTTACACTAAGATATTTGGGATGTGGTTCATTCTTGACAGGTCTACCTCAGAAGGAGACATTGAGTTCCATTCTATCTTGTCTGATGCTGAGATGGAAGGCTGTCACAGTGGTCTTGTGAACTCCCAGAGCAAACTGAGGATGTTGAAATGGAGTGGAGACAGCTTCTAAACTGTATTAATCCAACCGACTCATCTACCTTTGACAAAAACCCAACACTTCTTTTGGTGGTGGAGTTGAATGAACCCCAATCAACACATGAAGCTTCTTCTGCAAACAATACATTGAAAGACAAAATGGCACCAGGAGAAGATATTATTCCTGTCAAGGTTTACAAATATGATAGAGGTTATCTGAAAGAGAAACTGTTCAATTTCTTTTCACTTTGCTAGAAGATATAGTTCTTGGAAGAAAGAACTGGAAGTAATGTTTATTGTGAGGTCTTAAAGGTAATTCATATTAGGATGATGGATGGGGAAAACGTGAGTGCATCAAAATATTTTAGATGGTGGGTGGTATACAGTTGACAGGTCCTTGGAGAAATAAAGCCTTTGTAGTATAGACATCACTCATCAATTGTGAGTAGGAAGTGATAGCGACTGCTAGCAAAGGCTTGCCTATCAAATAGACAGCTTTTCTTGAGTGTGTGCCTATGTGTGTGTGTGTGTGCGTGTGCGTGTGCGTGTGTGTGTGCGTGTGCGTGTGCATGAATAATTATGTCTTTGTAAATGCATTTATGAATACTTATATATGAGTGTGTATGTGTGTGTGTAAATAATTATGTCTTAGTATATACCTTTTATGAATACTCTTATATGAGTGTGTATGTGCGTGCATAAGATTGGTGATCACGCCAGACATATGAAGAATAAGGGAGTATTCAGTATATTTCCACATAGTAATAGGCTACTAAGTGTTTATATTTAACTCGTTCATTACCATATTTCTAATAAAACACACTGCCTATAATTTTCAATTAATTTTGAAAGTAATCAAGAATTTGCAGAGAATTAATAAAATAACTTTGAAATATAACACCACACAAGATCGTTACATAAAATTAAGAGTTTGTTGTTTCTGGGGAAGACAGTGAGATGGATCAAGGATTTCAAGACTGGAAATAGGTAGTGACATAACCACTACCTGCTAGTCAATATATTGATCTACCATGATCAATCAATCCTCTGAAATGATTGTAAAACAATGAACTAATTAAGATATTAACATATTTTCGATTTATGTTTCATTTTCATTATTCAATACACAGACAGACACACACACGTAAAAAAGTAAACAGAAATAACAAAGCAAATGACACAGAACAATGAAGAAATATATTAGTTTAATTCTTGATATAGTAAGAAAAGCATCTTAACTTTTCAGACACTAGTCCTTCATCAGAAGATAGAATGAGAAAAAAAAAGATCAAACAGAAAGGCAGAGAACGAGAGGAAGGGACAGAAAAAAATGTTTGTAGAAAAAGCACATGTATATTCAGTCAAACATTTTGCGTGTGTATATATATATATATATATATATATATATATATATATATATATATATATATACACACACACACACATATATATATACATATACATACAGGGTGTCCCCAACACTTCAACAGTATTCTAATAAATGTTGCCTGTACAGGTAATCAAAGTGTGTATTCATTTTTTGGGGGGACACCCTGTATGTATATATATATATATATATATATATATATATATATATATATATATATATATATATATATATATATATATATATATATATTTATATAAGGTGGGCATAATTACCTTAGCTTACTGTTGAGAAATATGAATCTACAGTGCTATTAAACTGTGTTCTAACATTAATACATCGGCTACTCATGTAAGTTTATATAGTTACAATAAATTTTCAAAATGGTGCCTGTTTGCAAGCATGCCATTATTATATTTCTGTTTCCTGTAATCAATATGCTAATTATGGCCCACCCTGTATAAAAGTAAAAATGTGAAAAGGCTGAGTTTGAAATAAAACTCAAATAATCCTTAGATGATGACTTCAAACAGTGTAGCTCAACTCATTCAGTAAAATACAAACTATCAATCTCGAATTACATGTTTCAATCCTTTACTATGTCTATGCTCCAGGCTACATTAAAGGAGACCCTACCACTATTAATTAACTTCAGGTTTTTTTTTATCATTCATTTACTGCAAAGAAACTATCACTGTTCTATTCTTGTTCACTTGTTACCAATAATGTTTCTTTTTTGTTGCTGTCTGAATTTTTTTTGCTCACATATCAGTGGCTACACCTCCAACAATCTTTCACTTCATATGACTTTAACTACTCTATGCATGTAATGTATGGGGGAAAAAAACGAAAAAGAGACAGACAATGCATGACTACTGCTGATGCATGGGATTTCTTTTTTTATTATTACCAAAAAAACAAAAAATGAAGGGTTAGCAAACCTAAAGATAAATATATGAGGCTTCAGAAATAATCAATGGACAGTTTTTGTGGAATAATGCAACGGTTATGTAACTAAAGAAAAGCATAGACATAGAGTGGGAAAGCAAATCTTCAGAAATTACAAGAACCTACAAATATATTTGGTCTATAAGGCAATAAAGTATAGAGTCTCAAGAAAATAAAGACATGCATATATGCACATAGAGAGGCCCATGTATGCATAGAAAAACAGGCACATACATAATAATGCATAGAAGAAAAGGGAACACTTGGAATTCATCCCATTACTAATTCATTTCAGTGTTCTCAGAACATCTCTAAAGATATGGAGATTATAAACAAAGAAGCCCTTTCACTTCTAGAAGAATATGTTCTAGCATGATCATCTAAGCCACTTTTTGTGAATAGATCTACTGGTGATCTCTTTGTCAGCATTACCACTGTAGGTGAGGCAGAGCAGAAGAAAGTATTGTCAACAAACCATTCTTCCAGCACAAACAAAAGGTCTGCTGCATTATTCACGTATCAGAAACGTTTTTCATATAAGGCACTAAGATATGGAAATGTAAATAAAGGACCAGTTGCAAAAGAAATGAAATAAGATGAGAATGGCATGACAATTGTGTGACTTTCAAGTGATATCTTATTATCCACCAGGCAAATTGTTAATAATAACTATTTGGCAGTTCAATCACTAGCTAGGGTATCAGAATCGATGTACTTTGTTTATGCAGTACCCGAAAATGGTCATAGATTCTGTCAGTTGAAATACAGCCATGAAAATCACAAAGGTCTGTAGACAATAATCCAAAAATATCAATAAGTAGGGTGTCCGTTCAGTTACATGGATTTTTATATTGTATGGAAAGCATTAAAAAAAGATGAAAGGTAAGTTTAGCTATAGTCTTAGATATTGGTCAACAAGATTATTTAAGGAATTTTTCTGGAGGCATCTTTGTGTCACTGAAGATGAATGCACAGAGACCAAATACAGAATCATTACTTTGTTATTTGTGAATGTATTGATTACGTAACACAGGTGTATTGTGTATAGAAGAGTTTCAAACTTCTGTTTTATAATAGTGCAACTATATAACTCTTCTCTCAAAAACTATGATGTAAAGGCAAAATTGTTTTACATTTCCTATCCTAAATATTGAAATATGTTTCAGTTGATTTATTTTATGCTGTTTGCTTCTTATGAAAGATGTCCTGCCATAAACACCATTTGCCAATTACATATATTCTGGTACTTCAAATATGCTTACACATTCTGAATTGGCCTATCTTATATATAAATACTGTTCTTTTGTATTTGTAAGGCAGAAAAGATTTTAAAGCATAGAGTAAGATAAATGAAAGAGGAAGTTGAGATATAATATTGTGAATGAGGTTATTCTTTTCCTTAACTTTATGGAGATGAGGAATACGTGATTTGTGATGTTAATACAATGTTGGGACCAATGTACAATAATGAGAAAGAGGATAGTGGTGATGTCGATTATAATTTTAGCATAGAAAATGATGAAAGCAAAGGAAAAAAAGGGGTGGAGGGATTTAATGTTAATAATTGTTGATTCGTTATCTAATCCTAATACATTTAGAAAATCCCTAAGAAGGATTTCAAATGTTTAGATATCTTTAAGAGAACATCTTAAAATTTAAAGAAAAAGGCTTCATATTTTTTCAATAAATAGTGGAACCTCGGTTCACGAACTCAATTCGTTCTGAAAGCCGTTCGTCACCAGAAATGTTCGTAAGCCGAAACTGTTTTTCACATACGAAATGTTAAAGGAGAAATACAGAGAAAGAAAGAGACTGTGGGCGAAAAACAGATAGATATCACTATAGTAACTAACTACACAGCAAGCGACGCTTTCCAGCCGATACTCCAAGCTTGTTGCCGGCTAGCGTGTTCGTTACTCGAGACACTATTCGTGAGCTGAGACGTTATATGTTCAGAAAAATTGTGTACATATTTATGAGGTTTATTGTTAAATATAACTTAAAATCTCTCCGGTGGATTGGCAGTATCGGTAGAGGATCGAACGCCATGCTTTGACGTATAGAGTTACGGCCCTTGTCATTCTGAGTTCAAATCCCGCTGAGGTTAACTTTGCCTTTCATCCTTACGGGGTCGATAAAATAAAGTAGCAGTAATACACTGGGATAATTGCTGGCCTTGTGCCTAAAGTAGAAACAATTATTAATATATTTTTAGGGTAGTGAATTGGCAGTATCGGTAAAGCGTCAGACAACATGTTTTGCGGCATATAGTTACGTCACTTTATAGTGTGCGTTTTAATCCAAACATTATTCAGCTTTGACTTTCATCCTTACAGGGTCGATAAAATAAAGCACCAGTAAGACACTGGAGTTGATTTAGTCGACTTAGCACTCTCCCCAAATTTGTTTGTCTTGTACCTTAATCGTATTTTGGGGTTTCTACCTTCTTCACTATTTATTACTTGAAACGTCCAGATTTTCTGCTGCCCTTTTCTTATTTACAAATCTACCTAGGCTGGATTAAAACGTCCAGCGTTCAATTATGTAATATCCGGATTCATATTTCCATATTTTGAAAACACTAAATTAGTTGTACTTTTTTTTTTACGTTATACACGTAATAGGCATACGTCAAAACGGTCGGTCGCAAAAGTGAAACTAATTTTTGACAGTTACGTACACGTTATAAGAGTTATTTAAATTTATATATATAAAATAAAGGAGCAAATAAGAGCATGATATAAAGTCAGTCATGTGTGTGTGTGTGTGTGTGTAAACGAATGTAAAAGAATATATGTAGGGCATAGATAAGGTTTCCTAGAATTTTACACACACACATATATACACACACACGTGTATATATTATAGTGTGTATGTGTGCATATATAAGTGTATATGTGTGTGTACTTTTACATTCGTTTACACACACATATATACACACACACATGACTGACTTCATATCATGCTCTTATTTGCTCCTTTATTTTATATATATAAATTTAAATAACTCTTATAACGTGTACGTAACTGTCAAAAATTAGTTTCACTTTTGCGACCGGCCGTTTTGGCGTATGCCCACGTAATATGTATGTTATTATAAATGTATATAATATTTGATACATAAGCCGCTGTTTTATTCACAATTGTCGAGCTCCTCCGCAAGATCGGAGTGTCGGCGGCTCGTCTGAGGAGCTAGCTAGCCCCGCGAGTTTGGGTGGCTGTTGCAGCGGGTGTCACTGGCCATCGTCAGGGGAATGCTTTTGACGTCTTGTCAGCCTCTTGTCCTAGGCCCAAAGCCCAATAACCCTCCTCTCTCTTCTGCGTCGCCAGAGATCTTGCCATCCCCTCCCCGTTCTTTTTCTTTCTAAATTTACTTATTCTTTCTTTCTCCCCTTTTTTTTTTTTCTTACTAAATTTCATAAAAAAAAAAACATCTATTTCATTGTGTGTATGTCATATATATATAAAAAGGAAAATACACGAGCAGGTAATACACACATCTAGGACTACATACAACGATATAGCGAGGAGCTCTGACATTATTTGTTGTATCTATCGCAAGTGTATAAATGTTGATTTTTTAAACGAGTTCAATTACATGATAAAGATTAATACTAAAAAAGACGTGTTCAGTCTTTGAGGCTTCTAAGGTAAACTACCTCGCATGCCAGCCAAAACAAATTTGTGACACATATATTAGTTAATTATGCCGAGGTTAACTTTGCCTTTCATCCTTACGGGATCGATAAAATAAAGTACCAGTAATGTACTGAGTAATTTGCTGGCCTTGTGCCTAAAGTAGAAACAATTATAAATTAATAACGAGCATTTTGACTTTTGAGATCGTCAACTAATCTCACGCAAAACCAGAGCAATAACATTCGCGGCCTTGCTTTTTTTCTCCTTTTCCTCTCATTTATGATATTTATAGTCGTTTCCTCTATTTTTCAAAACAGCCAGATCTGTCCTTTTTTATTACTAAATTTTGTTTTTATCTTCTTTTTAATACTTCCATGATTTTATAACTTTTTTTTATATAAAATATAGTTGACATAATGTTTATGTATAACAGATAAAATAAAATATGGTTGACATAATATTTTTATGTATAACAGATAATAAAATGTTCTCATAACATTATTGACAAAACTAGTGTATTTTGCTACATGATATTTAATCTTTTCAAGTATATATTCTTTTTTCAATGTTTTCACTCTTGTATTTTGGGTAGCGAATTGGCAGAGTCGTTAGAACGTCGGATAGAATGTTTTGCAGTATTCGTTCCGGCTCTCTGCGCTCCGAGTGCAAGGCCCACCGAGGTCAACTTTGCCATTCATCCTTTCGTCGCTGATAAAATAAAATACCAGTCAAGTACTATGGTCGATTAAATCGATTTTCCCCCATTCCCCAAATTACTAGCCGTATGTCAAATGTAGAAACAATATTATTCCACGTAAGTCAGTTGTACTGATTTTCCTAATGTTTGTTATAATGTCGTCTGCCATCATTAATATTCCATTTTCCTACTAAAAGACGCTGTTTATCACATTAAGTAAAAGTTTACAATAAGGGGACGACGTCATCACAATAGCTACACATATATTTCACAACACTAATGCGTAGGAAATTAAACCGTGCTAAAGGCCTTTTCATATTTTTTTTAAACTCAAAGATGATGGCATCAATCCCATATCATTGTATCAAAAATGGGAGGGGCAAAAAATATACCTCTTTTTTTAATAAAACCTTCAAATTCGCGTGCAATTGAGTTTTTGCTTTCATTTACTATTTAAGAATTCTCTTTTATAACCAAGATATTTAAAGAAACCATAACGAAATCTATAAAGACTTCATACAGTTAACTGAAAAACGATTGATTTCCGATTGTTTTGAAGTCCCAGTTCGTTCAAAACACACCAAAAACAATAGGAAAACAAACAAATGTTACCTCCAAAGTGAGATGGCGGGGGAATAATTTTCACATCCAAACCAGAGAATTCCGAAGTTATATGAAAACAAAACAAACTATTTTCCGGTAATTTTGAATGCCATATTCCAGAGGTTCTCAAAGTAGGCGCTACCGTCCCCCTGTGGAGGGGGCATTGAGAAGGTCCAGTGGGGCGCTGGAGCCTAAGAGGGCAGTGGGGGTGGTAGAGCTAATATAATAGTATATTAAATATCAAATGATACATATATGTATATATAGTAAAATGAAAAAAATAATATTTATTTATACATAGTATAAACTATATCATTATATATCAATTAACGATTTTATTTATTATATATTATTTACAATTTGCGTGTATCTCTTGAAATAGGGGTGGCTGTGCTTAAGGTACTCCGTAGCTCTGAGGTGAGCGGTGACCCCAAAAGTTTGAGAACCTCTGCCATATTCGTTGGACACACAAAACAAAACATAAAATAAAATTCAACTCCAATATGGGATGGGTGCAATTGTAAAAGTTCGCCATTATACGATATACTTTATAATTGTTTCTACTTTAGGCACAAGGCCAGCAATTACCCAGTGCATTACTGGTACTTTATTTTATCGACCCCGTAAGGATGAAAGGCAAAGTCAACCTCGGCGGGATTTGAACTCAGATCGTAAAGGGACGTAACTATGCTAGAAAGCATGGCGTCCGACCCTCTACCGATACTGCCAATCCACCGCCCTTTATATACTTTATAATTGTTTCTACTTTAGGCACAAGGCCAGCAATTACCCAGTGCATTACTGGTACTTTATTTTATCGACCCCGTAAGGATGAAAGGCAAAGTCAACCTCGGCGGGATTTGAACTCAGATCGTAAAGGGACGTAACTATGCTAGAAAGCATGGCGTCCGACCCTCTACCGATACTGCCAATCCACCGCCCTTTATATACTTTATAATTGTTTCTACTTTAGGCACAAGGCCAGCAATTACCCAGTGCATTACTGGTACTTTATTTTATCGACCCTGTAAGGATGAAAGGCAAAGTCAACCTCGGCGGGATTTGAACTCAGATCGTAAAGGGACGTAACTATGCTAGAAAGCATGGCGTCCGACCCTCTACCGATACTGCCAATCCACCGCCCTTTATATACTTTATAATGATACACAAAATGAAATTGAATGCGAGTCTTAGGCAAGTATCATTCTTTTCAAGGACTCCTATCCGACTGCCTCACCTTGCAGAGTTAGTTTATTGGTGGGCGGCAATTGACAGCAAATAGTTTGATGTTGGGGAGCAGGTTGGTATTGAAAAATAAAAGTCACAAATAAATCACTCAGAAAAAATGTTTTCACAAATAAATCTTTCAGAGTATTGATTCGAAAATTCGAAAGGGGAATATTTACAACGTAAAAACAGATACCTTTCAATTTCATTCACTTTTATTTTATCGTCTGTATTTTATATACGAGAAGCGAAACATTCCCCTATAATGATAGGTTAGGTTAAGCTAGGTAAAGTTATATCAGGTTATTTATGAAAATATACACAATATTTACATTACAAATACATTTTCCTATATCAATAGCGGCGATAATAATAGTTTCAATGTGAGCGTATCGTATAAAATATTATTTTTATATATATATATATATATATTTATATATAAAGGCCTACCTGTTGATGTTCACTGAATTCTGTTCTTTAGTATTCTAAAAAAAACAAATTCCTCTAGCAATCATATAACGTCACACAGGTTTGAGGATTGACAGTATCGGTAGAGGGTCGGACGCTATGCTTTGCAGCATAGAGTTACGGCCCTTTATGGTCTGAGTTCAAATCCCGCCGAGGTTAACTTTGCCTTTCATCCTTACGTGGTCGATAAAATAATGTACCAGTAATACACTGGGATAATTGCTGGCCTTGTGCCAAAAGTAGAAACAGTTTTTTCACGAATAACTGAACTGGTCTCAAGATATGTTCACACTCAAATTGAATTCTGTTCTTTAGTATTCTAAAGCTCAGCGCCTATAGTGGTGAGTAGGGAGGTAGCCCTAGGGCCAAGGACACCAGAAGTCTCCACTGCCAGGGGTTACGGCTGCAGAAAGTGTCGGTGCAAGTGGCATCCCAGACGAGGGGTTTGCCACTGCAGAACGGGAAGATGGTCATTAAGTGCGACAATTGACCGCACACCCCAAATGTTAATGGAAATTTTTGAAGACGAATGTAACGATCTTTCGACTTCCAAAATTAACAAATAAATATCATTAATGAAGCTGATTGTTATATCTATTCTATTATTAACCGTCTTTTTATTGTATAGGCTCTAGATTTGATGTGTTTATGTTGCCCAGTCTCTATTGCCTTCTAGAGATTTCATGTTTCCTAGTTTGTTTTGATAAATAAAAGAATACTACAATTGCGACGAAATATTTGAACCTTGATGAACCAGCATTGGCAACAACAAAGTTGATTCAATTTAAAGCGAATAAATTGAAAATTTCACTAAAGAACACCTGATGGTATTTCCTCTCTCAACGTGGTGTTGATGCTCTAATAAACATTGTAGATATTATCTTTCCATATAATGTTGAAAAAATACTCGTTCAATTTCCTTATGAACGAAATAAAATACCATAATAGACCAAAAGAAAGGCCCAAACTTTTTGAAAGGAAGCAGTTGCTATCAGAATTGTCTAGGGATTTTTTGATGAGGGTAAATGTTCAGACACTATATTGCGATTTGCACAAACTAAAAAATGATCCAGACCAGGCGATTATTTAGCTAGCTTTTGTAGCAAGTGCGACATCACCTGACGTTAAAATGAAGTTACTAGATCACCACGAATAAAATGAGATAATTATTCAGGTACAACAACAGTTTACTCTAGGTACTGTTGAGAAGACATTCTCAGTTATTTTACCTTCGGATATTGACCTTCAACGTATGGCCACGGAACAGCCACCCCTGGACACCTTGGATCTTTCGTCTCCTGAATTTGCAACTGGCAAATTTTCATATCAACCTGTGCCCACTTCGGACACACAGATTATTTGTGACGCCTCTACGGATTCACCTCGTCCTCTAGTTCCAGCGACTCATCGTCGTGCAGTTTTCGAGACCTTGCACGGTCTAGCACACCCCGGAATATCGACCACAGTGAAGCTCATTTCAGCTAGATTCTTCTGGCCGAATATGAGGCGTGACATCACTGCCTGGACACGTTCCTGCTTGTCCTGCCAGAAGTCAAAGGTGCACAAACACATCCGCGCACCCCTCGAAACGTTCAGCACTCCAGACGCTCGGTTCAGTCATGTCCATATAGATCTCGTTGGACCATGGCCGGTCAGCCAAGGATTTACCTATCTCCTGACCTGTATTGATCGCTTCACACGTTGGCCTGAAGCCATTCCTTTAAGTGACATTTCGGCGGAATCTGTAGCGCGAGCCCTAGTATCGGGTTGGATATCGCGTTACGGAGTTCCAACCACTGTCACCACGGACCGTGGTAGACAGTTTGAGTCCCATCTCTTCCGAGAACTTTCAAGGATCCTGGGAATTAAGCGCATCCAAACGACTAGATATCATCCAGCTTCGAACGGAATGATAGAGCGCTTCCACCGCCAATTGAAAGCCGCCGCATTGCGCGCTTATCCGGATCAACAGCAATGGAGCGAGTATGTACCAATTGTCCTTCTTGGCTGTCGTGCAGCTATCAAGGAGGATCTAGGATACTCCCCAGCTGAACTGGTTTACGGGGTACCTATATCTTTGCCGGGTCAGATGTTGACCCCAATGGATTTACCTGAAACAGATCCAGCTCTGTATGTGAACAGACTGCGATCTTATTTTGACAATCTTCCGCCTATGAACCCTCGGCAACAGACAATAAAGTCTTCGGTCCCGAAAGACATTGCTTCGTGGACCCACGTCTTTCTACGGAAGGAGGCCGTGAGAGCTCCTCTCACGTCACCTTATACCGGTCCTTATCGTGTGCTTGCACGCACAGATAAACTGTTCACTCTGGACATTGGTGGTAAGAAAGAGGCTGTATCCATCGATAGGGTGAAACGGCCTTTACAGACACTCTCACACAAGAGCCCCATATTCCCCTTACATATACTCTGCATCAGCCAACACACGCTACACATGCAACATTGCACACACCTTCTCCACCTACACCTACATATGTCACACGTAGTTGTCGCCGAGTGGCCCCAAAAAGCTTTGCAAGACTCTATATATATGAACTATGCTATATAGAGCAAGCTTTTTGAGTTCTTGTCCTCTCTTGTATTTATATTAAATGCATTAATTAATGTGAACTTTGGACTATTTCTGCTGCTCAGTTTTAATGTTCCTCTTTTTCTCTGAAGCAAAACGCAGACATTGCTGTGAATTGACATTGTTTATTATATATTTACTGTTATATTTTTTTTCTTTCTTGCAACTGCTACCCTTTTTTCTCTGTCGGCTTTCAGCCTAAGCAGGGGGTGATGTAGCAGTAATGTATATCCTTTGTAATTAAATGTATTTTCCTTCGGCGGAAGAAAAATGTTACGGAAGTAAATTGGCTGAAGTGTGAGCCAATCAAAACCTTCGGCGTAGCGATACAAGTAACTGGACTACTTAGACCAGAGAACGGAAGTTAAGTCAGAAGACCAGTCTCCAGATAAACCTGCTATCGTCAAGACGTCGATTCTTCGACACGCCATATCCTGTCGTATCTCACACATGGAAATACAGGCAAAATGACTTTCACAGTGTGAAGCAAGAATAAATGAAGTACATACTTATAATGGAGTTTGTCTATTTAATGCCTTCTGATCTAACCTTACTAACAACTATAGCGACTTACATTCTTCATTATAACCTGACGTTAAAATGAAGTTACTAGATCACCACGAATAAAATGAGATAATTATTCAGGTACAACAACAGTTTACTCTAGGTACTGTTGAGAAGACATTCTCAGTTATTTGTAATCGAACCTGACAAAATAGAAACTGTCGTAAGAATCGAAGGGGCTTATCTTTGCGTTTCCACTTGTCTCCAGACTGAATCTCCCTGGTGATGCTCACCTGTTTCGCGTCTGGCCAGAGAATATAGCAAAGCTCACACATTCATTCGCACCAGTCATCACAGGACGTCAACACTCAAGGATCAATCACTCCATCATCTTACTCCATGTCATTACTTCCGTGTGTCATCATTACGTTTATTGAGTAGTGGTACGCGTTTGGCTATTGATCAGCTCAAGGTTCGATCTGTATCGATCTAGCCCGAATCTGGATATATCTTTATATATATATATATATACACACACACACATATATCGATCGGTTTTTGTCAAATCGGACCGAGGAAACAATGTTTCCGTTGGTCTTTCCAATTGCTACTACTATCTATCGGTTGAAACTCCAGGTAGAAGGAGCAACGTGTAATAAAGTGTCTTGTCTCAAGGACATAACGCATCGCCTGGTCCAGGAATCGAACTCACAACCTTACGATTGCGAATCCAGTAACCAATCAAACACATGCTTCACACACACAGTATATCTTACATCTCTCTCATTACCACCTGATTCTGTTACCCGGAGATTTACCCATCTGCATTGTTGAGGCTTCCAAAACGGCCAATTATATAAATCTGGCTGCTATTTTTAGTGGTGTGGGTTTGTGAGACTCGCTAGGATGCCATGTGCGGTGTTTATTTTTTATATATAGCATACATAGATGTGTCTAGGATACTAATTTATCACCCACTGATGAGCTTGGATTAGTATTTCTATTCACAATTAACTTTGCGAAACAACAAGTTGTCTGGGTGATTGGTAGTTACTACAATTCCGGTTTGTATTTATTTTCTTAATTTTTTTCTTAAATTGAGACAAGCGAACCCAATTGTCTATAGTTAGTATTCTTTTTACCTTAGCGAATCAGGTCCCTTACGATTTGAACACATATATCTATATATCTGTTCGCTTTTCTTTTATATTCTATTATAATTATATATATATATATATATATATAACTAGAGATTGATTAACATATAAATAAACATGAATAATCACAGGAGATAATTTTACAAGTGTGTAACCACACATAGCTAGGTAGGTAACTAAATAAAGTTGACCAGAACTTCAAAAATAGATACCTTATAATATGATTAATCTTCCCTGCATATATTCCATTAAAGAAATATATTTCATCAATTAATCAGATGGTAAACCACAGAAGTGGAGACTTGGATTTTCAACAAGGAAGAAGTTCCAGCAATCCGTGTTTACACTTCAAGTTCAAATCAGCGACTGGCCAGCACCACGTGTAGTATTTACTAGAAATACACACATCATACTAGCTTCGTCCCAGTGGCGTGAATAGGGTTATCGACAACTAGAAACAGCAGTCGAGTCCTTTCAACAGAGTTAGCTCTACAATTAAGGAGCCGTATTTATATATCTATATCCAAAATTAAGATAAATCAAATGAATTTAATCTAAATCAAAATTATGGGTGTCATGCCAGAAAGACATGCGCCATATCACCCGCAAAATAAGCTCTAAGATTCTAACGAGTAGGATTCTACTCGTTAGAATCTTAGAGCTTATTTTGCGGGTGATATGGCGCATGTCTTTCTGGCATGACACCCATAATTTTGATTTAGATTAAATTCATTTGATTTATCTTAATTTTGGATATATATATATATATATATATATATATATAGAAAGAGAGAGAGAGAGAAACACGTATAAATGGAGTCAATTCGTCGATTACAACGACAAGTGTTCCAGTTGATATTATCAACGGAACAGCCTACTCGTGAAATTAACGTGCAAGTGGCTGAGCGTTCCACAGACACGCGTACGTAGTTCTCACACCTTTACATAGCTCTCAGGGAGATTCAGTGTGACACTGTGTGTGACAAGTCTGGTCCTTTGAATTACAGGTAAAACACATTTTTACCAGATGGATGAACTCTGGAGCAGCGTGAAATAAAGTGTCTTACTCAAGGACACAAGCGCCGCCGGGAATCGATCTCATGACCTTAGGATTGTGAGTCGAATACACTAACCATGAGCTTTCACACGCATAAATACACATATTAAACACACACACACACACTAATAAATACATACATACATATATATATATATATTTTTTTTTTTTTATTTATTTATTTATTTATTTATTTATTTATTTATTTATTTATTTATTTATTTATTTATTTATTTATTTATTTATTTATTTATTAAAATAACATTAAAGTTTAAGCAAAGAATCGGTGCTTTCACACTTAACGGGATCTTCTCAAACTAAAAAAATCAACTGTTCTTATATATTTGTTATATATTTATCCTTATCAAGCCATCTTTGGATTTTAGTCTTCAAATTTATTATTATTCCTATATATATATATATACAAACACACATACACACGCACACACACCTACATATATACCTACACAAACACATACCTGAACTCTATCAGTTTCGTAATTACCACTCTTTCACTAGCCCATCAAACTCTCTCCCCTCACTATATCCCACTATATGCTTCATTCTATATCGCTTTCACAATTACCCCTCTCTCACTATACCACCAATTCTCTTCCCTTCTCTATATTCCACTATATACCTCACTCTCGTTTACTCTCTTAATTCCCGCTCAGGGGCTGGATTGCTGCAATGCACAGCAGCAACACCTGCTCGAGGGTCAAGGTGAACGGCTACCTCTCGGAGCCGTTCCAAATCAAGCGATCCATCCGACAGGGATGCCCTCTCTCCTCCCTCCTGTATGTGCTGGCTCTCGAGCCACTACTGCGGAAGCTGGAGCTGTTGCAGGGCATCCCCTTGGAACCGGGATTGCGGAAAGCGGTGTCGGCCTACGCCGATGACGTGACAGTAATGGTGTCGTGCGCCTCGGAAATCGGGCAGATCGGCACCTTACTGGAGGAATATGAAAGGTTCACAGGAGCCAAGCTGAACCGGGACAAGTCCGTCGGTTTGCAACTCGGGACGTGGAGGGGCAAAACGATGCCCTCCGACGGCATCGTCGGACGCTGGACGGAGGGACCGGTGAAGCTGCTCGGGGTCTAGTTCAGACCGGACCTCCAGGTGGAGAAAAACTGGGACGAGGTAACGAGCAAGGTATCTGCACTCGCCTAGAAGTGGGCCGAGTGCAAACTATCCCTAAAAGGTCGAGCGGAGGTGGCGAACGCTTATATAGCATCCGTCATCTACTACCGCTTGACCGTCGTGCCTTGCCCAGAGAAAACACTCGCCAAAATGGAGCGCGCGCTCTTCCGATTTCTTTGGAAGAAGCGGGCTCCTTTGGTGAAAAGATCCATCTGCTGTCAACACCCTTCGAACGGAGGGCTGGGGATGCCGTGGCTGACGATGCGTAGACACGCATTAAGGCTACGGCAACTCCAGGTATTCCTCACCGGTCAGCCGGTGTGGGCCCTGTTTGTGAGGCGAGCCTTTCCGAGACTCGTCTCACTCACCGAGCTGCAATCCTGGGTCAAGCAAAGACCGAGAAAAGTGGGCGACTGGCACATTGAATGTGCCCAGGCGCTCACGGCCCTCTGGCAAGCGGATCCGGCAATCAGTGGAGACTCAACCTCAACATTCTATAGAGGGTTGGTGCGCAGTAAGTGCGACGACGCTCTCGGAGAGGCTCTGGGCATGGAGGAAGATGAGCTGGCCAGTCTGTTCGGTAGGACGTTTGGCCCGGGACCGATGGACAACTTCCAAAAGTCCCTGGCTTGGCAATGTTACCTAGGAGCTCGACCCGTTCGGGACAAGCTCTACAGACACGGGCTCCCGGGTAGGGACTCCTCGAAGAAGATCTGTCCGAGATGCGTGCGTGACGAGGAAACCGTCGCACACGCATTCGTACACTGCCCGGGCGTTGCTGACCTGTGGGGCTATGTGGAACGACTACTGTCGCGGGTGGGACCAATCCCGTTGACCACCGAGAACATTGTCACGATCAAACCGCCTCCCCCTTTCAAAAACGAAGGAGAGGCGGTTTTCCTCTGTGTGATAGCCATGGCGAAAGAAGTTGTATGGTGGACAAGGTTGAAAGGGCTGAGGTCAGACACCTTTCTCTCCGGCCAACAACTGGTCTTTTTTTTTCAAGTACCACTTTAGAAGAAGGATCAGAATGGAGAGAGAGGTGCTCTACCACAGCAAGTTTTATGAAAGGTGGGTGAAAGTAGCGAGAATGGCCCGAGTGAATGGGCTCTCTCTATATATCAGCCTGTAGGTGAGAGAGGAGAAGAGGAAGGAAGCACCCGCTCTTTGTGCTCCTGAAGAAGAGGGTTGCACATTTTTTCGGGTGTGTGTGCGACCCCTGTCAACGCCCCTCCCTATTGAGGACATCGATTGTTAAATTTAATTTATGTTTTTTACACGTCTTTTTAAATGTATGTAAACTCCCCCCTTTGTATTTGTCCCAATCTTTGATGCCCTGGTGGCAAATAAATAGAAATATATATCCCATTACATACCTCACTCTCTTTCACGATTCCTCCTGTCTCACTCTGTCACCAAATTCTCTCCCTCTCTCTATATTCCACTGCATAACTCACTCTCTTAATTCCGTTTCCCTCATTAAATCAACAAACTCTCTCTCTCTCTATCCTACTACATACCTCACTCTCTCTCACAATTCCCCCTCTCTTACTAAAACAACAAACCCTCTCCCCCTCACTATGTACCACTACATACCTCACTCTTTCACATAATTCCCCCCTCCAACTAGACCACTAAATTCTCTCTCCCTCTCTATATTCCACTACATAACTCACTCTTTTTCAGGATGTGTGTAGCGAATATTTCGTGCTAATAGGAAAAGTGTGTATAGAAAGCTGAATGATACGCTTAATTACATAAGTAAGCATTCTAACCATCCTGCCAACATAACCAAAAACCTGGTAAGAAATGTCTCTTTGAGGCTTTCCTGTCTATCTACAAACGAGCATATTTTCGCCGACCATTCCATATATTACAATGAAGCTCTTGCTCGGAGTGGATTTGTCAATAAGATAGCATATACTAAGTATGAGCATAGATCAAGGACAAAATAGATCCTGACGCATTATATGGTTTAACCCACCATATAATATGGAAGTGGCCACACCATTAGCTAAGATCTTTCTCTCCATCATTAAGAAGCATTTCCCCTCAGTACATAAATATAATAATATTTTTAATAGAAATACCATTAAAATATCTTACTCTACGACTCTTAACCTTGAACATAACATGACTGCTTCAAATTTAGCTAAATTATCTAGCCGTAGGAACACGTGCAACCCTGTAACTAGTACTAACTGTAATTGTAGGAATCGGGTTGACAGCCCTCTATCCGGGAAATGCCTCTCCAGTAACATTGTCTACAAATATAAGGTCGAAACACTCACGTCCCGTAGGGCCTACATACGGTTAACCGTCAATAGATTCAAGCAGCGTCTTTACATGCATACCCATTCTTTTCTTAACTCTTTAAGAACGAATATGACGTCACTTTCAACTTATATCTGGAGTCTAAAAGACAACCACATCCAATATAGGTTACACTGGGAGATCCTAGCTAAAGCTAGATCGTTCCCCTGGCAGTGGAAACTTCTGGTGTTGTGTCGGCCCCAGGGCTACCTCCTTACTCACCACCATAGGCGCTGGGCTGGCCAGCCGTAGGTGTGAGCCCCGCGAGTTGGAGTGGCTTTTCCAGCGCGTCTCCCTTGCCGTCCTCCGGGGAAACGCCTTCTCCATTCTGTCCACCGGGGCTGTGGATGGGCCCCATCGCGTACCATTATATTAGTTAAATACCATTCTTTCATCCCAGTAGAGTTAAATAAAGATGTTTGTGGTTCAAAAAAAAATATATATATATAATAGAATATTAGTCTACGACTTTATTTATACCATAAACGTGGTCTTGTCTTTGCGTGTAATTGTTCTCAGCGCTCCACATAATTACATATTATCTTCGCTTTTTTTCCTTCATTGCCAGGGAACGTCTTCACGAACCTAAGTATCGTCTTCCTGTTTTCCTTCGGTTGCAACATTTTTTCGAAATATTTACTTCAGATTGATTTTTTTAGTTTCAGAAGATCCCGTTAAAGGTGAAAGCAGCGATTCTTTGCTTAAACTTTAATCTGTTATTTTAATAAGTATTTGCTCTACTGTTCTTATATATTTGATATATATTTATCCTTATCGAGCCCTCTTTGGATTTTAGTCTTCAAATTTATTATTGTTACTATATATATATATATATATATATATATATATATATATATATATATATATATATATAAACACACATATATATCTATATGTATACACACACACATATATATGGGCCTCCCAATTTCATTTTACATTATATACATGTCTGTGTATGTTTTAATTATTTAAAAATTATTTTTAAGTGAACATAGTTTTAAAAGAATATTTAGAAGTGAACGTGAGCCAACGGGTCACGGGTGATCTACTTATCAATAAAGAGAAACCTATTTCCTTATAAGACACTTAGCCGAGTATTATAACTAAATGTGATTATTCGGATGTGAAGAATGCACTACCTCTATGTATGGGTTCGTATGTCTGATGTCATTCTAAAAATACGTAATAATCACAAAGAACTCAGGTGTACTTGGACCCCGTACAGTCGAACTCCTCCGCAACATCGGAACGTCGGTGGCCCGTCTGAGGAAGGAGCCCCGCGAGGTGGCGTGGCTGTTGCCGCAGGTGTCGCTGGCCATTGCCCGCGGGAATGTTTTTGCGGTCTTGTCCGCGGGGCGCAGCCTCTTTACCGCTGCACCTTAGGCCCAGAACCCAATTACCTTCCCTCTCTCCCTGTGACACTAGAATCCTTGCTATTGCCTCTCTTTTCCTTGTTTTTTCTCTTTTTCCTTTATATTTTCCTATTTTACATTCCATTCTTCTCAATCTAAATGTTCTCTTTTTTTTTTCTATTAAAATGTATATACAAGATATATTCCATAAATAAAAATTAAGCTAATAATTTGTAAACATACAATAAATTTATTCAGGATATTTCACAAAAATTACAAAGTACATGAAAACAATCGTATTTGTACATATACACATCCTTCGCCGAATTTCGCTTCTCAGTCTTCGCAATATGAGAAAAGACTCGATAGTTTTCAGAACTTGATACACGTCATAGATATTGGCAAATTGAGTCAGAGGATGAAGCATTATCAATCATCCGTTCGTGTCGTAGAATGACTAGTTTGTGACGTTTGGAAAATATACAAGTCCCGGTAAATAAACCAAGAAGAAACCCGAATAAAAACATTTGCTAATATAAAGCAATAGAAAGGGGCTGTGTGTATGCTTTTTTTTTTTTTTTATCTTGGCGGTTTTTTCGTTTCTAGGTCCCCTGAAAATGAATTCAATGAGCGCCGAAAGAAAATAAGGACATACATACTCGTACATCAGTCAAGATTGTGTCTGATGTTTCTATGTACAACTCTAACCATCCTCCGGGGAAACACCTTCTCTATTTTGTCCGCCGGGGTAGCGGGGCGGCCAGCGCGTGGACCCCCAATTTGCTCATAATAGTGAGAGATGGGAAGAGCGGGAGACACGGAGGCAATGGCAGTTTGGTTCTTTTGTGTTCGGACCCGGTGTATATATATATATATATATATATATATATGTGTGTGTGTGTGTGTGTGTGTGTGTGTGTGTGTGTTGGGGCTCCCAAAGGAGCACTGAGTGCAATGTCAACTCTGGATGTCGGTGAGCATGTCCAGCTAACCTCAATCTCCTCTGTGTCACTTTTGAGCTGACTTTTGGGATGCTCCCATACAGCTCTGAGTTTTTCATCCTCAGTGTATACTGATTAATGTTCAGAGCCATCCTCAGCATTCTCGTGTAGCACCCATCCACCATCTGAGTGAGTTTCTTGGTCAATGTCCAAGTCTCAGACCCATACAGCAGCACAGACTC
Organism: Eledone cirrhosa; assembly: GCA_964016885.1. Taxonomy (NCBI): domain Eukaryota; kingdom Metazoa; phylum Mollusca; class Cephalopoda; order Octopoda; family Eledonidae; genus Eledone; species Eledone cirrhosa. Next base: position 110,657,555 of record OZ024745.1, read on the forward strand.
CACTACAGCAATGAAGAGGCGGATTTTCAGGTCTTTACGAAGGTCCGACTTCCACACCGATCTCAAGCTGTGGCATGGACACACTAGAAGAGGAAGACCAAGGTTAACGTATGTTGATGCCCTAAGGACAGACACTGGTCTGTTGGAGACGCAGGGCATGGCAACGATAATGAGGGACAGAGACCGCTGGAGAGAACTCGTCCATGAATCTCGTCCATATATGTGTGTGTGTTTGTGTGTGTGTGCGTGTGTTTCACGGACACACTCACGCAACTGTTACATAGACTATATACAAGGTGTCCCCCAAAAATGTATACACACCTCAACAGCATTCTAATAAATATTGCCTGTACAGTTAATGAAAGTGTGCATACGTTGTTTTGGGGGGACACCCTGTACATTATTACCATATCCTCTATATAGAAAACTGTTTTAAAATAACTTCGTCTAAACTGTTTTAAAATAACTTCAATGTCAGCGTCATGGAAACGAAAAAGTGTCTTTTTTTTCTTTTAGAGTGGGCCATCAGATATTCCCAAGGCTTTCAATCGCCGAGTTGATGTACTGGCTTAGTCCCCACTATTCACAGGTTCTGTCTGCGTTTGCAGCCAGTATATGTAACATAGATCTTCTTCCAATAACAATAGTGAAATCTTGAAGAAGTCACAATTTTTTATGTATATTTTTTTAATTATAATATTAAATTACAATATAAATTAATCTAATTAGAACAATGATTATCATAATATTATATGATATATTTACTTTGGAAAATTTTACGTCTTCTTCTTTTCCATACGGTCGTTCGACCTGCTACAAATAGCAGTCACAGTTCCCTCATATTGTATTATACCCTACATTCTTCAAAGGTATTCTGTCTTTCTTTTTTTTATTTTTAGATATTGTCTAGTGGTAAGACAGTATATATATATATATATATATATATATATATATATATATATATATATATATATATATCCATGATTCCAGCAGACAACTGATGAAGGAAAATTTTCTCCCGTTTATACTTTCCTCTTATTTATAAGTACACCTTATCCAGCAACTACACAATCCCTGTTTCTTCTTATATATATATAACGAAGGAATTGTGGTAACGAACCAGATGGACCATAACGCAAAAGAGTACTCAATACTTAGGGTAGTAGAGTGGGTAATAGGAAAAAGTATGACCCCGACGGCAGAGCTCAAGCCGTTTCGACGGCTATTTCTGTACTAAATTAGGATTTTTACCAGGCTAAAAATTATAATTTAGTCCAGAAATAGCCGTCGAAACGGTTTGAGCTCTGCCGTCGGGGTCATACTTTTTCCTATATATATATATATATATATATATATATTATATATATAGAGAGAGAGAATAGCCTTGCGTATCTGTCCATCACACACTAGAGATGATTGAGGAAGGAAGTGGTGTCTAATACATACACACATCTATGTGAAAGACTGGCGGGAGGGGGGGGGGAACTATAGAGGTCCAGCGTTCTAAAATTCGTTACAGCTGTGTGTTTGTTTGTTTGTATCACTTGTGAGAACCAACCAACCAATAAAGCATCTCTTTTTTTTAATATTATTTATAGATATTACAATTAGCTGTCATTTTTTTTACGGCACAGGGCCAGCTAGTATATATATATATATATACACATATATATATATATATACACATATATATATATATACACATATATATATATGTGGGTGTGTGTATACATATATACGACACACACACACACACACATATATATATATATATATATATGATACTGTTTTATCACTAGACAGTGTCTAAAAACCAACAAACATAAAACAATATAACTATGCCTTTGATCATATAGGTCTGGTCTGGTGTATCCAGCTTAATTCATACTGAAATTCTAACACAAAAAAAAGCTAACAATATTTTCTGTATTATCGCTGGTTGTTCGCTTTATTTATTTATTTTGTTGACTATCAATAAAAATTATAATGCTCTCTTATAGTGACAGCTATTGCAGTTATATGTCAATAATGCTACGATTGAATATAAAAGTATACAATTTCCTAGCTATACTATATCATTAAGTACTGTAAAATAAGGAAGACGGGGAATTTGCTATATAATCGTCAATATTACACCAATAATTTGAAAAGAAAATTAGAAATTATGAACTTATATCCCTCCCCACATCTTCCTTCTTCACATTTAAATAACAGTTATGTATTAAAAGAAAATGTTGCTTCCTTTTTTTTTCTAATGTTACAACATAATTCAAAGAATTATTTTTCTTTATCATCATTAAAATTCAATATAATTCAAAATACTATATTCATATTAACGTTGTTGTTTATCTAATTATTGTTGTTGTTCTTCCGATATCCAAGTGGCAAATAAAAGAAATCATCGTTATAAGCTGATCCTATGGCAATAGGTAGGTAGAATCGGTAGAGGGTCGGACACCATGCTTTGCAGCATAGAGTTACAGCCCTTTACGTTCTGAGTTCAAATCCCGCCGAGGTTAACTTTGCATTTCATCCTTACAGGGTCGATAAAATAAAGTACCAGTAATGTACTGGGTTATTGCTGGCCTTGTGCCAAAAGTAGAAACAATTATCATAAAGTAACAATAATAATTTTCTACTTTTGGCACAAGGCCAGCAATGACCCAGTGCATTACTGGTACTTTATTTTATCGATGGGTTTGGGCTTAGGGCAAGAGGGAAGAAGTGCTGCGCCCCGCGGACAAGACGGCAAAAGCATTCGCGTGGACGATGCCTAGTGACACCCGTTGCAACTAATCCCAGGAGGCGGTGGATTTATATTTTGTTGCTGTTTGGTGTGTGTGTTTTGTTTTGTTTGCGTTGTTGGTGTTTTTGGTGATGCAGGTGGTGGTGTGGTTGTTGTTGGCGGTGGTGCTTGTGGTGGTGATGGTGATGGTGTTGTTGCAAGTTTCCTTGTGTGCCTTCGATTTTGGAGGGTGAATCTAAAGGTTTTTTTTCTTTTTTGTGGCAGACCGTTTGCCACTTCACTCTCGCCTCAAACTCCATGTCGGATTCCGTGGCGTCTGGGAGGGGTATGTGCTCCACGGCTGTTGGTGGTGGTAGTGGAGCCCTCTTCGGCAATTTTGTTGCTGGTGTAGCTACTTCAAATGTAGCTATTGGTGTTGCCGCCACTGATGCTGCTGCTTTAGTTGTACGTGGCCTTGGTACGGGTGCCACGGACGTTGCCCTCCTACTCACCGTGGAAGGGGCTTCTGCGTTTGTTGCCTGCCCTGCTCTTGGTAGCAGCGGACCAGGTATTGGAAGGAGAGGGCCCTTCTTCTTCGCTGTCTTCTGCGGGCAAAAGGCCCTGAGGTGACCCTTCGACCCACAGAGATAACATTTTGGCCGTCTTCCTTCTACACTTATAGGGAGTTGGATTCCTTCCTCGATGTCTATGATATCGGGGATAGCGTCGATACATTCCTGGTCAGTTTGTATAAGCATTTGCATGCCTATACCTGACCAGTTCTCTCTCCCTATTTTTTCTACTTGCAGCATGGTCGTCCTGTTCTCGATTCCAGCAAGGACAGACGCGGCCAGCCAAGGTATGGGCACGTCGGGTGGGACCTGGGTCACTTTGACCCTCACAATTTTCTGCCCGCAGTAGGAGGGCACCAAGACTATCTCCTCACTCTTTAGGGTTTCCAAAGAGTGAGACTTCGCTTCCTGGGGGGTGGCGAAAAGTACGTCTACTGTGGCGTACTTTCTGCCTCGGGTGATGTGGGTTTTGCGTGCCCAGACCGTAGCTGCTGGTCCTTGAAAAAATCGGGTGGAGGTTTCAGGGAGACGCTATTGGCGCTTCTTGTCACCATGGCCCTTGCGACTGCCATCCCCTCCTCTGTGACTAACACTGTCTCGATATTTCAGGCGACACCTGCAAAAGAAGTGGTCCCTTTTTCAGCAGCACCACTATTGCTGCCGCTACTGGTCTTACTGGTGGTGCTGAGATCGCTGTTACAGGTATCGATGTCATTGTTGTTGTTTTCGTTGGTACAGTTGTTGGTGTTATTGTTGTTGTTTTCGTTGACACTGTTGCTGTTGTTACTGTTATTGTGGCTGTTGTTATTGTTGTTGTTTTTGTTGATACTGTTCCTACTATTATTGTTGTTGTGACTGTTGTTATTGTCATTGTTATTGTCGTTCTCAACCCTGCTAAACACAGAGTTCAAGATTTTGGCCAAGGTGTTAGAACGAGGTTGGCGCTTGTCGTCAAGGGTCTGGTGGGAGAGGGGCAGACATGCGCCATTCCGGACAGATCCATACACGACAACCTCCACCTCATGCGATACATAATTGAGAGGGTGGTTAAGGAACCTGGCACGAGTGGAACACTGATCAACTTGGATCAATCCAAAGCATTCGATAGGGTCGACCATCGGTACCTGGCGACGGTCCTCAAGGCAGCCGGTTTCGGGCCCGATTTCAGGGGTTGGATCGCTGCGATGTACAGCGACATCTGCTCAGTTGTAAGGGTGAACGGTCACCTGTCGCATCCGTTCAGCATCATGCATTCAGTCCGCCAGGGTTGTCCCCTCTCGTCCCTCTTGTACGTATTGGCTCTCGAGCCGTTACTGCACAAACTGGGGGGCGATGAGGGGCATCCCACGCGAACTAGGATGCGGGAATTCCGAGTCGGCTTACGCCGACGACATCACCCCGGTGGTGTCGATCACCAGACACGTCCAGATGCTCGGCACAGCTCTCAAGGAATACGAAGCGGTGACAGGAGCAAAGATAAACCAGGAAAAGTCGATGGGCTTGCAGCTCGGCACCTGGAGAGGCAAGTCCATGCCGTCCGACAGCGTCGTGGGGCGTTGGACGGAGGGACCGGTTAAATTTCTCGGGATCTGGTTCGGTCCGGACCTCCAGATGGAGAAAAACTGGAGCGAGGTGACGAGCAGGGTGGCCTCCCTCACCCAGAAATGGGATGAGAGGAGGCTGTCCCTGAAAGGCCGGGCGGAGGCGACGAATGCGTACATCGCATCCGTCATCTGCTACCGCCTCACCGTCGTCCCTTGCCCCGGCCCAACTCTCACCAAAATGGAGCGCCTCCTCTTCTGCTTTTTGTGGAAGGGACGCGCTCCCATGGTCAGACGATCCATCTGCTGTCAACACCCGTTGCGTGGAGGACTGGGCATGCCATGGCTGATGATGCGCAAACATGCGCTGGGGCTGCGACATCTCTGGTGCTTCCTTGACGGTGAACAGGTGTGGTCCCTGTCGCCAGGCACGTTTTCCCACAGCTCGTCTCCTTGACGGAGCTGCAGTCCTGGGTCAGGAAAAGACTGAGGGATAGCGTTTGGAAACTGGAATGTCTCCAGGCGCTCACTGCCCTCTGCCAGCTGGGCACCAGTATCGGTGGAACATCCACCTCGGCGTTCTATAGAGGACTAGTGGAGGGGAAGAGCGACGACGTTCTCGGAGACATCCTGGGCGTCGAAGAAGATCAGCTGTTTGCTCTCTTCCGGGGAACTTTCAGCCCAGGGTCTATGGATAACTTCCAGAAATCCCTGGCCTGGCAGTGCTACCGGGGAGCGCTGCCGGTTCGAGATAAGCTCTACAGGCACTGAAATGCCGTCAGCCGAGCCTGTCCGAGATGCGCGCAGAGCGACGAAACCGTCGTGCACGCACTCGTTCAGTGCCCGAGCATTGCTGACTTGTGGAGCTATGTCGAACAGTTTCTGTCGCGTGTAGGACCGATCCGGTTATCGACTGAGTCCATTGTGCAGATGGTCTCGCCGTCTTCCTTCGAGGAGGAAGGGCAGGCGGTTTTCATCTGCCTGGTGGCCATGGCGAAAGAGATTGTGTGGTGGACAAGGTTGAAAGGGTTAAAGACAGATACTTTCCTCTTCGGCGAATCCCTGATTAACTTTTTCAAGTTTCACTTGAAGAGGAAAATCAGGGTGGAGAGGCAAGTGCTGTCTTCTAGCAAGTTTGTTGAAAGGTGGGTGAATGTAGCGAGAATGGTCCGAGTGAACGGGACCGCTCTGAATATACGCTTGTAGTTTGAG
>OZ024745.1:110666104-110676104 GCA_964016885.1 Eledone cirrhosa
TGCTTGCCTTGTGCCTAAAGTAGAAGCAATTATTATTATTATTGTAGGGCGGTGAATTGGCAATATCGGTAGAGGGTCAGATGCCATGCTTTGATGCATAGAGTTACGGCCCTTGCCATTCTGAGTTCAAATCCCGCCGAGGTTAACTTTGCCTTTCATCCTTACGGGGTCGATAAAATAAAGTACCAGTAATGTACTGGGTAATTGCTGGCCTTGTGCCTAAAGTAGAAACAATTATTTTTATTGTTGTTGTTACTTTTGTTATTAATATTCCAGTAGTCATATTGTTATTGTATGCTTTCAATGCAACTGAGTACAGTTCTGAGTTTCTTTGTCGCATGCAGTATTTCATTTTTGTGTTTCTGGAAGGTACTATATATAATATATGTGCATGCTTAGTAGATTTTGTATATTGGGTATATGTGAATTACACATAATTATTGAGGTTTTGGCAATATATTTTGTCTGCATCTTTTTTTTTTTTTTTTTTTTTACCATTCCCAAGGCATCTATTATTATGAGGTTATTTTCTTTTTTTTTCATACCTTTTATTCTAGATATCTCAATTTGGATATTTTCTCCATTTCTTTATGAGATACATTGTCATACAATAGAACTATTACAAAGATTGGGAGACATTTTTTTCCCCTGGTGGCTTGTGACAATAATTTCTGGGAAATTTTCTTTAATTTCCCTGTTTGTATGAATCAGCTTATTCTAGAGTATGATCAAATTGTCATTCTTTGAAATCTTTTGTAGTGTGTGTTTATACCCTCTCTTTTCTTTTCATATTCCATTACGCTGGCATAGTTTTCAATGTATGGAACTTGCAATTCTCTCCTATCTGGTTGAATACTATATCTTGGCTATAACTAAGCAGCTAGAAACTATGTAATAATTTCTTATTTGTTCATATTGTGTATATAGATGTTCTAAATTTATTTAGATTTGTCACTTAATTAACATTTGCTACACTAAAACAGAAGCAAATAGAGTGTCATTGACACAATACTAAAGTTAACTCTTATAAGACAACTGTGGTAATCTATTGACCTGCCATTTAAATTCTAGAAAGAAGAAAAAGCTGATATAGAATAAATAGATAGAACCCCAAGACCACATGATTTCAAAGTGAAATTCTGAAGCACACAACCATCATCATCATCATCATAATCATCATCATCATTTAACGTCCATCTTCCACACTAGCATGGGTTAGACGGCTATGTACTATGCCTGTGCCTATGTATATTATATGTACATATGTATCTTCGTTAGAAGCGACTAAAGGGGTTGACATTAGGAGGGGTATCTGACTATAACACATTGCCTCAAAAAGTCCCAACCAACATGGAAAAGCCAACATGAAGATGATGATAATGATGTATATATACATATACACAAGTATACATAGCATCTTTACTAAAACTTCAGTTTGACTCAAGCTTTGAGAGTGAAATTGTTTAGAAGCCCCCATTAGATCAGTTGAACCTGTGTTTTAAGGTTCCAGTCTTGTTACACTATGTTACACTGACTATAGAGATATTTCAGAATTACACTAAAGTTGGATATGTTTGTGGAATACTCAGTCACTTACATGTTAATTCTTTAGATACTTCATTTGATTGAACAACTGGATGCTTATATGTCAGAAGAGTTCATCATCATTATTATTGTATATATATATAGGCGGTGGATTGGCAGTATCGGTAGAGGGTCGGACGCCATGCTTTCCAGCATAGTTACGTCCCTTTACGATCTGAGTTCAAATCCCGCCGAGGTTGACTTTGCCTTTCATCCCTACGGGGTCGATAAAATAAAGTACCAGTAATGCACTGGGTATTTGCTGGCCTTGTGCCTAAAGTAGAAACAATTATTATTGTATATATATATAGTTACTTATTCATCAGAAGTGGTTAGTGCAAATGTTAAACTTGCTATCTTTAACTCAGTATTTTTGTCTACCTTTACCTATAGGGATGAATCTGGGGTAGTGATCAAAGGAATATGATCATAAATACAAATGACTGAAATGACGTTAACAAAGATGATAGGATGGAGAATAAGTGAATGTGGGACAGAAATGAGGAAAGGAAAAAAGGTGAGGGAGAAAGGAGCAGAAACAAAAAAAAAATGGTGCAGCTAGGGGAAAGAACGAAGAAAAGATGAAACAGAGAGGAAAGAAGGGAAAAAGAAAGAAGTTGAAAATAGAGGATAATGCACATACCTTACAACCACTTCCGCACCCATTAGCAATGTTGTTTGCCGACAATAATGATGATTAAAATAGACAAAAATCTAAAGGTAATATAAGCATCTTGAAGAAATGAATCTCAAAATTTATATTTGAAATCCAGTTACTAACGAATACATTTGAATTGCTTAAGGATGTAGATATTTTTATCTTACTGAAGAGGAAAAGATATAAACCTACCCACCACATTCACCTCACCCCACAGCCCGCTCCATCAGATTTGAAGCTGGTTATCATTGTAATGATTGTTGAATGACACTGCTTAAGGATATATTCTCAGATGTCTCACTTTTGAGATATACAAACTAGAAATTATGGTACTTTTTAGTTTCAAATAGGTATGAGGCAAAGATAGAGTAAATTCATAATACTCCAGAAAATTCAAGATATTCAAGAAAATAATCTGTGAGTTATCAGTTTTCCTTTTTATATATATATATTTTTTTGGCCATTGGCATAATTTTAGGAAGTGACGGACACAGTGCTTGAAAAAATAAGATAAAGAAAGGGAAAGAAAAAATAGAGGGTTTTTTTCATTTTTCTTTTTTTAAATCTCTTTCTGAAAAAAATACAGTGAACCAGTTCTTCAAAGTAAAACATAATAAAACCAAATTTTGAAAGAATGTAAAAGGGAAAAGTGAAAATCAAAATTTGAAAAAATAGTGCTGAATATCAATATTATTCCTAATGGTACTTCTTCATAAAAACATTTATTTTTACAAAATTATTGGGGCATTTTTTTGAAGTACCAAATAACAGTTTAACAGTTTACTGTGTTTTGTTTTCTTGTGTGTGTGTATGTGTGAGAGAGTGGATGTGTGTATATGTGGGGGGGGGGGTATGTGCGTGTGTGAGAGTGGAGGTGTATGAGTGGGTGTTTATTTTGTGGGATGGGGAAATTTGTAGATATGATAAAATGAAGAATATGACCAAATATCAGGAAAAGAATGCTGACTCTACTTTAAAATATCAGCAATAAAACAATAAAGCTACTTAAAATAAGGTTTAGAGGCTTTCAAATCATGCTGTGTTCATATGAATATATCATAACTTAGCTCAAATGTGTTATTTTTAAGGAGAGTAACAGATGTTTAAGGTAATAATTATAAAGGGCTTTAGACTCCCCACCACCCCACATGCATACTTCTTATTATTTCATATTCAGAAAGTATTACAAAATAATATTTATATATTACCAGTTAATCACATGACTTTTAAACTTGCCTTGATAATCTTTTTAATGTGTATCATTAAATTTAGCCATAATACTCTGACATTTGTTGAGTGATTCCTCACAAAAATTGAACATTCAATTTTTTATTCCCCATAGACCATTTCGACAAAAAGTTATTTCATCATTCAATATACTAAATGAATCATACTCAATTGATAAATTTTAACTTTTTAAATTTGTAAAACAGCTATTTATTTATTTATGTTGAAAAATTGCAACTTATTTGAATTAATTTCACGGTGATGCCCCAGCATGGTCGCAGTCTAATGGCTGAAACTAGTACAAGAATAACAAAATAACAGAATAAAAAAAAAGACAGAAATTTAAGGCTGCTAAGCTGAATGTCTGACTACTTGAATGTCTTAAATAGGAAATCTAAACTATAATAAAGTAAGGAGCGCGGGACTGTGTACGGTTTATAATTTTTTATCCCATTAGTAAAATAAGTTGGATTACTTTGAATAAATAATGAATGAATATTACATAATTTATCTACTAAATTTCATGGCTGTTGATTAAATATATTTTGTTTATTTAAAGATTCACTTTAAAATTTCTGAAATGTCAACACTTCCTGTTGGCCATCGCTTAAATAAACATACTAATTTTCTGTCACTAATTTTCTCCTAATGCAGTTTATATATAATTGTTTCTACTTTTGGCACAAGGCCAGCAAATACCCAGTGTATTACTGGTACTTTATTTTATCAACCCTGTAAGGATGAATGCAAAGTTAACCTTGGCGGGATTCAAGCAAAATATATCAATAAATATGAAGATTTAGCTCGAAGTAAAATAAATGAGACAGTACTAAAAAATAAAAAAAGTCAAATCAAGCACCACGTAATGTGTACTACAAGAACAGAAAAGTAGCAACTAGATTGCCAAAGATAATAAATATACACTTTAAGGAATGATGGATTTCATCAAAACAAATGAAAATATATTAATTTACATGTATGTATGGTCCCGTAACTCATGATAGAGTCGTAGAGACACTATATTGACATACTGCATTTCTTGGGCATTTTCAGCCTGGTGGAGCCCATTTATCTTCAGGCCTGAGTACAGCAGATTTCTTCCAGAGAAATGAAGAATCGATCCCAGTGCTAGACTGGTACTTATTTTATTGACCTTAAAAGGATGAAAGGCAAAGTTTACCTCGGTGGGATTTGAACTCATAGAGCAGAGAGCTGGAATGAAAAGTATAAAGTATTCTATCCGACGTTCTAACAACTCTACCAATTCACCGCCTTAATTTACATACAGGCAGTAAATTGGCAGAGTTGTTAGAATGCCAGATAGAATGTTTTGCAGTATTTGTTGCAGCTCTCTGCACTCTGAGTTCAAAACACACTGAGGCCAACTTTGCTTTTTATCCTTTTGAGGTTGATAAAAAAAAGTACCAGTCCAGTATCAGGGTTGATTCTTCCTCAATATCTCTTTCTCACTTCTTTTCTTCCACTTTATCTTTCTTTCCATCTCTAGAAGAAATCTGCTGTGTTTAGATCTGGATAGGAGATGTGCTCTTCCAGGTTGTAAAATATTGGCCAAGACATACTACATGTTACTACAGCATCCCTACAACTCCATCAGGAGTTATGGGTCCATACATACATATATTTACATACATTTCCATTGTGTAATAAGTCATATAAGTAAAAGGTTTCTTTGAAGAAAGAATATATTTAGAGCTTCAAATATAAAATAAGGAATAGCACTCAGAGCTCACAGAACATCTAATTCTTGTATTCTTTTACTCTTTTACTGGTTTCTTTCATTAGACTACGACCATTCTGCTGCATTGCCCTGAAAGGATTTAGTCAATCATATCAACCCCAGTGCTTATTTTTTTCAAATCAAGTACACTTATTTTATTGATCTCATTTTTGTCAAACTGTTAAGTGACAAGACATAGACACAAACACAGGTACATACGTAAATACAAACGCTCACTCACATAAACACACACACACACGTGTGTGTCTATTTATATATAACAGGCTTCTGCAGTTTCTGTTTACCAAATTCCACTCACAAGACATTCGTCAACATGAGGCTGTAGAAGACACTTGTACATGGTGCTACATAGCAGGACTGAACCTAGAACCATATGGTTGCAAAGGGAATTACTTGACCACACAGCAATGACTGTGTTTAATTAATAATAATTAAAACAATCACTTCTTATATCAAAATACTGTTATAAAACTTATTTAACCCTTTAGCATTTATATAACTGTATATTTACTATTGTATTTTTACAGTAAAGGCTTTACCTTACATAATTATCTCACATAAATGTCTCTACTTTAGGCACAAGGCCAGCAATTACCCAGTGCATTACTGGTACTTTATTTTATCGACCCCCGTAAGGATGAAAGGCAAAGTCAACCTCGGCGGGATTTGAACTCAGATCGTAAAGGGACGTAACTATGCTGGAAAGCATGGCGTCCGACCCTCTACCGATACTGCCAATCCACCGCCCTTTTATCTCACATAATATCAAAATTTTATGATTTTGATATTATTTATTTTGAGAACAATACAGTAGAATCAGTATGAGCAGCCGGTTTGAACAGAAAGGGGTGAGAGAATTCTGGCCGGATACAACCAGTTTAAATGCAAAAGGGTTAAACATTAATCTACTTGATTCAAGTAGTTCTTATAGTTTTAATACCATTTTTGAAAAAGTGACAATGACAAATTAATTCTTTAACTCTTAACACCCTGTAATGGTTTAATATAAAATATCTAAAAATGAGTTAGTTACTTCAAATGTTTGTCATGTCTTTACTAGTAAACAGATCAGTGTGAAAATTCGCTGTCTGAAAGTAAAGACTTTAATTCAAGCATGCATAAACAGACATAAAACGATAATGATGATGATGTCATGATGCTGTTTACTACTTTTCAAGAATGTCTTGCTAATGTGGTTTCGTGTGGTACAGGACATTAAGAGTTAAACAAGGAAGCTAATGAATAACACACAAAATAATCAAATACTACATAAAAAAATGTTTACAAATCTATATAAAGTAAAAGAATTGGATAGTCCAAATATTGAGTCCTATGATAAAGATTTTTTTTTTAAATTAAATATTCACAAAAAAATCACAACAAAGAGAGAAAAATCAAAAGATAAAATATTTCTTCCTCTTCTTCATTTTGTTATATTTTCTTTAATTGATCTATTATAGTTTAGTCCACATGGTCTTAATTTTGAGGAATTTCTCCAAGTTTTATTTAATTAAGTATAATTTTACTTTCAATGAAACTGATGTTATAGAAGAAATTGTATTATTTGTATTATCCAATTAATATGAGCAGACTTCAAAATTACATTCGTCAAACATATTTCAGAAATACAAAGACTTGGAAAATTTAGTGATTATATGTAATGGAGAAGAGTCACATAATTTCAAATCTGTCATCTTACACATACACATGTATACATGTATATGTATAGTGGGTATATATATACACTATACATATGTATATATATATATATATATATATATATATATATATATATATATATATATATATATATATATATATATATATGTACTATATATATACATACTATATATATACATATGTTCTATATATATGTACTATATATATATATATACACATAGTATATATACACACACACTCACACATATATATATACACACCATGCTAGCGTGGAAAATGGACGTTAAATGAAGATGATGATGATGATGATGACACACACACACACACACATGCGCACTTACACATCCAGGAATCTTTTTTAAATGAAATGAAATGAAATAAAATAGAAAACATTTCGACTAATGAAAGATATTTTTTGAAATGTTTAATCTAGAAATTCTCTTTTCATCACCATATGCAAGCTGAGTTTTCTATAACATTTTATTTTAAGCAGATAATTTCTGAGTTCATTTGGTATAAGGGTCTGGTTAGCATTTTGTCTTCTTTCGAATTTTGTTTGAAATGCTTTGTTGTTGTTTTTTGTTGTTTTTTTTAAATAATTGTTTGAATTTGTTTTGTTTTATTTTTATTTTTTTGTCTAATTGACAGATGTTTTCACCATTATAATATTTGTCCATGTCTTTTACTTATTAGTCATGCAACATAAAACTCTTTAATTAAGTACAACACCATCCAGCTGCCCAATACAATTGTCTAACTAGAAACCAATAATAGAAACAAATAAATAAACAAATAAATAATAAATAAATATTATTGTTTTCAGTATTGTTGATGAAGGGAATTGAAATCTTTCTCGGTAATCTAAGAGGGGTTTTCTAGAGTTTAGAGATATGCTATAATTTATTATCAGCGATGTAACCATTAATGAAAATATGAAAATACATAAAAGAGCACTATCAGCAGAAAATATGGTTTTTACAGTCAGAGAGAAAATTTGATCATATAGCAATATAAAAAGAGAATAAAAGAAACAGAACAAAAAAATTGTCTTTATTCTGACAAAAAACATATAAAAGAACAGCAGTGTGGTTATTTGTTTCTATATTTAATTTAAAAAATAAACTATACAAAAAATAGAAAAATAAAAATATCTAATATATAAATTAAAAATATATGAATCAATCAATCAATCCACTTGAAAGCAAATTTACACAATATTTCATCAATAGCATACAAATAATATATTGATTAATTTCATGCAATTTTGTCACAGCAGAATATTCTCAAAAAGCCTGAGAATAATTCACTTTTTTCACAATATCTATCTAACAATTAAAGTACATATATAATAGATAGAAAGAAATAATGAGAGTAATAAATAAATCTGGTGATTTACAATAATTGGAAGCGATCTAAGACACAATATAGTAAATTTATTCAGACTTCCATCTTTATTATATTATTCAGAATCTCATCTGACCATCGAGAGTATGAATGAGTATGACAATAAAATAGGGCAAGATAAAAAAAGATTATATATGCATATATACATATATATAAGAAATAATTTAGGACCCCGACGGCTAAGCTCTGGCCATTTCAACAGCTAGATCCAAAAATCGGGTGTCTTGAATTATTTCATATTACCCACTCTACTACCCAAAGTATCAAGTACTCTGGTGAGTAATGGTTAAACTGGTTTTTACTGCCTCCTATCTGATATATATATACATATATATATATATATATATATACATATGTGTGTGTGATTCTAAAATTGGAACGATACAGAGAAGATTGGCATGACCCTTGCGCAAGGATGACACGCAAATTCGTGAAGCATTCCATATTTTTAGATGGTGTTAGGAAGGGCATCTAGCTATAGAAACCAAGCCAAAATCTGCCCTCGGTGAGCTAAACATAGTCTTCTGACCTGATTCTCTCTATAAGGGTCAACCCATCCTATCCATGCTAACGTGCAAGATGGACGTTAAATGATGATGATGATTATGATGATATATATGTATATATAGATCAGGATGGATTCTGTTAGAAACTGGTTGGACCATTACTCACCAGAGTATTCGATACTTGGGATAGTTGAGTATGGTTATATGAATGAGTCAGGACCCCGACGGCTGAGCTGTTGCTGTTTCAACAGCTAGTTCCAGAGTCTAGAACTAGCTGTTGAAATAGGGGAGACTGGGTGCTTTTTGTTGTCATCAGCATAACCACCTTACAGTGTGGTCTCAATGTTTTTTGTCATAGTGGCACACTATTCCCAGAAAAAGAAATAGATGGAATGGTCATGGTTGGGATGCCTTTAATTCATAGGTCTCCTGAATCAGGCTAGCTAATTAACAACTATTTTATTAGTTGTTAATTATTTGCTGTTTTTTATTTGTTTATTCTTTTACTCTTTTACTGGTTTCAGTCATCAAAATGCAGCCATACTGGAGCAACAATTGGATCAAGTCATTCATATTGATCTCAGTATTTATATATATAGGAGAGTCTAGATGAAGTTAGTATGCAACTAACTAGTTCAGAAGAGAAAATAGATAGTAGTGGCAACAGAATTAGCAGAAAGGAAGAGAATGGCAGAGAGTCAGGCTGATAGTATATCTGTGGATGAAAGGTTATACTGTGTTGGTGAACAAGTTCCACTTGGTTGAATGGACAATCTGGAGACAGGATTAAAAGTTGTTTGCATGTAGCAATGACAGCATTGTCATAGATACAAGAGCAGAACTTCCTTGTATTTATTTTACTAGTGTCTTGATGAGAAAAAGAAAAGATCAGCAGCTGACCAGTGCAGAAGGAACATTTTCTAGTACTGAAAAATAAAGCTTCTTGTTTTGGTGGAAGAAGAAGTTTTAGGTATGGTATGTTTGTGGAGAATGCAGTTTTAGGCGCGTTTTGTTGGTGTGGTCACCAGGAGAGGACATTAAAGATTGTGTTATCTCGTATTTGTATTAACTTCGAGTTGAACATAACACCATAAAATCTCTCTCAACTCAAAATTATGTATAATCTAACAAAATGTGCTCTGGGTTCAAATTACACCATGGTCAATTTTGCCTTTTATCCTT
>OZ024745.1:110683604-110716104 GCA_964016885.1 Eledone cirrhosa
GAGAGAGAGAGAGAGTGAGAGAGAGAGGGAGAGACAGAAGACAGAGAAGGAAAATGGAAGAGAGACACACACATATATATATATATATATGGGCCTTTCAATTTCATTTTACATTATATATATGTCTGTGTATATTTTAATTATCTAAAAATTATTTCTAAGTGAACGTGACCCAATGGGTCACAATTGATCTAGTAATCTATAAAACTGATGAGTATTTTGTTGTTGTTGTTGTTGCCTAATCAAATTGTTGCCTTTGATTTCTCAGGGATTCGGCTATTGGGGCAAGAAAGGGAGGCAGTTATTCTCAAACAAGAGACTTGCCTTTGAATTCATGCAACAGTGTGATGTCGACTCCCCTAAAAGCACCTAAGGATCAAGTAGTGGTGACTGACAGATTAAATACTACAAGGATATCACTTCTGATGCTCTTCTCTAAAAGCACCTAAGGATCAAATAGTGGTGTCTGACAGATTAAATACCACAAGGATATCTCTTTTGATGCTCTCCTCTAAAAGCACCTAAGGATCAAATAGTGGTGTCTGACAGATTAAATACCACAAGGATATCTCTTTTGATGCTCTCCTCTAAAAGCACCTAAGGATCAAGTAGTGGTGACTGACAGATTAAATACCACAAGGATATCTCTTTTGATGCTCTCCTCTAAAAGTACCTAAGGATCAAGTAGTGGTGACTGACAGATTAAATACCACAAGGATATCTCTTTTGATGCTCTCCTCTAAAAGCACCTAAGGATCAAGTAGTGGTGACTGACAGATTAAATACCACAAGGATATCTCTTTTGATGCTCTCCTCTAAAAGTACCTAAGGATCAAGTAGTGGTGACTGACAGATTAAATACCACAAGGATATCTCTTTTGATGCTCTCCTCTAAAAGTACCTAAGGATCAAGTAGTGGTGACTGACAGATTAAATACCACAAGGATATCTCTTTTGATGCTCTCCTCTAAAAGCACCTAAGGATCAAGTAGTGGTGACTGACAGATTAAATACTACAAGGATATCTCCTCTAACAATTTCATCAATACACACACTTAGACTCATACTTTATTTTATCTACATGCAAAAGAAGAATGAAAGGCAAAGTTAATATCAGGGGAATTTAAACTTTGAGTATGTATGGTCTTGTAACTTTTGATAGTGTTATCGGGGCACCATTATGTCTTGGGCACTTTAAACCTGATGAAGTCTATTCCTACTCCATATCTGAACACAGCCAATTTCTTTCAGAGAAAGAGATATAGAGAGAAAAGAAAAGAGAAAGCGATATGGAGGAAGAATTGACACCATTACTGAACTGGGGCTTTATTTTATCTACCCATAAAAGATGAAAAGTAAATTTGAGAACAGTCAGATTTGAACCCAGAGTGTAGAAATCAGACTAAATACAGCAACACAAACACCACCACCACAAATGCCACCACCACAACCACCACACACAACTGAAATGGAGATTGTCAACCATTTGCAATTCCAACAGTAAAAGGATGTACATATTAGATAACACTCCTACTAGATATACTGAGTGGAAAGAAGGTGGGTGCCACGACAAAAACAAAAAACAAAAAAAAAACACCCAGTCCACTCTGTAAGGTGGTCATGCTGGTGATCTGACAAAAAACACCCAGTCAACCCGGTAAGGTGGTCATGCTTGTGACCTGACAAAAAGCACCTAGTCCACTCTGTAAGGTGGTCATGCTGGTGACCTGACGAAAAGCACCTAGTCCTCTCTGTAAGGTGGTCATGCTGGTGACCTGACAAAAAACACACAGTCCACCCTGTAAGGTGGTCATACTGGTGACCCGACAAGAAAAACCCTGTTTACTCTGTAAGGTGATCGTGCTAGCGACCTGACAAAAAGCACCTAATCTACCCTGTAAGGTGGTCATGCTGATGACCTGACAAAAAGCACCCAGTCCACCCTGTTTGGTGGTCACGCTGGTGACCATACAAAAAGCACTCAGTCGACCCTTTAAGGTGGCCATGTTGGTGACACGACAAAAAAACACCCAGTCCACCTTGTAAGGTGGTTGTTTTGGTGCCACAATAAAAAGCACCCATATATATATATGTATATATATATATCACATATACATCACCTATATATCACTTATGATATATATATATATATGTATATATATATGTATATATATATCACATATACATCACCTATATATCACTTATGATATATATATATATATATATAATGTAGTAGGTGAGTTTTATTGTAGTACAATAAAGCAATGCAGATATCGGATAAGTAGCACTCTACGTTGATTTAAATGTTGATTTAAAACTGCACTATTCACAAGTGTTTTTTAACCTTCATATCATGTCTCCCTATTTTATCTGACGAAAACGCAAATGTCATCTCATGATGATATTTGTTTTTGAAATGCGCATAATAAAATACAGGGAACTCTTTTAACCATCTTTTGATCTTATATTATACATATATATATATATATATCATCATCATCATCATCGTTTAACGTCCCTGTTCCACGCTTGCATGGGTTTGGACGGGGGTTTTCCCACTTGAGGCAAGAGTGGTTGTCTTGCTCGCATAGGACTGTCTGGCGGGTTTTATATGATATATATATGTGTGTGTGTGTGTGTGAGTGTGTACAAGAACATATAGATGGGTTTAGATGTATGAGGGGTGTGGGTGTACATATATATATATCGACATACAGATATATATATATATATATATATATTCTTTAAACAGATATAGTGCATTTTTAGATACGTGCATATTTTCCATTATTGATTTATGTGTGTTTATGTGTATATATATGTGTGTGTTTATATGTATATATATGTGTGTGTTTATGTATGCGTATCAACAATCACACATCATACATATATGTAAACACTCTGTATGTTTGTATGTCTACAAAAACATTTCACACATACATATAAAAGTTCTGTGTGAGTGTATGTGTGTGTGAGGTTGATGTTGCTGTATATGTGTGTGTATGTCTACAAACACATTTCGTACATACACTAAATAATGTGTATATGTGTTTGTACGTGCATCTATGTGTGAGTGTGTGTGTGTGTGTGTGTGTGTGTGTGTGTGTGTGTGTGTGTGTGTGAGATTGCCTGTTGCTGTGCATGTGTGTGTACGTCTAGAAACACATTTCGTACATACACTAAATAATGCGTATATGTGTTTGTACGTGCATCTATGTGTGAGTGTGTGTGTGAGATTGCCTGTTGCTCTGCTTGTGTGTGTACGTCTACAAACACATTTCGTACATACACTAAATAATGTGTATATGTTTTTGTACGTGCATCTATGTGTGTCTGTGAGTGTGTGTGTGAGATTGCCTGTTGCTGTGTATAAGTGTGTATGCACGCACACATACACACACACAGACACACACACACACACACACACACACACACACACACACACAGACACACATACGCACACACAGACACACATACACACATACAGATACTCATACACACACACACACACACACTGACACGTGCATATACACACAAACAGGAAAGAAATATAATAGAATTACAGCTTTAACAACATAGGCAATTTAACTTACTTTAATTTTCTTTTTAGTGAAATAAAACAGAGTCTTTGTGTTGGAATAAGTTCAAAACAAACCATGAGTGACTTTGAAGTTGTGAAATAGGTCTTGTAAAAAGACATGGCTTTTTCTTTTTTCTTATATATATATATATATATATATATATATATATATATATATATACATATATATATATATATACATATATATATATATATATATATATATATATATATATATATATATATAGATGTGCATATATATATATATATGTATATATGTATATATATAGATGTGCATATATATATGTATATATATATATATAGATGTGCATATATATATATGTATATATGTATATATATATAGATGTGCATATATATATATATGTATATATGTATATGTATATATATCTATGTATTTATATGTATGTATATGTATGTATAAATATATGTGTGTTTGTGTGTGGGTGTGTGTGTATATACATAGTTTTTTTCAGTATAAATCTTTAAGCAGAACAACATTTAATGTACAAACCATGAACTGTCTTTAGGACAATAGCATTCTCAATTATAAATAACAGAGAGAATTTATTGCATTACTTGGACAAAAATTTCAATACTCTGTTGAAAGATTAAATGAATATGTTAAAAGCTTCTTTTATTTTTGACATTCTAGCAGAATATATGATTTTTAACTGAAATTTAATTTATTTTTGACATTATATATACACCAATGACCTTTTGTTGCTGACTAATTCAAAAATGTATTGATGATGGTATTTAAAATACATACATATATATATATATATATATATATATATATATATATATATGTGTGGGTGTATATATATGTATGTATGTGTGTGCATGTGTACATCTAATATCAACATAATATATCTATATACACATCTATATACACACACACATGCACACACACACACACACACACACATATATATATATACACAAACATATATGTGTGTATATATATATATATATACATATATATATATTATATATATAAAGATACATTTGTTTGATTAATTTATTAAATCAACCTCACCAGTATGTAATTGGGATATTTTATATAATATAGTTTTATAAATCTATGACCTCACAAATGATTTCACTCTCAGAAATTCCTACTTTTTACACACCATAAACGTTTCTTTTAGAAGAATTTTCTGATAGATCTATCTCTGTATAAATTTTTTGATTTACGCACATGACCAACAATGTTGGGAAAGGAGAAAGTCGAATAAATCAACCCCAGTCTGTTACTGGTGCTTTGTTTCATAAAAATTTATAAATATTTATTTTATAAGGATGAAAATCAAAGCTAACCTCAGTATGATTTGAACTCATATATATTTGTTTGTAAATATGGTTGGTGTTAGGAAGGGCATCCAGCCATAGAAAACCTGCCAGATACAGTCCTATACAAGGGAGACACGGTCACCCGATCAATCTTGCCCCAAGTGGGACAACTCCCGTCTAACCCATGCTAGCGTGGAAGATAGATGTTAAAGGATGATTATGATGATGTTGATGATAATGGTGGGCTTCTTTTTTACAGGCTGTTACTTATTGAATTTTGATTTTAGATGTTCCTTGTACCACTGATTCAGACCGCTTATTTGCTTCCAGGATTCTATTAGGTAAAAAGTAAGTATATAAAACCATTTTAGAACATAGGTAAATTAAACCTTTAGCATTTACATTACTCTATATTTACTATTATATTTTTATGGTAAAGGCTTTACTTCACATAATTATCTCACATAATATTGAATCGATGAGATTTTGATATTGTTTATTTTGAGAACAATACCTTAACATAAGTATGAGCAGCTGGTTACTGCCAGTTTGAACAGAAAGAGGTAAGAGAATTCTGGCCGAATACGGCCTGTTTAAATGCTAAAGGGTTAAATGTAATCAAATTTTGGTCACAAAGTGTTGTCTAAGTCTATCTATCTGTCGCAAGCCTGAACGCTCCTCAGGCTGGAACTTATTCCAGTTTCCATGGTGCTTAGCAACTGAAAGTATAATCTTCCCTCTGCACACAATGCCAGTCCATCACAGGGTTCAACCCCCACCCCCTGCTACTGCTGGTACTCATTTTCAGCTGAGTATGCTGGAGCAATGTGAAATGAAGTGTTTTGCTCAAGAACACAACACACAACGCAATCCAGGAATCGAACCTACAACATTATGATCATTAGTCCAACACACTTACCACTAGGTGATGGCAATGAATCAATTAGTAACCTTTATAGATATAACTTCACATGTACATGTGTTTTTGTGTGTATGTGTAAGTTATAGGTGTATGGTTAACATATATCATCACAGACACATAGATATCTGTGCATATGTATGCTTGTGTGTGTATGTGTGTGTTTGAGTGTATGTATTTGTCTATATATATGTGTGTGTGTCTTAAGTCTGTAAAAAAAAAAGAACAAATAAGTGGTTTATTGAACTAAAACAAGAAAACCACATTCCCCCAAAGATAAATTACAAATGCAATTGATGCATGTGCCAGAATATCAGCTGCTAGATATTAGATATTATATACAAGATACAAGACACCAGATAACTAATAACAGATACCAGATGCCATATACAGATACAGATACTAGCTACCAGATACCAAGTTTCCAGGTGCCACTTGCTTGATTCTAGATGCCAGACACCAGATATCAGATACCAAATACCATATACCACAATACTATATACAAAATACCATCAATTGCTAAATATAAAATGATAAATAGTAGATGCCAGATGACTTAATACAAGATACTAGATATCAAATGTCAACATATCTAGATACAAGACACCATATAGAAGATTACAGATACCAGATACAAGATACCAGCTGCAAGACACCAGATACTCGATGCCAAGCACCAGATGTGAAAATACCAGATGCTAGGTGCCATATGGAGGATGCTGGCGGACCTGGTCTACTCTAAGCATGATGATGCTTTGGGATCATTGGCTTAGGATAACTCCAGCCTCATTGAGCAAAAGCAAGAAGAAGACGCGAAGAAGAAGGTTCCATATACCAGATATCAGGTACCAGAATACCAAACACAAGATATCAGAAATCAAATAATATATGCAATACAACAGATAACAGATACTAAATATCAGATGCTAAATACTAGACGTTAAATTCCAGATACAGGGTACCAGATGTTAGATATCGGAATACAAGATACCAGCTACTGAATACCAAATATTGGAAGTAATAAAAATGAACATATGCTCTATCTTTTCATATTAATTCATACCAATTCACAATATTTGATATTAATTGCCAAACTAAGAGTCTCCTACATATCAGTTTTATGAGAAGGCTGTGTCCCGTTGATCAAACAGCTAGAACACTCATTCTCAAAACCAACGGAAGTCCATCCACATATGAGTCACTGGATAGACATCCATATATATATATAAATATTTATATGCATATATATGCAAATGATGATGATGATGATATACATCCATATATCATCATCATCATCATTTCATTTTACGTCCGCTTTTCCCCTGCTTGCAAGGGTGGGATGGGAACTGATTCTAGCTTGATTTCTACAGCCGGATGCCCTTCCTAACACCAACCTCATTTACAGTGAGTTCTGGGTGCTTTTTTCCGTGGCACCTCCACGACCACTTTGTAGTGGAATGATATGGACCCCAGTCCCTATCATCTCATTTCTACAGCTGAGTAAACTGGAGCAATGTGAAATAAAGTGTCTTGCTCAAGGAAACAACACATCGCCTGGTCTGAGAATTGAACTCACAATCTTTCGATTGCAACCCCAATGCTCTAACCACTAAGCCATGTGCCTCCATATATATATATATATATATATATGATTTCTTTCATTGTGATCACACTGGTGGTGCATTTAATCTAATGGAAAACTGAGTCTCACAGCAACATCAACATAAATGGTCTATGTCACCTCTGACCTGTAGAAGTCAACTACAGTGGACTGAAGTGGTTAAAATTCAACAGGAATGAATGTCTATACTGACAGCTAAAACAAAAAGAAAAAAAGACAGAAGACGGGTTTCATTAATTAAGCATTGCTGTTGTCTTTATATCAGTGAGTGGGGATTCCCTTGATACCTAATTTCAGACTTGGTAAGCAGAAACTAGAAATCGGTGCCTTGACAGAAGAAGACATGGAGACAAAGGGCAAGAATCATTGTGAGGTATGAACTCTTGACCTGTAATCCTGAGACTTTGTCTTCGTGCACATTGCTATGCCTTTCTTTGTGTGTGTGTGTGTGTGTGTGGTGAAGGTGCATGGCTTTGTGGTTAGCGCATTGAGCTTGCAATCGTAACGTTGTGAGTTTGATTCTCAGACCGGGTGATGCGTTGTGTCTTTGAGCAAGATGAGCAATATGGAGCAATATGAAATAAAGTGTCTTTGAGCAAGACACTTTATTTCATATTGCTCCAGTTTACTCAGCCGTAGAAAAGAGTTGCGACGTCACTGGTGCTAAGCTGTATTGGCCATTGCCTTTCCCATGGACATCATTGGTAGCGTGGAGAGGGGAGACTGGTATGAATGGGTGACTGCTGGTCTTCCACAAATAACCCTGCCCAGACTGAGCCAAACGCCCTAACCAAATTTGTGAGCCAAACACCCTAACCAAGGATCCTCCAAGATTTATATAACAGGGCCTAATAGTTAGGATGCTTGGCATATGATCGTAATGTTGTCAGTTTGATTCCTGTGTTGTGTTCTTGAGAAAAACACTTTATTTCACAATGCTGTAGTACACTCAGCTGAGATGAATACCAGCAATAGTTGGGGAGTTAAACCTGCAATAGTCTGGTGTCCTGTTCAAGGAGAGTCTCGTACTCTCAGTTGCTTAGCGTCAAGGAAACTAGAGATAAGCACTGATCTGATGAACCTTAGGCTTAGAAAGGACTCACCAAGCCTAAACTTGATACTAATTATAACTATCACAACCTACTCTGGCAGAAGAAATAGTTTGTTGCTTAATACCAAGGCAGCCTGAATTGCACAGATGCATGATCAACAGCAGTCCAGACATGACCATCCCATATTTTTATGTTTCAGGGACTAAATTGTATAATGGGCCTTCAGTCCTTTTTTATGAAGGTGGTTTATGATTTGATGGAGATATGACTGCTATTTTTACCAGGTCAAATGACAACATAGAGGCTATTTTGTTGGCTCAAGGAGGAGATAGTAGTTACCTGATTCACTGAACTTGATAGATACCATCACATATTTGGTTCAACTTTCTCC
The DNA here is from genome assembly GCA_964016885.1 of Eledone cirrhosa. NCBI lineage: Eukaryota > Metazoa > Mollusca > Cephalopoda > Octopoda > Eledonidae > Eledone > Eledone cirrhosa. The sequence goes on from OZ024745.1 coordinate 110,692,482, forward strand.
TTTTTTAATATCTCAATCATACAATATAAGAGTAAGAGAGTGAGGAAGATAGAGACAGAGAGATAGAGTGTATGTGTGAGAGCGAAAGTGTATGAGAGAGAGAGAGAAAGACAGATAGATATATAGAAAGAGTGAGAGGGAGAGAGAGATCAATGAGGAGGACAGAATAAAAGTGCATAATTAAGGATTTATTTTTCCTAAAAATAAACTCGAGGATCATGTTTTAATTATATTTAAGAGTAAAAGATTTAAATTTATCACTTGAGACCTATTTCTTTTGCCCAGATGTATGTCATTATATTTCTACATATGCATATAACACACACACACACACACACACACACACACACACACACACACACACACACACACACACACACACACACATGCATGCACTTAGAGATATGAATTGAAAGAAGGTGAGAGTGAGTGAAGTAATGAGAGGAGAAGGGTGACAGGAAGACAGAGAAAGGAAGAAAAATAAATACAGTATATTCATCAACATATAAATAGAGGAAGTTCATAAAAAAAAGGGGGGAATGCAAACGTGAGAAATAACTGTTAAAATAGCCAAATGCCATTAATAATAACAGCATGGAAGTAAAGTAAAAAATACCCCTAAGGACGGAAAATATTGACAGTGGCTGCTACGGAGGAATGAATTCCATATCTTCCAGAAGTGGTAACCATGAGAGGAAAGGGATAGAGAGAAAGAGGCTGAGAGGAATGGGAGATTGGGTGGGTGAAGAATATAGATGATTAAGAAGAGGAGTGTGTTGGTATATCTATTCTGTTTTGTTTTGTTGTCATCACACATGCATCATCCCAGCAGAAATGTTCATTTTCTGCTGCATGAGTTGGCCTAAAATATGTAGTCCTGTCTTTCTCATGTGAAACTATATGGCCAGGTGAGAGCTGATGAGGTCATGATATGTCTGTGCTTTGGTCTTGTAACTTTGATCTCCACTTATTTTCCTTTTATTTTCCTTTACACTTTTACATGCCAATCCTCTCTTCTCTTAATCATCTATACTTTTCACTCATCCAACCTCACATCTCTCTCCCCCTTCCTCTATGTCCCTGTTAGCTTTTCCCTTTCCTCTCATGGCTACCAGTTCTAGAAGATATGGAATTCATTTCTCTGTAGCAGCCACTGGCCATTATCTTCTGTCCTTGGGTGGATTGGCAGTATCGGTAGAGGGTCAGACGCCATGCTTTGCAGCATAGAATTACGGCCCTTTATGGTTTGAGTTCAAATCCTGCCAAGGTTAACTTTGCCTTTCATCCTTACGGGGTCAATAAAATAAAGCACCATAATGTACTGGGATAATTGCTGGCCTTGTGCCAAAAGTAGAAACAATTATTTTCTGTCCTTAGAGGTAGTTTTTATCAAACTTTCATGCTGTTATTATAAATGGCATTCAGCTGTTTTAACAGCTATTTCTCACACTTGATTTCCCATTTTTCTATACACTTCAATGCTTTGTTTTAATAATTTGATACACCTAATGTTGGTTTACCTATATAGATAAATATATATTAATATAAATCTCAACTACATTTCCATATAAATAATTATTATGAAGAGACAATTTCAGTTGAATGCTAGTCAATGGCAAGGATTAGAAGAATTATTAAAGTATCAAGTAAAATGCCTTGCAGTATTTGTTTGAACTCTCAGCTTTCTGAGTTCACATTTCATTGAGATCAACTTTGTCTTATATCTTTTCAGGAATTGATATAATCAACCTTCATCTCCCCCAAAAGTGTTGGCCTTGTACCAAATTATAAATCATTACTTCTTTGAGTGTTAATGAAATAAAGTAACAGTCAAATATTAGGGACGATTTAACCCTTTTGGTTCCAACCCGCATGAAACTGCCCTGGATTTCTAATTCAAAACTGTTCATTTTTATATGGCTATCTGTATATTAAAACCTTCCATCATAATTTTATTTTGGGAATTTTTGTTAAGTAATGTTCTAAATACTAGCTTACTGGATATACATTTTCTTCTTCTTATGGTGTCTACAAGAGTGTCAGTTACAAGCTTGGCTAGATGTGGTTCTGCCACAGCTGAACACATTGTTGTCCTTTCTCATGAAACTCTGCTAAGTCCAATGCTGTACATGGGTGTTCTAGCAGGGGGCATATCAGGAAGTGCTGCATAGTCTGTGGTTTGATGCCACAGTCACACAATGTCCCCACCCTTTAAATATTCCCAATTTTGCAAGATTGACTTTTGCACATCCAACACCAGATCTTAGTCTGTTGAGGCATTTCCACACTGCATAGTTTGTATCTGCTCCAGTGGGGTAGTGTATCTGCTCCAGTGGAGTAGTGTATCTGCTCCAGTGGAGTAGTGTATCTGCTCCAGTGGGGTAGTGTATCTGCTCCAGTGGAGTAGTGTATCTGCTCCAGTGGGGCAGTGTATCTGCTCCATTGTTGTTACTGATGGGAGGTTGTTAAGTTTTACTTCCCTACTTATGCTTGATGTTCCAAGGGACGTGATGTTATTTAGGAAACTTTTCCTGGATATACATTAACACAGTGTGAAATCAGACAATATGCTTTATGGCATAGAGTTACGCTCCTTTACTATCTGAGTTCAAATCTCAGTTAGCTTTGCCATTCATCTTTACAGGGTCGATAAAATAAAGTACCAGTAATGCATTGGGTTAATTGCTGGCCTAGTGCCAAAAATAGAAACAATATTTTCCCCTTTTAGTTTGGTGGATTGGTGTAATTGGTAGAGCATCAGATAAATGTTATTGTGGTATTTGTTCTGGCACAAATCCTGTTGATATCAACTTTGCCTTCCACTCTTCAAGAGTCAATAAATTAAAATACCAGTCAAGTATTGGTGTTGATTTGACCCTTTAGCGTTAACCTTACTCTATATTTACTAATGTATTTTCATGGTAAACACTTTATTTCACATAATTATCTCACATATTATTGAATCGATGAGATTTTGATGATGTTATTTATTTTGAGAACAATACCTTAACATAAGTATGAGCAGCTGGTTATGGCCAGGTTGAACTGAAAGAGGTGAGAGAATTCTAGCCGAATATGACCTGTTTAACCCTTTAGCATTTAAACCGGCCATATCCAGTCAGAATTCTCTCATCTCTCCCTGTTCAAACCAGCTGTAACCAGCCACTCGTACTTATGTTAAGGTATTGTTCTCAAAATAAATAATATCAAAATCTCGTGGATTCGATATTATGTGAGATAATTATGTGAGGTAAAGCCTTTACTGTGAAAATACAATTGTAAATACAGAGTAAGGTAAATGCTAAAGGGTTAATCAACTTTGCTGTTCTCCCAAATTTGCTGTCCTTGTACCTAAATTAGAAATCAATATTTAGACACACATACACTAAAATATGATTTTTTTTTTTTATTAAAAATTATAGTGGTTTCTAATTTAGGTACAAAACAAGCATTTATGCGTGTGTGTGTTGCAAGATAAGCTGACTCCATTAATTCTGGTATTTAACTGGTACTTCGTTATATCAACTCTGGAAGGATTAAAGGCAAGATTTGAAGTTAGAACATAAAGGGTCGAAATTAAATACAACAAGAGCAAAACATTTTGTCTCATGCTCTAACACTTCTGTCAATCCCATTGTCCACCCCAACAAATAATTGTTTCTACTTTTGGCACAAGGCCAATAATTCAAAGGGAATGGGAAAGTCAATGAAATCGACCTCAATACATTACTGGTACTTTATTTTATCGGTGACGTAAGGATGAATGAATGGCTAAGCTAACCTCAGCAGGATTTGCACTTAGAATGTAAAGGGATGCAACTATAATCCACAAAGCATGTTGTCTGACATTCTATTAATACTGCCAATCCATTGCCTTAACATCCATACAATTAATAAACAAGATTAATGAATAGAATTTTAGCACTCATTCTAATAAACCTGAAAAGTATATAGGAGAAACGTGTATCTATTTAGTCTAATCAATCAGTTCACTTACCCACCCCCTTTTATTGTTTACATGCTTATTTATTATTCTATCAAATATATATTTTTATTAAATGTAAAAGTCTTGAGAAATCTTACACATACAATCAATATTCAGGATGAAATTATCACACATTCTGTTGAGAAACATATCTTTACAACTGCCACTGTTGTGGTGGTAGTAATTTATTGTTTTCTACAGCCAAAACTACCAGCCAGCCAGCTTTGACTGAACTGAACTGAACTGATTCTGAACATGTCATATCTATAAAATAGAGCCATAAAAATACACTTCTGAATCAATGACTCACAAGGAACTGGCAGGGATGGCTACTGGCAATGGTAGTGATGGTGATGGTGGTGGTGGTGGTGGTGATGGTGGTGTTGGTAGTGGTGGTGGTGATGGTGGTATTGGTGGTGGTGGTGGTGGTGGCTGGTGGTGATAGTTGTGATGGTGGTGGTGGTGGTGGTGGTGGTGATGGTGGTATTGGTGGTGGTGGTGGTGGTGGTGGTGGATCGCTGACCTAACTTTGTAATTTTTAGCATGTATCTCACAACATGGAGGAGACAACAGGTTCACTTTTTTCTTTAGGAAAAAAAAATACTCATTTGAAAAAGAAATATATAACGATAAATTTCAACTGAAATAGGTTTATTTTGGAAATGTGTTTTAATGATGATGAATAAATAAAAATATAACAACAAATGTCTTTCTTAATTACATTTCAGACATAAGTCCGCAATAAAAATCATTTTTGAAACCATCAAAAGACTCTTTACTTTCTCTGTATTATAAATGTTTATTGTATTTTAAATGTACACGTTCATTATTTCTTTTATTGGGTGTATTAGCAGTATTGGTAGTGGGTCAGACGCCATGCTTTGCAGAACAGAGTTTCGGCCCTTTACAGTCTGGATTCAAATCCTGCCAAGGTTAACTTTGCTTTTCATCCTTACAGGGTCAATAAAATAAAGTACCTGTAATGCACTGGGATAATTGCTGGCCTTGTGCCAAAAGTAGAAACAATTATTTCTTTGATTGAGTGAATTCCATTTAAATGGCACACTGGCAGAAGCATTAGAGCATTAGATAAAATACTATACAGTATTTGCTTTAGGGTTCTTGTGTTCTGAGTTCAAATCCTGCTGAGATCAATTTGTCATTCAACCTTCCAGTATCTATCAATAAAGTAAGAGTCTAGAATAGTCTGCTAGGCTGGTGGAATTAGTAGAGTCTCAGGTGGGATTCTTTGTGGGATTTTTTCAGAATCTTGTGTTCTGAGTTTAAATTCCACCATAGCTTACTTGGATAGTAGACTTAATATGTTATCTAGTTTACCCCAACCTTTACTGGGTCCTTGTGAGACTTTATTATTTGGGTTAAGTCTTCGATTTAAGAGTGCTTTCCTTCAACCCTCTCACTAGTTTTAGGTGCCTCAAAAATGTCTTTCCTCCTAACTAAATGATAATCATTTTTTTTATTTTTCTTCTACAGTGAATTTTCTTTACATGTATTATTTTATTAATTTTCAGGGAAGAAGTTAGTGTGTAAAAGTTATATTATCTATCAAGAGGTTTTGCAGTTGAGAGACATCATACTATTGGATAGAAAGCAAGTCTGTTTCAGGACATTTCCCTTTGTGGGAGACTTAAGCTCATTATTGTAAATTAATAAAATTCATGTACATTACACATTATGCTTCGTTTTTGAAAACTGCAAACTGTCTTTCATCACTTTAGCTGTATATTTCTGAGTGTAGAAGAGACATCTTTTGACAGTTTAGTCAGTGAGGGGAGTGCAGGTCCGTTGCCCTCTATCAGGTCGTTTGATACTAATGGGAGGGAGGGAGAAGGTTATCCTCTGACAGGAAATATGGTGCAAATGTTCACAATAGAGTGAACCCTGCATCAAGATCTAGGTGGTTTTATTAAATCAGGTAACAAGTTAAGCAGAGACAACAGCCAGAACATATACTGCAAGGCATCTTGTCAGATACTTAAATAATTTCACCAATTTATTGCTCTGGTCTAAAAGAAGTCTTACATCAGTTTCAAGCCTGAAGGTTCATCAGGTTGGTGCTTATCCTGGTTCACTTAGTGTGAAGCAACTGAAAATACAAGATCCCCCCCCCCCCCCCCACTCCCCGGACAGGATGCCAGTCCATCAAAGCGTTAAACCTCCAGCTGTTGCTGGTATTTATTTTCAGCTGAGAATATTGGAGCAGAATGAAATGATGTGTTTTGCTCAAGAACACAGCACATACCCCAGTCCACGAATCAAACCCACAATATTATGATTGGAAGTTCAACATATTCACTACTAAGCCAATCGTAGATAACTCAGAAGAAATTTTCTTGATTGAAAAGTTCCCTGATGAGCTGAGATTTCTCACAGTTCTCAAAAACTGTGACAACTCAGCGAAATTGCAGTTGGGACATCAAAGTAAATAGGTAAACATTTATTTTCTTGTTTACTTTTCCCAAATGTAATTTTATTATGCACTGATAAATTGATTTTTATTAATTCCTTCATTGAGCAAAACTGGCATTGGTTGGACTCCATCACATGTATGTCTATACTTGTGTGTGTATATATATATCATCATCATCATCATTTCATTTTACGTCCACTTTTCCCTGCTTGCAAGGGTGGGACGGGAACTGATTCTGGCTTGATTTCTACAGCTGGATGCCCTTCCTAACACCAACCTCATTTACAGTGAGTGCTGGGTGCTTTTTTGCCATGGCACCTCCACGACCACTTTTTAGTGGAATGATATATATATATATATACAAAGGATAACAAAATATCGTTATAGGTAATCCAATTAGAACAGTTTCCGAAGATCTAATCGTATTTAAAATTGAGTGGCACTGCTTTTAGTGTTCAGCAATTTTTAGACAACTTTATCAGTGAAACAATTATTAGACTGCAAATAAATCCCCCTTTTTTGTACTGTTGACCATGTTATTCTCCACTTTTTCAATTTATATATATATATATATATATTTCAAGACATAATTAATTGCCCATTAGGTGATGAAACATATGTTAATGCTTGGAATAAAACCCTATTATATTTCTTATCTGTGTTAATCATCCTTTTACCTGTTATATATATATCTATATCTAAATATATATATATATATATATATATATATATATATATATATATATATAATATATAAGATCAAAAGATGGTTAAAGGAGTTCCATGTATTTTATTATGCGCATTTCAAAAACAAACATCATCATGCAATAATATTTGTGTTTTCATCAGATAAAACAGGAGAACATGATATGAAGGCTAAAAAACACTTGTGGATAGTGCAGTTTTAAATCAACTACCCACAAGTGTTTTTTAGCCTTCATATCATGTTCTCCTGTTTTATCTGATGAAAACACAAATATTATTGCATGATGATGTTTGTTTTTGAAATGCGTATAATAAAATACATGGAACTCCTTTAACCATCTTTTGATCTTATATATTATGTATACTCCAGTCCTACAAACTGTAGAGTGCTTCTTATCCGATATCTGCATTGCTTTATTGTACTACAATAAAACTCACCTCCTACATTATATATATATATATATATATATATATATATATATATATATATATATATATATATATATATAAACTACAATAAAGGGAGGAACGCAGGACTGCATACGGTTTATAATTTTTTATCCCAATAGTAAAATAAGTTGGATTACTTTGAATAAATAATGAATGAATATTACATAATTTGTCTACTAAATTTTGTTTATTTAAAGATTCACTTCTTTAAAATTTCTGAAATGTCAACACATCCGGTGGCGATCGTTTAAATAAACATACATATATTTTTGTCACTAATTTTCTCATAATGCAGTTTATATATAATATCGTCTTTTTTTAATGTATCATGGATTACGTTACTGATTACATAAGACAGTGTAACACAATCTTCGTACAATTTCTGTGTATATTGTCAATTACGATTTTATTTGATATATCATATCTACATGCATATATACTTGCGTATAATATCAATATACACACTACACACGCTAGCAGAAAACCAGCCGAGGGTGGTGTTTCTGCTAGTATATATAATAAAGTACATCCACAAAAGGCACTCTATCTGTACACACATTACAGCAGCCATGACATACCTGGACTCTCCTCCACACACCAGACTACTTGCCAAACCTTCCTAGCATTGGGTTTTTTTCCCGAACTTCCTTGTTCCAATATTTTCTTCCTCTTTCTCCAAACTCTCTATTTCTTGAAGAAAGACTTATGTCCAACACGTCGAAACACTAATTTACTGCTTCCTAAGCGAGAAACTAATAAGACTTTGTGTTATTATCGCATCTGTGTTTGTTTTCTCTATTCTTCTTCTTCTTCTCCAACTTATTTCTGAGAGGGTCGTGGGGGAAGAGTCCTCAAACACTTCTTCCAGTGGGTCCTGTCAGAAGCAACCATCTCCAACTGATCCGGCTGGGTCCCCAAGCAAGGCCAGCTAAGGTCATTGGCAGTACTGGTAGAGCGTCAGACACCATGCTTCGTGACATAGAGTTACGGTCTGAATTTACGTACTGAGTTCATCCTTACGGGGTCGATGTAATAAAGTACCAGTAATGAACTAGAGTCGATTTAATCGACTTTCCCCTCCCCCAAATTACTGGCCTTGTGCCTATTACGAGGAATCATTATTATTGGCAGTATCGGTAGAGGGTCGGACGCCATGCTTTCCAGCATAGTTACGTCCCTTTACGATCTGAGTTCAAATCCCGCCGAGGTTAACTTTGCCTTTCATCCTTACGGGGTCGATAAAATAAAGTACCAGTAATGTACTGGGTAATTGCTGGCCTTGTGCCAAATGTAGAAACAATTATTATTATTATAATATATATATATATAAATAAATCATCGAGAATCGGAATTTCGGCCCACGAAATAACGAAAACACAATCTTCGAAATGCGTGGCAAAGGGCTATTATATATATATATATATATATATATATATATATATATATATATATATATACAATATTAAATAAATGGAAACTATATTTATAAAACCATATTTATTTCATTATATATATTTCGGGGATATCATATTAACAATATGCTATGCCTTCCTCAGACAAAATACAATATAAACAGTTTTATAGATAAATAGATTCGACATACCGTTATAACACCGACTTCCATTTGAAGAGGTTTAAACTGGCAGTCTTTATAGATAAATAGATTCGACATACCGTTATAACACCGACTTCCATTTGAAGAGGTTTTTACTGTTTATATTGTATTTTGTCTGAGGAAGGCATAGCATATTGTTAATATGATATCCCCGAAATATATATAATGAAATAAATATGGTTTTATAAATATAGTTTCCATTTATTTAATATTGTAAATATACTCCAAATATTTGTCGAGTGCTTTTATATCAGTTATAAATATTTACTAGTTGTAACTCAACAATTTTAAATATAACTTTCTATATATATATATATATATATATAATGAAATATATAGAGAATAGAAATGGCTGTAAGTTGCTATTTAAGGTAGCTTAAAATGCAGTGGGAATACGAAAAAAGCAAGAACAGGGAGGGGGAGTTTTCCTCATCATATAACGAAGGAAGTGTGGTAAGGAACCAGATGGACCATAACGTACAAGAGTACTTAATACTTAGGGCTATAGAGAGTCCAGAAATAGCCGACGAAACGGCTTGAGCTCTGCCGTCGGGGTTAAACATTTTCCTAAATATATATATATATATATATAGTTTTAATATAGATGAGATTCTACAGGACTAGAACTGTTTCATTCTTTAGAAATCATCAGGAATTCTTTAGAAATCATCAGGAGATTCCTGATGATTTCTAAAGAATGAAACAGTTCTAGTCCTGTAGAATCTCATCTATATTAAAACTTTTATACTCTGCAATGTATTGAGTACCTTACTTACTGTGGTTACCTCCGATTCAACCCGGAATAACGTACTATATATATATATATATATATATATATATATATATATATATATATATATATATATGAGAATAAACGTGCTGCGGAGTTGCAAATGGGTTACATATGAATAAAGTGGTCCTTCATCAGTGATGAAATACCATCAGAAATACCGATGATGGTTGGAAGATCACTGATGAAGGACCACTTTATTCATATATATATATATATATATATATATATATATATATATATATATATATATTCCCCACAATAGTTGACTGAACACACGTGTGCTTTTTATCTAAAATATTTTTTTTCGTTTCTTCCTCTTCTAATTCTCCTCTATCATTCTATTTCTTCTTTCATTCCGTTTTCTCTTCTGATGAAGGATTACCTTTCGAAACGTTCAGACTTTTTTCCTACTATATTAAACGCTAAAGAAATATATATCGTCATTGTACTGTATTGTTTGCTTTATTGTTTTCCGTTTTCCCTTTCGCATATGTATGTATATACAAATACACATGTATACACACACACATTTATATATATATATATATATATATATACACACACACGAGCGCACACACATGCACACGTTAAACGAATCCTCTCCAGTTCAGACACACACACAGGCACACGGTCTCTCATGTTGATGTTTACAAATGTACGTGTTATGTGTGTGTGCGCGTGCAGTTCACTGCATGTATAAATATTTGTCGCTACTGTTATTGTATACAGAACAGTATTTGATAGAATCGGCAGAGCGTCGGTCGGAAAAGGACTCATTGTATTGTGTGTTCAACTTTAGACCTAAGTTTTTCGTAATTCCGAAGTCTACAAAATGTATATAGCTGCCATGTGCTGGTTCGGTTTTACAAAGCCGGGCTTCGTCGGAAATAAAAAAAAATATATTTTGATAATACACGGATTATAATTATATTAATTGCATATCTATAATGTTATTAAATAAACCTATTAAAGAAAGCGTTCCGACCACGACCACCCCATCTTATTTTGAGACAACGTATTTTAAGATTCTAATATATAATGTGTTCTTCCTGTCATAAGACCGTAATGGTTGAGTTGAGGGAGATTTGGTTACTATTTCTAGCAGAATATGTGACTACATAAAGGCTTTTTCGCCGGCGCAATAAAACTCGAATTGGAATCAATTCATATTTAAATGCGGCTAGTGTTCTTGAGAAATCTATCACCGTCTCAAACCTTTCACCTAGCTTTAAATGCGAGGTGACGCGCGTTATAAGGAACATTATAAGCTTCACACTTTAAACAAACTAATTAAATTAGTAGGAAAACACTCTCTTAAACCACAGCGGCTTAAAAAAAAGGAAAGACGGAAAAATACATTGAACAATGCAGCCCACGATATATTAATAAAGTAACAACAACAAAACAAAATTTAAAAAAAAGACGAGAGAATCATGGCTGGAATGCCTTTGATCAGAAATCTGCTCGATCGGGGTTAACCAAAGACTAAACGACAACATTATATATATGCGACTAAATATAATTTCAAGATTTCTTTATAAATGGAATTTTAATTATGATGCGTAAATTCCTTTACGTTTCGAGTAATAATTCCTGTATGTTCGAAATAAAATAAACGATTTCTTTTCGTGGGGAAATGAATGAGATTATGTGATGTTCATGCTTATAAGAAACATGAATGACATGGAATTACTACAACCGGGATTCGTAACTCGGCCACACACACACACACACACACACACACACAAGCACATTGATTTAATTTGAAATATAACATAACACGCACCACGCATTGATTTAGTTTGAAATATAACATGATAACACACACACACACATTGATTTAGCTTAAAATATAACATAATATACAATAAACAATAAATAATATGACAGCCATAAGAGTTAGGATATTTGAAGCAGACGATCTACTTGTCAGGACGTAGCAGAATCACTTCCTAGCAGACGGACACACGCACAAAGCGATTCCTTTACTAAAAATGAGAGAAAAATGAGAGAAAACATGAAACAAATACTTCGCACTGTTTTGATATTGACTTTGGTCATAATAAACGCGTTTATATCCTTCTTTCTACCGTACACACACACACACACACATACACATATGCATATACACACACGCATACACTGCTTCAGACACTTTGGTGCCCTGAAAGGTCAAAAGAATAAAGCAATTTATCCGTTCCAAAAATGATCCCCCATTTTGTAACAACAGGGTAATATGTGAGCAAGAATAGGAAATATCTTGTCGACGAAGATTATGTGTGTGAGTGCGCGTGTGTGTGTGTGTGTGTGTTTAAAATGTTATTACGTTTATTTCACTTTTACTCAGATTTTTGAAAAAGCGAAATATGCATGCATATATATATATACGAGCCAGCGTGGTCGTGCGATCTGCTATAAAAAGCAGCCACATCTCTTTGAAATCAACTCGCATCAGCTTCAATTTGGGAAGGACATCTGTAGTCCTATTAACGGAGCTGGTTCCGTTTGGATTGCCATTGATTAGTGGTTTAGTCGATTTCAAAGTTTACCTGTGGCTACACACACACAGGCATATATATATATATATATATATATATATACACACAGGGTCCCCCCACCAAATTTATACACACTTTTATTAAAATCCTGCCGAAGTGTGCATACATTTTTGGGGACACCCTGTGTGTGTATATATATATATATATATATATATATATGAGTGAGAGAATATGCTCCGAAATCATTAGACGTGTCCGTCGAACCTGCGGGTCCAGAATCAGACAGATCCACACAATGATCGCGTCTCGAGCTGTCCGCCGGCGAAACAATTGTAACACACAATAAATTGTGTTCAGAGGCCGCACTGATTTTTCGTTTTCTATTCTATTCTCTCTCTCTCTCTCTCTCTCTCTCTCTCTCTCTCTCTCTCTATATATATATATATATATATATATATATATATATATATTTATATATATATATATATATATATATATATATATATATAGAGAGAGAGAGAGAGGGGGGGGGATAGCTATGAAAACAAACAAAAAAACATAGATTTTACTTTTTCTGAAATAACTTTAGAAGCCGTATTCTTTATTATTATTATTTTTTAATATTAAAGACATTTTCAAATATTTATGTGAAATCTAGAAACGAAATCCATAACAGTGTTTGAAGGTTGCCGGTAAAGACATGTTGCTGTATTGGTATGTAAACATAAACATTGCTTGGTCCCGTTTGTACTTACATAAGTATTCTTCCTATCATCGATACAAGGGCATAATATCGTTTATTTCTACGAAAGAAAGAAATTTTGTTATTTTAAATATTATATATCAATAAAGAAATTGGATAATTTTTTATTGTTTTACTTTCTATTTCGCTGGAGAGACAGCAGACAACAAATATCTCTTTCACTGAATGACTTACAGCTTGCCGTAAACTGGTGTGTGCAACATGTTAAAGAAACTTTTATAGCTTATAAATAAATAAAATAAGATTATTTTTACTAGATTCAAATGCCTTTTCTTTTGTTATATTTACCTAAATAAAAAATTATGCAATCTAATAGTACATCGGACGTTGTCAGATGTCGCAAATTTAAACTTGTCAACAAACCAACAGACGACCTCTACAAAATGGCGGCGGTAAGTTGCGAAATTTGTTTTTCATTGATAAATGGGATGGCTTGCGTCACAGGAAGGACAGTGTTGCTTAAAATTTCAATGAATGAGTCATTCTGTCTATTTTCTATATTTATTTATTTATTTTTTATAACTGTAAAAGAAGACACACTGGTTTGTTGTCTTCTTTTGTGAGTGACTACCGTCCCGTCCGGTTCTTTCTTAATGACACACTAGTTGTCAGCTCCTGCTTGTAGTACAAGAGAGAGTAATGGCACTCCGAACCCGTGTAATTGCCACTAGTTGTTTATAAGTGCGATGCCAATAATAATGAATCATTATTATTTGTCGCGTATTCAGGATTCTTTTATTTATTTATTTAACTTTTTTTAAGGAGAAGGGGGTGGGGCTGGGGGTTTAGAATTTATCTTTTATTTATTTTTCTACTGCTTATTATCTCAATTGTTATCCAATTCTAAGGACAGTTTTTAAGTAAATATCGATAGTCGTCTGTCTATTTGTTTGGGAGATTGAGTGAGTCAGAGTTCGGAACAAGGAACCGCGATCTCTCCTATGCTACCACCGACTAATGAATGAATAAATTCGCTCATTTATCCTCATCTCTTTCTTTGATTTTGACTATTTTCCTCCACATTTCTTTGTATGGCTCTTTCATTTTGCGTATTTTTCCTTTTTTCTGTCTGTCTTCCTCTCTCTATCTCAGGTCAGTAAGTGACAAGCTGCAGTTGTGTTCTAAATATCAGTTTCGCTTCCTCCGTCAGTGCTGATAATAAACATTGCTAAAATACAGCTGATATGTGTCACACCTCATCCTATGTTTAACTCTGTTGTTAGACGTCGTCAATACTGCCTTCTTTGGGATGAAGCTGCATTGGAAGATAGATAGATAGATAGATAGATAAATATATAGAGAGATAGGTATATAGATATATAGATAGATAGACAGATAGATAGATAGGTATATAGATAGGTAGATAGATCTGCAGGTTGATATGTAGAAAGGATAGAAAGTATATAAATAAATACATAGATGGATTGAAGGTATCGATATATATATATAGAATTAATGTCCGAAACGTTAAGAATCTATTCCTACTTTATCAAGCGTTAAACTAATAATATATTTCTTCATTGTACTGTGTCGTTTGCTTCGTTATTTCTGTTTACTTTTTGCACCCCTCCGCCTCCATATATATATATACATATATATATATATATATATATATATATATATATATATATATGTATATATATATATATATATATATATATATATATATATATAGGGGGGAGAGAGAGAGAGAGAAATGTGTATATATATATAGATAGATAAATGAGTAGATGGATATGTAGAATGCTAGAAGATAGACAGATATATAGGTAGGTGGCTGGGCAGATATTTCTATTGATAGCTGTCTGCTTGGAGATGCGAGAACCTTTCACATTGTCACATCTTTATTTATTTATTTTTTTGTTCTAATCACAATAGAACTGACGCAATTTATTAAAATTATCTTACGCTAAGATAAATATTTCCCTCACTAACCGACGTTCTCCAACACTCTCAGAAAAACACACACACATACATACACACGCATACGTCTTCTAAGATGACATACCGATACATGCTTTACAAGATAATATAACGAATGCATACACATGCTCGCACATATTTCTTTGTTGGTGCATCATGTTCCCGTTTACTGAGAGAGATAGAGAGAGAGAGAGAGAGATAGAGATAGATAGAGAGAGAGAGTGTGAGATAGAGAGAGACACATACACACACGTGCTTTTGTGTGTGTCTAACAACAGGCCCGCAAAAATCTGATAATAGGCCCGAACCAGATGTGAATTATAGGTCCCATTTCAGAACTGCTCATTAAGTATTTTAGAAATCAGTGCTAATTACATATGATTTACGTGTATGGGTTACAGGTAATATACACGTGTACGTAGTCTACATTATGTACGTACGAGGAACAGAACATAATAATACTAGAACGATTTATACGAATATTCTTTAACCAACAGTCCTGTCTCTACTTTGATTTCAAAAGAGGTATAGATCATCCCCTCTTCAAAATCCTAGGTCAGGTTCATGCCTAATACTGGCCCACTCAGTTCAGGCCTATAATATATATATATATATATATATATATATATATATATATATATATATATATATATATATATATATGTATATATGCTTAAATACACACACACACACACACATATTTGTGTATCCCCATCTCTCGCATTTATATTTATATATATATATATATATAATTTTGCATTTGTAAAACGCATTAAGTTTATCACACATATACGTACACATATATTTATATATATGAATGTGTATGTGTGTGTAAAGTTTGTGATATATAAAAAAAAAAAAAAAACGCAAACGAACGCGCTCACACACACACACACACACACGCACATACACACACGCACACGCACATACACAGACACACATGCACATACACACATATACACACGTGCGCTTCAAATCCTGCAATGAAAATAAATAGAATACACAACTTTTGCAGGTCCCAAATATATCTATCAATTCTTGTAATTACGTTGTTGAGATATCATTTAAATATAGATAGTGTGGGCGGCGGTGGTTCTGTCTGCTAGTAGGGAGTGTGCATGTGTGAAATCCATGTCCGGGGCCAAGCGATAAGGCCTTGTATTTGCAGTATCACACACAAACACACACATATATATATATATATATATATATATATATATATATATATATATATTATATATATATATATATTCTTACATACACACATACACACACACACGCACATATATATATGTGTGTGTTTGTGTGTTTATGTGCGTGCGTGTTTGGTAGGGAAGAGACGAAGGAAGGAAGAGGAAGGACAGACCCCAAATTCGGAGAAGAAAAATCGATTTTCAATAAGCGATGTATGTAACATGATCAGTTTTTCACTTAGTGACCATCATCATACTGCTTGTTATTCATCACGAGCTTAACAAGTTTGTGTCTCTCTTCCCCTATTGCCTTTCCATCATCATCATCATCATCATCATCACCATCGCCACCGCCACCTCCACCACCATCATCTTCGTCATCGTCATCGTCATCATCTTTCTTTTACCATCCTCCTCCTCATCGTCGTCGTCGTTGTTATTAAAGTGACTGCTACAAGTAATATCAAATTAACTGTTTTATTAAGAAAGAAAGACACTATTATGTCAAGGAAGACGACATGGGTCACGAAAATGATGTTGATGATGATGTTGATGATGATGATGATGATGATGAAGTTGATTGTGATGATAATGACTTAAAAAACAACAACAACAACAACAAACAACAACAAGAAAAACGATAGAGGTGATGACGAAGAAGACGACGATGATAATGACGATGATGATGGTGGTGATGATGGTGATGACGACAAAGAGGACGTTGACTGTGATGACATTGATGATGATAACAAGGAGGCAATGTCGGATATGAAAATGTTGTTGTTGTTGGTGTTGGTGGTGATGATGTTGATGATGATGATGATGATGATGATGGCACGTTGTGGATGAAGCTTTTGACGACTAACAACGATTTTAGGCTTCCAGGTCGAGTTTTTGACGGCCAAAGTCACCGTCGTAGACTAAAACTATTATTATTGCTGTTGTGGCTGTTGTTACCAAGTGGTGTTGGCTCTCGGGTCGGATAGACAATAAATATATATCTTTGTGTGTGTGTGAGTTCACGCACACACATACACACACTATTTATCTCCATCTCCCATACATATGTGTGTATATATTTATGTATAGCATACACACACATATATATCTATATAAACACACGTACCACACACATGTATTGATTTTATTTTGAATGTGACATCCCATCCAAGTCTAAATCTTTCCGTCTCTCTCTCTCTCTCTGTCTCTCTCTCTCTCTCTCTCTCTCTCTCTCTCTCTCTCTCTCTCTCTCTCTTGTTGTGTCTCAGCATCTTCCTATGTCTCTCTCTCCCTCTTTCAAACTACTAGTGCATGTGTAGAAGCGATTGATGTCGCTAAATGACCTCAGTTGCCAATGCGACATTCAGCTCAAAACAAACCCAGTGTCTGACATACCAACACACACGCACACCCATTCACATACATTGACATATGTGTGAGTATGTGCGCTTGCTTTTCAGCAGTGCGTGTGCTTGTATGTAAGTGTGTGTGTGTGTGTGTGTGTGTTGACATTTAGATAGGTAGATGAAGATAGTTAAGTAGATAGATAGATAAATAACTGAATATATATATATATATATATATATATATATATATGCATATATACAGAGAGATGAATAAATAGATAAATAGATAGATAAAGATAGGTGACTAGATAGATTGGTTATTATGTAGTTACTCAGATTGATAGATAGATATACAGATATATAGATAGATAGGTGACTAGATAAATGATAGACAAATAGATATCTTTCTATAGACAAATAGATAGGTACGTAGATAGATAGGTGGCTTTATAGACAAATTGGTAGAAAGATAGTTAGATGGATACATAGATAGATAAGTTGATAGATAGATAGATAGATTAAAAGGGATATAAGCTTTAAACAGGGCAAATGGCTTCATAACATCGTATCATAGCAGGGTTGCCGGCCGCTTTGCCAATGTTTTGTTGGCTCTGACAGGCGTGGGCACGGTGCCGACTGCTGTCTAGTTGACAGTATTCGCGTGCTGGAAACCTCCCCTAAGCATCACCATCATATCGCATCAAGCACTCTCACATCATATCAGTCGCTTGCCGCCCTCCCCCCACCCCTACCACTTCACCCCCACATCGCCTGCCGCACAGTGGGACGATATATAGATATTACGTACATGTTGATGACGACAGTGATGATGTTGATGATGATGATGGACATGTAGTAGAGGACGGATGAAGAAGCTGGGGGAAAAGTCACTAGAAAGAGAGAAAACGATATTAGTGTGTGTGTGTGTGTGTGTATTAAATAGAGAGAGAGAGAGAGAGACAGAAAGAGGCTGAGAGGCAACAACATGATACGGCTACGACGAAACAGCTTACCCATCCATACATACCAACTGCCCTAAACTATAGTAGTCGAGAAAGAGACAAGACACACACACAGACATACATACATACATACTGTACGAAGACACTGAAAGTGTAAACTTTTTTTTATATATCATATATATATACACACACGCGTATATATGTGTAAATGTACCTACTAACGTAATATTCATTATTTTGCTATAATTATACACCCCTGACACACATACACACGTAAATTACACACGAGCACACACACGTCTTGTGTATTTTGAATACATACACACACACACACACACACACACACATATATATATATATATATATATATATATATATATATATATATATATATATATATATATATATATACCCGTTTAGGGAGAGAAATAACAAGAAAAAGACATCAGAAAGACAATTATTAAAAGACGCACATTCTCATATATGAGAGAACCAGAAAGAAGAAAGAACGACAATTATTAGAGAAAACAACAATAACAAATCATTATAAGTAAAATTTCGTCGTCAAATGTGGCCTTTTTATTGTCAAGTACATGACATTAAGTGAACGAGGATTAGGTCGGAGATGGTACTACAATTATGGTTGGGATGCCGTCTGAATTACTATCTCCACCAAACAGTTTTTCATGGGCTTGCCCAGGCAGTAATGTATAACTATTGTTATTGTTGTTGTTGTTGTTGTTGTTTTTATTATTATTATTTGTTATTTATTATTATTATTATTATTATTATCATCCCGAATTCATGGCCTCGTGCGTGCCTCTACGCTAGAAATTATTATTATTATTAACATCGTTATTAGTTAATAATTATTATCATCATCATCATCATCATCATCATCATCATTATCGTTGCGAAGATACATCGTTTGTGCATGCAAATGTATGTGCATGTAGAGGTGTGTGTGTGTGTGTGTATGAGAAATTGTAAGAAAGTATCATTGTTTGTCCTGTTTACAAGTACAAGTAATAAAGGAGGTTAGAGGATTAAGTAAATCACGAAATAATAACGGTAAATGTGAGTAAAAAAAGTCAAGTGATAGAGAAAGAGGTACGAGATAGATAGATAGATATATAGATAGATAGATAGATAGATAGAGAGAGAGAGAGAGAGAGAGAGAGAGAGAGAGAGGAAAGCTGAATCGATATTATCAGTCCCCAAAAATGTGGTTTCTCCTTATGTCCTTTTATTCTGCACTTTAAATCTCTACCATTTCATCCATGTCGTGATTTTCTCTTCAGTCCTCGTCTATATATCTCCATGTGTATATATATATATGTGACTGCGTGTGTGTAAATATACAGATATATGTAAATAAATTGATGTATAAATAAATAAATATATATATATACATATATATATGTGTGTGTGTGTGTGTGTGTAAATATACCGATATATGTAAATATATATATATGTATATGTCTCTATCTATATTTATATGAGTGTGAGTGTGTGTGTGGTGCGCGTCTGTTTATATATATATAGAGAGAGATAGATATTTATATAGAGATGTATATGTATACTTGAAAGTGTGGCGTGTGTCAGCGCGTGCGGGCGCGTGTATATCTGCGTGCCTGTGTACTTCTTGTATGTGTCTGTATAGCTATATATGTGTTCGTGTGTCTTTCTCTCTCTCTGTGTCTTTCTTTCTCTCTCTCTCTCTTTCTCTCTGTGTATTTGTGTGACTTATTTGTTTCTGCCTGCTTTTACCCCCGCATCACATTCCTCCAGAGGGTCCGTCTCTGCCTTCATTACTGCTGCCTACACAGTACTACTATTACTACTACTATTACTACTACTACTACTACTGTTTTTGCTGCAACAAGCCTCCTGGTTGTCATCCTCCTTCAATCTCTGTCTTCCACCCATCAACCCCTCCCACACTTCGTTCTTCTTATCTCTACCCCCCAACCCTATCGTTCTATCTCTCTCTCTTTCTCTCCCTCTCTGTCTCTGTTTTACTATCCATCCCTTTCATCTAACCCCCCCCCCCTACCACCCTGCCATCTATACCTCCCTCTCTGTCACTTTTCATCTGTCTCCCCTCCCAATAACAGATAAAATTTGTCATGGTCGGTCGGTGTCGCAGAACACAATTACAGTCAGATTGATTGACAAAACGAGAATTTTAATCAAGAGCATACACATTAGCATAACCATATGGTATTAAAGTGCCATCTATGTCTTTGACTGGAGTGGCACATCATTGATTGATAAATGAAGAAAATTATGGCCGTTCTCTATAGGCATGTCCTTGCCAAGTAGCTGTGACATTCGTCCGTTGCAGTCCTCTCTCTCTCTCACACACATACATACATCGGGCTCAGCATCATTGATCCATCCATTCAGAAACTACGACGGTACTGTACGTTGCTGGCGGGGGGGCCCCACCACTGCATCGGCAACTCGCAAAGCGACCAGCGACATTACATAGTAGGGGGACGTCAGGAAATTTTACTTCTCTTGTCTTCAACAAGCTGCATCAACGTCGTCTCAAGAGGATACCATATTTCTGTCGTGATCCAAGGAAAAAAACTTGTGGCTTGCTGGCGGTAGGCATTTTCTTCACCCCCCTACCTTCGCATTCATACTTAGACTTTTTTTCTTTTTTTCTATTCTATCTTTCTTGTCCTCTGTTTTATCCTTTATCCTTTGTCCTTTTCTTCTTCTTCTTCTTCTTCTTCTTCTTCTTCTCTTTCTTCTTCTTCTTCTTCTTCTCTTTCTTCTTCTTCTTCTTCTTCTTCTTCTTCATCACCATCGTCAGCTTCGTCATTGTCATCATCATCATCATCGTCATCATCATCATCATCATTGTCCTCGTCATCCTTCATCTCTTATCGATAGTAAAATTGTTTTTAACTAATCAACCGATTAGAGAGCATTTTAATTACACGTATAAGGGACACAGACGCACGAGAATGAATTATTAATATATATATATATGTGAAAGGCTTCGTCGTTCTTTTTCTCGATGTCGTTCTTTCTCTACATCGTCTTGTGAATTTGAGAAGATGAAGGCTTTGTCATCATTCCCTTGCTTGTTCTGTGGTCATGCTACACACACACACACACACACACACACACACACACACACACCAAATTAATATTCTCTCTCTCACTCTCACTCTCTCGATATGCATCTGTCGTTTTTGACGAACACACACGCACTTACACACACACACACACACACACACACACACATACATACACACATACATACATGCACAGCCATATCCTGTCATACATACGAACATATAAACTCATACATGCATATATGCACTCACCCATTCTTTTTCTTTCTCTCCTTTCTTTCTTTCTTTCTTTCTATCTCTCTCTTCCTTTGGATGTCCTCTGAGAATGTAAGTTATTGATTGTGTCTACTGGTGTTCTCTCTCTCTCTCTCACTCACTCTCTCTCTCACTCTCTCTCTCTGTATTTCCTTGTCTCTTTCTTAGGTACCTTATCGCCTTTTTTTTTCTTTTTCATTTCTTTTTTTTTTTCATTATAGTTATGTATGTGTGTGCGTGTGTACTATTTTTTTTTCCTCGCAAAGTCAAGAGATTTTTTTTTCCTTTTTTTTTTCGATGAGTGTGTTGTTTTTGAGAGAGTGTAGTTGTCACTATCCTGACAGTATACAGCCTGGAGATTCTCAAACCTAAATTTGGTTTGTCTGCTATCCATTTCACCAGGGTCCCCAGTTCATTGACTGAAATCCTCGACATGCCGATATCCAGCCAGCAATGAAGCCACTTGAGGTAAATATTTCAACTTCATATAAATAATATATAAACATACGCGTGTATATATATATATATATATATATATATATATGTATATGTATATGTATATATATATATATATATATATATATGTATATATATATGTGTGTGTGTGTGTGTGAATGAGGAATGAGTGTATGTGCGTGTGAGTGTTTATATATGTGTGTGTGTTGTGTGTGTGCGTGTGCACGCGCGTCTGTTTTGGAAACTACTTTCAATTTGTTTTCTACACTTTTCTCTTGTGGTGTGTATATATATATATATATATATATATATATATATATATATATATATATATATATATATATATATATATATATATACGGTAATGTGAATATCGGAGAATCTAACTTATGAAATAAATTAAAATGAAATGAAATAAAATAAAGAAAGGATAAAGACGGAGAGAGTATTCCGAAGCAATCAGGAAAAATTCAATCAAAAATATAGTTCTTCTTTCTATTTTTCCAATACTGATCGGACAGAAAATAATTTCACTGTGTTTGTTTGTTGTTTACGAATATATATATATATATATATATATATATATATATATATATATATATATATATATATATATGAAATGAAGATATATTTTTGTTTGTTGTCGTGGTGTTGTTTGTTAAATTCCTGGTTGTTAGTTGTTTTGTTATGTCTATGAAGATGATTGTCTAAAAATTGTGTTGTTCGTTCATTCATATTTCTGATATGCCGTTGTTTCGATTTCGTGTTGCAAACACTGCTGTTAAATTAAGTTGAATAGCTAAAGAACGAGTGCCTGTATTTATATGAAATGTTGTTCATGCGGTAGTGGGAAAGAACGTGCTTGCTTCTCGATATTCTGAAATCTTCGAAGTTCACTGCAATAATTATGATGTCATTCCAATAGAGTGTAGGAAAATATGGATCAGTTTACTTGAAAGATAGAGAATCACTTGTGGACTCATCAAATAGCTTCGTCCTTGAGGTTAAGCTTACACTCGAAGGGAGAGGGAGGTGCAGCAAAAGGGGAGGAGAATCAGTTGTAACTGGGTGGGGTGGGGGGAGGAATCAAGAGAAGCGATTCTAAAAATTTCTAGCGTTGGCAGTTGTTGAGATGAATTAGACTTCCCCCCTCGAG
>OZ024745.1:110753604-110756104 GCA_964016885.1 Eledone cirrhosa
CTCACATAATATCGAATCTATGAGATTTTGATATTATTTAATTTTGAGAACGATACCTTAACATCTGTGTGAGTGGCCAGTTATGGCTGATTTGAACAGAAAGAGGTGAGAGAATTCTGGCCAGATATGGCTGGTTTAAATGCTAAAGGGTTAAGGATACCTTCTTCACTCTCTTCAAGCTCTTGTAAGACCCAGAAAAGGGTCATGAGTACTGATGTTTCCTCTTGATTATGCCATAAAAAAACTAAAAAAACTCCAGCCGTCTCATTACTATATTTCTAATGAAAGACACTTGCAATGATTTTCAAATAATTTTGAAAATAATCAAGATTTGGGGGGATGTAATAATATAACTAACTTTCACATTATTAATCTGGTGCTTGGAACATAAGTTAAACTAGCTTTCTACATAAAATGATGGTTGGAAAGTCTTTAGATAAATATAAACACTTTCACATAAATTAACTCATTACTTTTCAGAATATTATTTTTCCAATCAAAATATTAATAATTTTCAACATATGCTTCTTGAATCCTTTTGATATCAAACTGTCTGAGAGTAGCCACGGTTCTGCATTACAAAACTATTCATTTGAAAGTATTTATATTTATCTAAAAAATGTTCCATCGTAATTTTAGGTAAGAACTTTTGTTTGGTTTAATAATGGGAAAGTTATATTACAAAATCCTTCCAAATTCTGGACTGTTTTCAAAATTATTTCAAAAGCATGTGAATTGTATGGAGTGTGTACCGAATGAAAAATTATATTTCTAACATTTTTCATATTTTGTCTATAGGTGTATAAGAAATTTAGGGTATATATTTATTAATTTATATATATCTAAGTGATACTCCTGAGATTGGTTGTCATTTTAACTCTGAATCTATTAAGTTGAATATAGGTGTGGGCATGGCAGTGTTCTTAAGGTGTTTGGTTCCAAGCCACATGGTTTCGGTTTCAGTACCTTTGGATTGACAATGTCTTGTGAGGGGAATATAGTAAATGGAATGTGGAAGCTTATCATATATATATATATATCACATGGCTTAGTGGTTAGAGCATTGGCCTTGCAATCGAAAGGTTGTGAGTTCAATTCTCAGACCGTGTGATGTGTTGTTTCCTTGAGCAAGACACTTTATTTCACATTGCTCCAGTTTACTCAGCTGTAGAAATGAGATGATAGGGACTGGGGTCCCTATCATTCCACTGCAAAGTGGTCGTGGAGGTGCCACAGCAAAAAAAGCACCCAGCACTCACTGTAAATGAGGTTGGTGTTAGGAAGGGCATCCAGCTGTAGAAATCAAGCCAGAATCAGTTCCCGTCCCACCCTTGCAAGCAGGGAAAAGCGGACGTAAAATGAAATGATGAAAATGAAATGATATATATATATATATATATATATATACATACATATATATATACATATATATATATACATATGTAAATATGACCATTGTTGCTCCAATTGGTCATGAACACTCAGCAAATACCCTAAATTGAACACCTGTGCTCATGACTCCTGCCAAAATATATATATACACATGTATGTTGTATGTGTCTGTGGTGTCTGTGTATGTATATGATATATATATATAAATATATAGATATATATATAAATATATAGATATATATATAAATATATAGATATATATATAAATATATATATAAAAGCACCTATAAATGCAGTTGGCATTAGGAATGACATCCATCTATAGAAACCAAGCCAGAAGATCTGATCTAGCTTGTCTCATAATGGGGCAAGCTGTCCAACCCATGCTAGCTTTAAAAAATGGACGTTAAATGGAGATCTGATGATCATAATATATATATATATATATATATTTATATATATATATACACATTTATAAATCTTTGACAATATGATTATCCCAAATGCGATAAATTATAGATTAGAAAACCAGATAAAACACCCCTATAGATGGAAAAAAGAGGCTGCTATTGAGAGTTAAACTTTGTTTCTCTTATACCATCTGTAGGGGTATTTTACCCAATTTTCTACATTATTATTCATTATAGCGATTGGATGCTGTTGCAGATATTTTCTGCATTTAGGTTTCCCACATTTCCAAATTTCAAATCACCCTGTAATTTGATAATTCATCAGATATATATATATATATATATATATATATCAGTGTATATATGTATGTATGTGTGTATATATATATATATATATATACATCGAGAGATATTTATATATTAAACTAATATATTTCTTCATTGTGCTGTGGTGTTTGCTTTACTATATATGTGTGTGTGTGTTTGTGTGCATGAATATATATGTATGTGTATATATAAATATATTTATATATTACATATCATATATATATATATATATATATATATATATATATATTTAGAATGTTGAAGTGACACAGGAGTTGATATATTAGGAAAATAAGAAATAGTAGAAAATGCTAATAGAATTTTCTCAAAAAAACAGAAATAAACATTATATATATATATATATATATATA
>OZ024745.1:110761104-110763604 GCA_964016885.1 Eledone cirrhosa
ATATATATATATATATATATATATGTATACATAATGTATATGTATATATATGTCTGTGTGTGTATACATAATGTATATGTATATATATGTGTGTGTGTGTGTATACATATGTGTATATATATATATATGTGTGTATACATATGTGTATATATATATATATGTGTGTGTGTGTATACATATGTGTATATATATATATGTGTGTGTGTGTATACATATGTGTATATATACATATATATATATATATATATATGTGTGTGTGTGTATACATATGTATATATATATATATATATATATATATATATATATATATGCGTGTATATATATATATATATGCGTGTATATATATATATATATATATATGCGTGTATATATATATGTGTGTGTGTATATATATATATATATGTGTGTGTGTATATATATATATATATATATATATATATATATACACATGTATATATATGTGTGTGTGTATATATATATATATATATATATATATATATATATACACATGTATACATATGTGTGTATATATATATACATGTATGTATATATGCACCTTCTAATACTTGCTATTTCCTTCAACTTAAACTCTTTTCTCCACACTTTATTATTACATTTGTTGTTGTTTTGTGTTTCTGCATTTGTTGTTGTTGTTGTTGTTGTTGTTGTTGTTGTTGTTGTTGTTGTTGTTGTATTCTTGTTTTCTTTCTTCTTATAGTATCAGTAGAAGCCACAACAAAATCAATTACTCACAATTAGGAAAACTGATCTCTGCTTATATCCCATACTTGACCTTTTTTGTGTGTATGTCAGAGAAATACACCAAGTCTTCCTTCTCTGGCTAGTAGGCTGGTCTGGTCAGGCAGACTAGCAGACATTTATTGATAACTAATAATCGCAGTCTACTCTTTCTTTTATTTGCCTTTTCTTCCATTTTTCTAGACCTCTCACTCACTCACTCACTCACTCACTCTCTCTCTCTCACTCACTATCTCTCTTTCTTATACACATTCTCTCGTCTCTCGTTCACTCTCTTTCTGTCTCATACACATTCTCTTGTTCACTATCTCTCTATCTCTTCTCTTTCCCTCATCTTTCTAGACCTCCCCTCCCAATCCGTCTCTCACTCTTACACTTCTCTTCCCTTGCAATTTTCTTCTCCTCACTTTCTTTCTTTCACTGATGCACAGGCATGTGCACACATACATGTACATGCATATGTGCATACTCCTTTTCCCCTCTCCTTGTCTAACGTTCAAACTAGTTATGATTCACCTTGTGCACGTATAAACCTCATTCATTTATAACTTAATTCTCATGTATACATTTCTGTATGTTAGACTTGTGTGTGTGTGTGTATATATATATATATACACACACACATATATATATATATACACACACACACACATATATATATATATATATATATATATATATACACACCAACACACATATATATATATATATAATGTATGTATATGGTGTGTTTATAGTTCGGAAATGGAAGACCACAAATCAAGGCAAAACTCAATATATGTTTAGATGCAGAGTCTGTATCAGGCACTACATATATATCTATCCTACCCTATATACCATCTATATATAGGGAGAGAAAGAGAAACACACACACATGTATATAGACAATCAAATGAAGGTGTTGGCATAGCTGTGTATTTAAGATGCTGGCTTCATTACCACAAGTTTCTAGATTCTTTCTTACTATCAGGTACATTAAACTATAGTTATCTTATATAAGCCCAGGTTGACAAAAAAACCTTTTCATTATAATTTAATTGATGGAAACTGCACAGAAGCTTTTCATATGGAAAAATAGATGTTAACTGATATATATATATATATATGTGTATGTGTCAATGTATGTTTTCATGTGTTTGATACATCAGTTAAAACATAACTGGAACTCACTAAAAATCCTAACTTAACTAAACAGTAAAACACAGAAGGAAAAATATAGGTACCATGCTAAAATAAGAACTAGGGTCAAAATCCCTTGAAGCTGGTGTCTCAGCATGGCTATAATTCAATGCCTGAAACTATTAAAATAAATATGAAACAAACACACAAACATATATAAGAACATATCTATGTCTGCATATGTCTGCATATGTATAAAAGAACAAGGCATGTGTCACCATTTTTATTTGTTGGTTTCAAACACTTTCGATGATGATATAGGAATGTGGAAGGGGAAAACAGTGGCTGTGCTGAGAGAGAAAGCTATAGCTAACTTTATATACTTTACGATAATATTTCACAAGATTGGTTGATTAGGTAGAGTTGGAGAGAGAATGAGAAATAATCAGCAGTTAGATGAGCAGGCAGTGATATATAACCAGCCAGTGCTTGTATTGAGGACACTGATTTAAGGAGCCAAGCTGTATAGTTACGTACTGTTAAGTAACTCAGAGCACACACACATATATATATATTATGTTCGTACAACAAAGCATCCAGCCCACACTGTAAAGTGGTCGTG
>OZ024745.1:110771104-110811104 GCA_964016885.1 Eledone cirrhosa
ATAGAGCTTCAGCCCTTATATTTGATGGAGGTGTGAAGGAAATAGCACATGGGATTGTCATGACTGGAATGTCTTTGATGATAAGTCTGCTCAATCAGTACTGAAAATGAGGCTAACACCACCTCACACCTAACTGCCATGTTATGAAGTTGTCATATACATATAATCATATCACATGAAGGAGGAACAACAAAAATTGATAATTTTTTTGTTAAAGTTTTTGGTGCTCCCTGTGCTTGAGTAAAACGCCCAGTCCACACTGTTACATGGCTGATGTTAGGAAGGGGAGCAAGCCATAGAAACCTAGTCAAAAACAGATCCTTATGAGCAAGACGTTGTCACCTGACATGACATGTCTCTTAAAGTGACAACCCATCTAACTATGCATGAATGGAAAGTGAACGTTAAACAATGATAATATATATATATATATCATCACCATTTAACATCCATTTTTTTCCATGTCAGCATGGGTTAGACAAGTTGTCCCATTGTGAGACACACACACACATATATATGTATATATATATACATGAATGAGCTGAGGAAGTCACTGCTTGGTTGCTAGATGTGTTAAAAACAGCAGCCTAAATCCTCTCAAACCAGACAAATGTCTTGTGTATGTATGTATATATGTATAAGCCAATGAGGTAGATTGTGTGTTAGCTAGACCTGCTAGAAATAACAACCAAATCTCCCTCAGATCAGAGCTGACTGTAATATATGTAAATATGTGTGTATAAAGCAATTAGGGAGTCTATAGACTTGTTAGAAATAGCAGCCAAATGGCTCTCAAAATGCACCTTTCTGTAACATGCATATGTATATGCATGATCCAATATGGGAGGCCTCTACATAAAAATAGCTGCTGAATCTCTTTTAAACCACACCCTATTATCTTCTGTATTTACATTTAGTAGGTATGAATAAACGAATAAGTAGGATTACTTAAGTAGAAGCTAGGAATGTTAGAAATAGCAGTCAGTTCTTCCTCAACTCATATTCTGTTTTATGTTACTCTGATACAATACTTAGGTATTGCCAGAGAACTTACTAGTATGTGTAGCTGCACACACACATATGTATGATGTGAATAGAATAGGATATTCAAATATTTGTTGTGTAACTAGGGTTGACCGAATCGTTAGTGCATTGGATGAAAGGCATTGCAGTATCTTGTTACATCCCTCTACATTCTGGTTTCAAATCCCACCAAGATCAATTTTGCCTTACATCTTTTATAATTAGCTTTTTCCTATTTCCCATTCTCCTGCAAATTGTTATCCCTGTGCCTAAATTAGAAACCATTATTGCAACTATTACACAACATTATACAATAAGTAAACCTCTACCTGATCACTAGAAATAGAAGCCAAATTTCCTCAAATCACAACCTACCATCTTTTAAAATGGCTGGACGATATTGTACAGTGTCAGATCCGGCAAATTCTTCCCATTCGACGGGGAGATGCCTTCTCTTGTGAAAATGGATATAGCTTTCTGGATTGGCAGTATCGGTAGAGGGTCGGATGCCATGCTTTGAAGCATAGAGTTACCTCCCTTTATGATCTGAGTTCAAATCCCGCCGAGGTTAACTTTGCCATCCTCACTGTTTTGGGGCACTTTTTTTCGTGTTTGGGTTTTTAGAGGTTGGCAGGTCTGCAATGTACTCTTAGATATAGGGAAAGCTGACCTGGGGCTAAACAATAACAAAAACAATTATTACACAATAATAATACATTTCTGTATTATTATCATATGATTGTTCAACTTATTTTATCTACTATAAAATCTTTATATGATAATCACTTCTACATTTAGTTTGTCTCTTTGTGTGAGAGAGAGAGAGAGAGAGAAGTGGTTATAAATAACATTATTACTGTATGATTCTACCAAATTATCGTGTATTTAAGAGAAAAAATATTTTATTTGTAATTTAATAATCTTTATTACAGTTTCTTTCATTTCAAAATAAAAGTAATTATATATTTAAATAATAATAATAAATATTATTATCTAACTTTTGTTGCTTGTTATATTATCTGAAAATTACCAACTGTTTATCTATTTATTTTTTAACCCCATAGTTTTAATAGTATAAATTTGTTTAAAATTTGTTGATTAGTTTTATTATAATTGCCAAAATGTTTATTTGTTTTATCTTGGAGTCTTTAATTTTTTGTATTTTGTATTTTTGTTTGTATTTTCCTTTCTCGAAATAAATATTTAACCCTTTTGATACCAAACCACCTGAAACCGCCCTTGGTTCAACAATACAAACCTGTTTATTTTAAAGTGTTTGTATTTATCTACAAACCTTCCATCATAATTTTATGTAAGAACATTTGTTAAGTTATGTTCCAAATGTCACTTTAATAATATTTTCTACATTAGGCTCATGGCCAGTAATTTTTTGGACAGGGTTTGCGGGAAGCCAATTAAATCAATTCCTGTACTGACTGGTACTTTATTGTATTGACCCCAGAATGATGAAACGTGTGATGCTTGGCTGGTTTTGAACTTAGAGTATCACTAAATGCTGTGAAGCATTTTTTCTGATGCTCTACCGATTCAACCAATCCACAACCCTAACTAAATAATGAGAATATTAGATTACTAAATCCCCACCAAAATATTGATTATTTCCAAAACGATATGTAAACCATATGCAGTATTATTCATTAGAAATATTTTAACAAAATGTTTAAAGAAGAGAAACCACATGAATTTTTTGAATTTGAGATCCCATAAAATTGTTGTATATACATCTTGTATATGTATTGTTCTTCCGATACATTTTAGAAAGCCAACTTCCCTTTCAATTCACTCAATTGATTTATTCTGTTCTGTGGTGGAAGATTTTAAGTGTAAATTAATCAGCTTTTGTTTTGTATAATTTGTATGCTTTATATTTTATTTCTTAACTTACTCCATACCCAAAGCGTGTGTGTGTATGTGTATATATATGTAGATATATACATATATATATATATATATACACATACATATGTGTATATATATATATATATATATATATATGAGGAAAAAGTAATGGTATTCAATTTCTATTCCTTTTTGCTGGCATGTTAAAAGGATGTCTAAAAGAGAAGGGGTTGGGGTCAGGTGAGCACTGATAGAAGAAGGGTCAGATAGAAAATACCAGAACCTTTTGGAAGCTTTCTTTTTTTTTTTTTGCTATAAAAGTTCAAACCAAGTTATTATATCTGACTGACAAAACTGTTTCATATAGAAATAAGGAATAATAATGCTGTAGCATAAAAGCACTCAAATAATATCTTTAAAAGTTTTACATGTGGTCAGGGCTGAGCATAGGTATTTGAAATATTGCTATTTTTTTTTCTTTTATGTGTTTTACCCTTCACCAATTTTATATGCTATATCTGCCCCTCCCCTTTTTGTGTTCCATATCTCAAAATATGACAGAACAATGTCTATGCTTTATACAGGTAAAAAATTATAGATTTCTAAAAAGTTTGCCCTGCAATGTTTCATTCTATTTATCATCACTTCTGCAGTGAAGTGAGTAGATTTGGTCAAGCATACATTTACTGACCCCTCTTTGATTTGTCTCTGATGGTGAATGCTGTAGTATTTACTGTAACTGTAAACAGTTTTCCAGTTTTGATTACTTAAGCATTCACAGTAGTACACAAAAGCCATTGATTTGAGAGATAATATTTAAAACACTGTAAATGCTGTTGGCATTGGGAAGGGCATCCAACCAGAAACATTCCTATCTCAGCGAGACTCGATCACCCAACCCAACTTGCTTCTAATGGGATAAACCCATGCAAGCTTGGAAATACACATTAAACGATGATGAGCATGATGATTTTGATACCAATCCACCTGGGCCTATTATATCAAACTGTTTATATTTATCTAATAAAAACTTACATCATAATTTTATCTAAGAAGCTTTGTCAAGTTATACTCCAAAGACCAGCATAATAGCAAGAAAGTTATTTTGCTAAACTTCTCTAAATTCTTAATGATTTTCAAAATTATTTGAAAATCATTGTCTGTTTTTCATTGGAAATATGGTAAAATGCTATGTGTGCATGTGAGTGTGTATAGTTTTCCATTTTAAATGAGACAAGTGGTTAAAGCTTAAATCAACTGAAACTTTTTAGGGGTAGTGTTCAAATCTAGAGAACTTCAACAATCTGTGTTGATCCAAGAATCAATGGACAGATTTTTACAGGCAAAACCAACCATCAGATGACCCAGGGGTAGATCCCGAGCAAGATGGTTGTATAACATCCATGAGCTTGGCTGATCACGATTGGGGATCCAGCCAGATCAGTTGGAGACGGTTGCTTCTGACAGGACCCACTGGAAGGAGTGTTTGAGGACTCTAGCCCCACCACCCTCTCAGAAATAAGTGGGCGAAGAAGAAGAAGCAGCAGCATTATTTCTCTCTCTCAATTGATTAGCTCAGTTCCCTATCATCATCGACGTTTTAACGTCCACCATTATCTGTAAATATGAAACACACAAGTAATTAGCAAGTCTCTATATTTGTCATCGTTAATAAGCCAATAAACCTATTGCTTCATTTCATTTTTCTTTTGTCTGGCAAGCTTCTCTCTATATTCATTACTAAAATTATGTTTATCATAGTAAGGGATAAAGATAAAGCCATGAATAATATTTTTTTAATAACCTCCACAAAATTCTGCTTCAAAATACTTTTAAAAAGTGTTTTTTCTTTCTTTCCTTCTTTCTTCCGTTTGTATGTAGCTGTGTGGTTAAGGAGTTCACTGTGCACCTACGTTGATCTGGGTTTTCTACATTAACTTTTGGTTGATTAATAATGGTTTCCACTTTTGGCACAAGGCCAGCAATTATCCCAGTGTATTACTGGTACTTTATTTTATCGACCCCGTAAGGATGAAAGGCAAAATTAACCTCGGCGGGATTTGAACTCAGACCATAAAGGGGCGTAACTCTATGCTGCAAAGCATGGCGTCCGACCTTCTACCGATACTATTAAATAATTGTTTCTACTTTAGGCACAAGGCCAGCAATTACCCAGTGCATTACTGGTACTTTATTTTATCGACCCCGTAAGGATGAAAGGCAAAGTCAACTATTAAATAATGCCTTGTGGAATTTGATAGACAGAAACTACTGAATCTTATTATGTTTTCTCTCTCTCTTTATATATATGTGTGTGTGTGTGTGTTATAACTTAGCAGTCCGACAAAAATAAAATAAAACTAAGTACTGGTATCAAAATGATACTCAGCATAGCCGCAGTCCAAGAGCTAAAACCAGTAAAATACTATATATATATATATATATACATACATATCTATATATAAACATACATCTCTCTCTCTATATATATATATATATATATACTATATATATATATATATATACTATATATATATATTTACTATATATATATATTTACTAAACACACTCATTGTTAATTGCAGAGATTAAGTTACTGTTTACTTAAGAAAGGTTTCTTTCTTCCTTTTTGTTTATTTAGAAAATATTTGTAATTCACTGTGATTATTTTTGGTTTCCTCCATGTTGATAAACTAGTTGATTCTTCTGCATATTTCATTCATATTTTGTTAATATAAGCTTTCTCATATATTTGTCCATAGTACAGTATATAAATATTATATGAAAAATTGGAAATTCTTCAAAAAGGTTTATAACTTTTCTCTGTGTATTTATGATTCTTTTTTTATTTATTTATTTATTTTTTATTTCAACTGGAGAGATTACCAAAATGTTCTATATAAAACCTCCCCCTATCTCTCTCTCTACATATATATATATAGACATACATAAATACATATATATATAAACGGAAAAAATGAAACGAAATTTCATTTCTCACTCTTAGTACGGCTGTGCCCGGCCGATTAACTCACTCGATATGCAAATTGGGCTGCTCAGTCGTTAATATGCATAAGGAAAGTATATACTTTCAGACGTTCAATCATCTGGCAGGAAGGTATGCGTTGCTGACGATAGCTAATAAGCTTGAAACTAGTACAGCGTTCCTTTGTCAGTGTTGAACAAATGAGCAACGATGGTTGCTAGACACTGTACGGCTTAATTCGGGATGTTTGTTTACAAACACACCGAGCATTATAATAAATGTTCGGTGAATCCATACGTACATATATATATGTGTGCATGTATGTATATATATATATATATACATACTACTGTACGTCTGTATACATATATGTATGTACGTATACATACTTATACATATATATATATATAGACATACAAACATACATAAATACATACTTACCTACATATATATAGACACACATAAATACATACATACATACATATATGTGTTATGAAAAAATGCAACATATAATAGCAACAGCCATAAAGTTGTTAAACTAAAAAGAAAAAAAAAAGACACGAAATATGTACTATTTGAAGAAATCTTTTTGTAGATAATATATAAATATATAAGAAGAGTATTTTTTTTTTTTAATCTTGTGAACCTAAGTTATTCTGTTGTTGAACAAGTAATCATAAAAAACTCAACATTAGCTATATCATTTGAAGGTGTGTTGATTATTGTGGTGTCTACGTCTATCTCAGTTTCTAATTTAGTTGGGTGTCTGGTTTAATAAAATTTTGCAACTTTCTTTCGTTGCTGGTAGTGGTAGTGGTGGGGGTGGTATTATATTATTCTTTTTACTAGTTCTAGTCATTAGACTGCTGCCATGTTTGGGCGTCGCGTTGAAGAGGTTGAGTCGACCATACCAAACCTGATACGTATTCTATCGATATCTTTTTGTCAGCACTACTAGGTTACGGGGCATAAATAAACATTAACACACACACATATGGATTATATATATATATATATATATAGAGGTAGAACACTGGAAAGTAATATACGTAGTGGTAGAGCACTCAGTCCATGGGACGAGTTAGGTAGAAGTGGTAACACAACAGTTAGTTCACCATACAGAGAACAATTGTTTCACGTTAGAGGATCTCGAGCTGAGGATCCGCTAAGGTGAGCTGAGGATCCGCTAAGGTGAGCTGAGGATCGGTATGGTGAACTAACTGTTGTGTTACCACTTCTATATATATATATTATTCAATTCGATACTACAGGCGTTTCGTTGAGTGAACTCAACTTATTAAAAATTTGTCCCATGAACTGAGTGCTCTGCTCCTTGGATATCTTTACTAAACTACTACTATATATATAAATATATATAGTATAAAAAATATATATGTGCTGATGTTGGACAGATTTTACGGGCAAAAGCAACAGGCATGAGACCTAGGAGTAGACTCCGAGCAAGATAGTTGGATAACATCCATTAGCTTGGCT
This sequence comes from Eledone cirrhosa, assembly GCA_964016885.1. Lineage (NCBI taxonomy): Eukaryota > Metazoa > Mollusca > Cephalopoda > Octopoda > Eledonidae > Eledone > Eledone cirrhosa. Next base: position 110,778,468 of record OZ024745.1, read on the forward strand.
GGTCTCGCTTGGGTATCCAGCCTGATCAGTTGGAGACGGTTGCTTCTTACAGGACCCACTGGAAGGAAGGTTTGGGGATTCTGCCCCCCACAATCCTCTCAAGAATAACTGGGCGATGAAGATATGTATATAAGATCTTCTACACAATTTCCGCCTACCAAATTTCACTCACAAACCATTAGTCAACCCAACGGTATAATAGAAAGACCATGGTGCTTGGCAGTGGAACTGACCCAGAAACCACGCCATTGCGAAGTGGACTGCTTAACCACACAAACATGCATTCGCTAATTGTTATGATGTTTCTGAGAAATTTTTGTTCTTATGATTTATCTTATATTTACCTTATTTTACGCACCAGATACTTTCAGACTTCTCTTTATATAGTAACAGAAATAATTTTAACTCTCTCCGTTAGTTAAATGAAATGGGTAGAATTAAGTCTCAGACTGATAAACATGGAGACGAATACTCTTAACCCCCTGAAATTGCGCCTGATTCTTTACAATACAAAACTACATGTTTTAAAGTGTCTATATTTACCTAAAAATCTCCTATCATAATTTTGTTTTTATATAAGAACATTTTGTTAAGTTATGCTCCAAACATTGGCTTCATAATGAGAAAGTTAATTATGTTACAAAATCCATCCAAATGCCTGATTCTTTTAAAAATTATCTGAAAATCATAGGCAGTGATTTTCTTTAGAAATCTAGTAATGAAAGGGTTAATTAAACTTAATTTGTTATATCTTTAAAGCTATTCTAAAATTAAGACAAACATTAATCGTTTTAATATAGATCCTTCCGTCTGAGATAACTTCGTTGTCTTTTTATTTCGCCCCCCACCTCTCTCCATATTTCTCTTCATATAAAATGATCGTTTCTAATAAGCTGAAGGCCAGGAATTTGGGAGAGAAGGTTAAGTCGATTAAATCGACTATAGTATTTCACTGGTGATATGTTTTATCGCCCTAAGAATAATGAATGGCAAATTTGATCTCGGTGGGGTTTGAACTCAAAACGTGAAGAGCTGGAACAAAAACCGCAAGGAATTTAATCTGACGCTCTAAGGATTCTGCCAATCCATCGCCTCCTTAATATAAAATAATGGCTATGATACAATCTATTTCCGTTTCTCCTCTTCATGTCATTCCTACTATGTATCAGCCATACCTACCCCAGATCTCACATTAAAATACTGTGCTCAATTCCTTTCCTTCAGCATTACATCCTCCCCGTACCTTTTTTCTTGCTCAGTTTTCTTTTTCTTCTCGAACGACGTGAAGCTACAACAGTTTAAACTGAACATCATCCACATCTATCTTAGCTGTTTTAGGGGAACTACAAAAGCTATTAGACACTGCTCTTTCTCATCTGATTAATTAATTAATTGTTTTTAAATATGTTTAAAAGAAAGAAGAAAAAACACAAGGTTTCATTAAATTATTCCAGTGATGTGGTTATGTGGTCTGTTTACAAAGTAAAGTTTCTTAATTCATCGGATTATAACAGATCCCAAGGTCTTCACTAACGGGAGCCTCTTTTATCAAAGTGAATTGCCCCACTTACCCACTATAATTACCCATCCACCCCGATCGTTGTACAGTGGAAATAACAATCAAAAGAGGAAAAATGTTTATACTTCGAGCAAAAAGATACCCAATATCATATGGATATTATGTTTAATGTAGTTTGTGGAACCCAGATTGAAAACTGCTGGGTTGTGACAGTCGAGATTCAAAGGGTTTTCGACTACCTTCTCCATTCTATTGTTGTTATTTCATATATCTTTACGGCCTTAACAGATGAAAGTCCGGCCCCGATTAAACGGTAACAGCTTAGAATGGGCCACCGTCGGTTTCAACGATGAATGTTCCAGTTGTTCGATCAACGTAACAGCCTGCTCATGAAATTAAGATGTAAGTGGTTGAACATTCTAGAGCTATGTGTACCCTTTAATGCAATTCTTAGGGATATTTAGCATGATATAGTGTGTGACAAGGCTGTCTCTTTGAATTTACATGTACAGTCCATCCGACAGTCCTGTAAACAATTTCTGTCTACTCAATTTCACCCAGATGGCATGGGTTGACCGAAGGCTTGTGGCAAATTACTTTTGCCCGAGATGCCACCGTGGAATCGAACGTGGGACGTAATGGTCGAATACATCAGTAGTTTTCTTCCTTCTTCAAAGTTCAAATCCGACATAGATAAAATAAATTCCAGTAATATAGTGTATCGACCTAGTTGTTTATAACACTCTCCAACAAAGATTGGCTTTGCACCTAGTCTAATGAAATCAATATGGTAAGAATGGTAAAAATCGGGATGTGTTGCTTTTCTTAGTACATGAAGTACATGATAGCAATTAATTAATTAAAGATTTTATCAGCAAGTATATAATAGGATTGTTGTTTAGCACAAACTGAGTCCTGATCGAGAAAACCTATGATCAAAGACACGCCAGCCGTGATTATTCCGTCCTTTGTTTTAGACACCATGTATATTTCCTTCCTTGTTAAAGGCAAACGGTCAACGGTGTGTAATTTCTCTTCTGTTTGTAGCAGATTGGGCGATTGTATAGTCTCCTTTGTGTATTTACCCCTCGTTTGAGAGTGAGAAAATGATGAGTAAAACTGAATTTAAGGGATGGATTGGTGACGAGAGAGATCGCTAAACACGAGAGGTTTTGTGTGTTGTGTTTTCGGGAGGAGGGGGCGAGAAGCTGGGATGATGAAGAAAGGTAAAAATGTTGGGCAAGGAAGTAAATAGATACACCCTTCGATGAAAAAGATACATTTAAAGCGAGAGGGTTAAAGTATTATGGAGAAGAGTGGTGACAGGAAGGTTGATATATATATACCAAACACTGATAAACTATCAGATCTAAACATTAGCTTTAAACGTCCTGCACCACACGAAACAACATTAGCAAAGCATTATTGAAAAGTATAAAACAGCACTAGAGCCGTATCATTAAAAATTAATGTCATTAATTTAGTTTACTGCACATTTTCAAAATTATCTCTAAAGAAACTACAAAGATTTGAATTAACAAAGCCATTTTCAGATATTTTTTTTTTGTTAAACCATTGTATGTTGTTAGGAGTTATAGGACCAACTAAATTTCCTGCGTTAATGGGCGGAGTTATTTGATACTGTGGCCTAATTGACATCATGATTTTTACGAGTAACTTCTCTATTTAGCGTCCAGTAAAAAATTAACAACCGGTTCTCATAATAAAAAAAAGCTGTTAGCAACCGGTTCGCGCAAACTGGGTCAAACTCACCATAGTATGATAGTTCAAAACTACAAACGCAATATATATATATATGTATGTATGTATATTAAAACATGAAAATAACTGTATGATGCACAATAATAAATTACACATTTGGTACATTAGCAAAATAATACAATGATGTGATTGAACATATGTCCGTACACCTCACTGTTAGAAAGTAAATTCGAACTATAACATCACTGAAGAAGATTTTCTGAACTGCGTCGTTCGGATTCGAATACATATGTAGTGTCTAATGTCTACAAAACAGTCTGTGTGTGTTGTTTAGCCACAGGTTTACCATCATCGAGCTGATTAGAAGCACTCCAGCTGAGACCAGCCCGTCTTTTTCAAAAGCCTAGTGTCACATTAGTCAGTGCGCTCTTACTATTTTAATGACGGTAAGGTGTTATTTGAAAGAGTCTGCTATTTCTAGCAGGTTGAGTAAACCGCGAAAGAAGCACCCTGGCAGGTTCGTGGCTGCTACGGTGTAATATAATGTTAAATTCTTGCTAGTCGTTTATATAATATTCAAGTTCCATATTATATATCCATTCTAGCAGCCTGCCCCGGTGTAAAGACCAAGTTCTCTACCGATAATCTGAAAAGGCGTTTATAATTACCTCTAGGTGTAGCCTGAAAAAGGGGTTTCAAATTGCCTCTGCGCTGTTCATATCAGCTTTCTCTATAATTTAGCTAAAATGATAAATTCCAATGTAGTCATAAGCAAATTGCGGTCCGCGGTCGGTTTGGCTTTCTGAATAGCACACCAAACGAAAAATTGTCTTGAATTTTTTACGTAGTGAGGCCCGCCTTATGATGAGCCATATCTCATTCGGCCCACTGTTCGAAAAAGGCTGCCCATGCTTGTTTTAATTATAGCCATGGGTTAACCGATGCCTTATGAGTGAAATTTGGTAGACGGAATATACAGAAGCTTATCACACACACACACACGTGTGTGTGTGTCTCATAACATAGTGGTTTGATAAAAAGAAATCGATAAAATAAATACCAAACGTGAAAAAATAAGTATTGATCAAATATATCGAGGTAATGCCCCAGTATGGCCGCACTCTAATGACTGAAAACAGTAAAAGGAATATTTATTACACACATTCAATGATTCGTATTGTTTGTTTACAATATTGTCATCTTTTTAATAGTTTATGGGTGAAAGCAAATGAGAATGTGTGGTATTCATGCCCTTTTTCACTGGTGAAGTAGATAATGTGAAATGCCTGGAATCAACTCTGCATTACAGACTGAGATCGACAGGAGCTTCTCTACGGTGATCGTCTGAAAGATTTATTGCACAAGATACAAGGGCCCCAAATATATAGAAGAAGGTTAAAGTTTGTCCCAAGCCCGGGCCTGGAAGTTCATCGGACCGGGGCTTAGCTGGGTTTCGTTTGCGTTAAGCGACTGGAAGCACAGTCTATCGTAGGGTTTAACCCTTAGTTGTTGGTGCTCATTTTCAGTAACGTAAAACGAAGAGATTTCTTCATGAACACAACGCACTTACTGGTCGAGGAATGAAACCCACGACATTACGATCGCAAGCTCAACACCCTAACCACTATCCCACACACCTTCATATAGAGGAAGAGAACTCATAGTTTCTTTGTACATTTTGTCAGATGAATTAATATAGGTAAATGAAGGGAAATGAAATGGTTAGCTACTACAATCAGAATCGAAACCATGTTTGCAGATTCGGCTAGCCAGGTGCTCACCTCTGCTCCACAGAATTGTTAACTTTCACTGGATAATGTATGTAACAACGTCGAAGATACAAAACTACTAACTTGTTTATTGATAGTTCCTTCGCATTTTTACTCTGCAATTGACCGAAATGTAATGCTTTGATGTTAGCGACTTTATATGTTATGAGGAAGAAAGGGTGGGATCCGTTTCTAGCCATGTATGGCAACACATCTAAGCAGTCTCTTTTAACAGATAACCATTAGTATCGATAATACTATAGCAGAGAATTTTGTGTTCACTTCTCTTCTTTATTTTAACACTCACACATACAAACACACATACACAGAATAGTGTTGCTATGTAAAGCATATATCAATAAATATATGTATGTGTATAGTAACGAGGCATTGTTTGTTGTATCTGAAGTAACTTCCTAAAGATTTGGTTTCTATTTTATTACCTCATATGCGTGTGTGTGGCACATAAAAATGTATCTACGTGTATGTGTGTGTGTTTGTATTTATTTATATATAAATGACTAGTGATTTATTATACAAATAGAAACACTATTGCTAATTCCTTTTTCTGAATAGATTCTTCCTAAATGTTCTGTATTTTGTGGCTAATCTTTCTTAATTTATTGTCTTGACGTTATTATATGGGGTAGAGAGCTTCATTTAATGTTTGAAGACAAGAGATTGATACCCAAGTGTTTTGAAAAGTGCTGGTTATGTTTTGCCAGATTTATATAATAATTCTTATATTTTATTCTTATTTGGTTCATTTAGAATTCACGGAATATAAATGCTAGACAAATAAGAATTCGAGAGTGCAAGTCTTCTAAAATGCGTTTTTTGGGGGGGTATTTTTTGCTAGAATTACAGTCTATCTCAGCAGTCTGTCGTATATATATATATACGACAGACTGCTGAAAAGTTTCTGGTTTTTAAATGTATTTAAAAGGAGTGGTTTGAAGCCCAGCCTTCCGAATTCTTTTTACAATGATAAGAGTGTGAATCTGAGAGGGGGAATATTTTGTATAAAATCATAATTAATTGATCCTCCTGTATTTTCTCTTACCCAAAGCCTGGAACTTTTTCAGCACTCCTTATATATATATATATATATATATATATATACATCGTTTTTGTATTTCTTTTGCAAGATTTCTTATCTGAAAACGTGTGTTGAAACATATTTTTATAATTTGGGGAGGGTTATGCTGCCAATAAGAACACACGCACCTGTTGGTTTTCACTTCAATTATTACAAATTTCCGGATGGTTTTTTTTATTGTCAAAGCTCTTCTGTCACTCATTCGGTGACCTCCTCAGTGACTAATTTGTTATTTTGTGTCTCTCCTTCGTTCTGTCCTACACCATCTTGTTTTTGTGTGTTGCATACTTGGGTTGCGCATGTGTTATATCCAGGTGTCTTTGTTTATATATATATATATAAAATACGTAGTTTAGAAAGCCACAACAATGCAGAGGGAAATCTCGAGGTAGGAAGTGAATGATAGATAGGAGAAATAGGAGAAAGTGAAAATTGAGAGAGACAAAGATGAAAACAAAACAAAGGTAGAAGGGTTACCGTAGTGGAGATTTAATCCCAATATTTCGGGCTCACGCCCATCAACGGGGGAAAGTTCCAAAAGGGGGGGGGGGGAACAGGCTAAGCGGAGAAAGTTGTGATGTCGTTAAAACAGGAATGCCATTCTGCATTCCTGTTTTAACGACATCACAACTTTCTCCGCTTAGCCTGTTCCCCCCCCCCCTTTTGGAACTTTCCCCCGTTGATGGGCGTGAGCCCGAAATATTGGGATTAAATCTCCACTACGGTAACCCTTCTACCTTTGTTTTGTTTTCATCTTTGTCTCTCTCAATTTTCACTTTCTCCTATTTCTCCTATCTATCATTCACTTCCTACCTCGAGATTTCCCTCTGCATTGTTGTGGCTTTCTAAACTACGTATTTTACACATTTCACAATGCTTCAAGCAAACTTTAACACCCTCTTATATATATATATATATATATAATGTGTGTGTGTGTTTTCCTGAGTCCTGTATTTTCGTTGCTCTAGTGATGCGGCTGGACTGCCAATCGCTATATTTGATTTGCTAAGCTGTCTAAACGTATTGTTATTACTCTGGGGTACTTTTCCCCATCCGAGTGCTAAAGCTACAGACCGAATTTGCATTCGTTAGCTTGGCCGCGAACTAGAGCTTCGTTAATGCTGTACTAAAATTTATATATATAATATATATAGTTAAAAATAGGAGGCAATTGTACACATTTATATTAGGTTCACGCTTGGTGGAAGTGGAGGAACACTCACACATACCCGGGTGTTACGCATGCCCAACCCAAGTACACAAATATTAGCTTTGTTAAAGTTTGATGAAGAAACCAAATACCATTTATTTCGTCCATGAAATAATAGTAAGAATAATTTATCAATCTTATCAGCATTGCATTTATAGATTTTAAAGGTCAATGCGTGACATGTTTCTCTGTTTAGCGGCTCCTGCTTTAAAGTGTCTCCTTCAATGTCTCATTCATATGAAATTGTTTTCCTTCTTAGTAGTAATTGTAGAATAAATAATACCACTAGTAATACACTTGCGTTAAATCTGATCGATTAAAAAAATGAAATGCAGTATACCCCTGGTTATTCGCGGAATTCCCCTTAGAACCTAACTAATAATTGTTCGTGGAAACCACCGCATATTCACGGAATCGTAAATATATTCCGCGATTTTTTAATGATTTATAACGCCAAATTATTAATAACAATATACCGTATTTGCGGGCCTATATTTTACGTTATGGTTGACCCCCAACGGTTTTGGTCATGTTTTCAGAGGTGAAGTCGTACTCACTACGCTTGGCCAATTGCAAGTTTTATGCTTAACACCGAGTAAAATTTGAAACGTTCACGCCAAATTACTTGACAGGTCATGACACCATCCGTTTCTTGAGCAAGACACTTTATTTCACGCTGCTCCAGTTCACTCAGTTGTAGAAATGAGTTACGACGTTACTGCTTTCCCTTGGAAAACATTAGTATCGTTGAGAGGGGGCAGGGCTGGTATGCATGAGCGACTGCTGGTTTTCTACAAACAACCTTGCCCGGTCTTGTGCCTTGTAGGTAGAACTTTCTAGGTGTAAATACCATGGTATCTTTACCCTTTAACGTCTTCGTGTTAAGATTGTAAATTATTGTATTAGGAATAAATACCATGCGCATGCTAAATCGTCATGAATGGTTGAAAAGAAACAACTGCAACTTTAGGCCTTAGTCATACATACATCGATTGAAAGTAACAGAATTCGTGGTATTAAACTTTCTTATTTTCTGACCAACATCTAATCGTTTTTTGATAGCTGATTCTTTCGTTTTAGCAGTTACATCGTTTTTGCCCACTTGTGGTTCACAAATATAACTCCCTATCCGCTTTTTTTTTTAGTTTCTACATTTTGGTTTTAATTAAATATTGGAGGTTAGAGAAAACGCAGTTCAAGTTCGTAGGGTCATTGTCCTTTTATTTATATATTTCTAGAAACAATCTTATAATTCGCTAACTCTTAAAAATGATTACTAGTTTTTTAGTCACCTTTTGAACTATCAGTTTGCTGAAATTCCCAAGAGAATAGAAACTGGTTGTCACCAATCATACTTAATTCTCCATTTCCTGTCAATCAATTTGGTCCACTGCAACCGTCACTAGTATTTCTGTTGTCTTCAAACGTGCGCTTAGTATAGTTTTATTGCATTAAATCAATGAAATATCATATACCTATCAATCTCGTGCTTGTTCGTATTGAAATAAATAAATAAGTAATTAAATAGATTCATCCAATTCCCAGATTAATTTTACTGGCTTTTTCTCAATATAACTATTCCCTCCCTTTATATACGTTCTTATCATGCCAGCCAAATATATTTAACGTATTATTTAACGTATTATTTTCTGAAACATTACTAGTTTAAAGGACAATTAAACGCATCTGAATTAATTTATACTCTATTACGTTATATCTAATTTTTTTTTTCTAATTAGGGGCAGTTTTTAACCAACGGTAAAATCTGGTCCACTGAAAGAATATTTCAATTATGAAATCATCATCAGTGTTTATTTATTTGTTTATTTATTCTTTGAGCGGGTTTTATCTTCTTTTTTTTTAAAGTAGGGTTTTGAGCGATGTTATTAGTTGATTGATAGTCAGTTTTTAGTTTATCTAATGCTGATTCCACTGAATGTTTGATGGTCATTGAACTGGATTGCCAGTGCCGGATTAAACATCTTGAAGCAATTACCTATGTTCTGAGTTCAGATTCCGCTGTGGTTGATAAAATAAGTATCAGACAAATATCCTTACCAATGTCTTGGTGATGTGTTAAAGATAGAAATCATTATTTTCGCAACATTAAGATTCATTACAAACTGAATTCAAGAAGCGTGGAAAGTAACTTTAGAGAGTTTACTGCACTACTGAGGTTGTGTGAATTCTAGAACACCTTGGTAGCTTTGCCTAATTAGCAAATTTGCTGTTTTACCGATTTGTATACTTGCTGGATTTGACTCAGCTATCTGTCTAATATATGTTATTGAGGGGTAGATGAAGGCATAATAACACTATACTTAATCCAGCGGCCCAAACGTAATAATTTCTGACAAAAAGTTGATGCCAAGCCAAAGAGTCTCTTGTTTGCTCATAAGTTTTCTCTACTTGACGATTCAGACTTCAGTACAAAAGAAGCTTCTACCTGGATGTTGTTCGGCTTGCAAGAAATAGCTGTCAAACCTCCCTCAAATAACACTCTGCTATTTTTTTTTTTAAAGGAGGATATATTGATTGATGTACTCTTGAATACATTATGTCTATAAAAAAAATAACATAAAGATGGAATGCTCACAGATGGAATGCTCACAGCTAGAAATATTTTGATCGTAAATCTGATCAACCAGGGGCTACTTGGAGCTAAACAACAAATTCGATAAATAAAAGAAGGGAATAATATTTTGATGTTATAGTTCCATTACTATGAATATCTCCATGTGTAGAATAAAAATGGTTGAAAAAATACTATTACATTTTTAAATTACAAAAAACTCTATAGCCTCATTATTTTAATGATTTTAGTTGGTCGTATCAAGCCCAGTAATTATTTTAGTTTGGTACTTATTTCATTGATCTCTGTCAAACTGCCAAGGGACATAACATCGACAACAACTCAGTTGTACACACACACATATTAAGCTAAACATTTGCGTGAATGTATGTGTGTGTTCTTTATTTCGTTCTTTATTTCTTCTGTATATTGTCCCAAGAGTTGTAAATTGTGTTTACCTTGATGTCTTTATATTACATTACAATATTAAATGATGACATTCTTGATATGTGCATCAATGCTTGTTATAGTGAGCACATTTGAACATTTCCCTTTTCTTATGAACCCTAATTACATATCTATTCCTGCTTATACCCACTCATTATGTCTCCTAGGTGACAAGAGTCTAAAATTCATAATACAATCTGGTCTACCCAAACAATTTGTGCAAATGGTCTGTCTTGTTTGTCAGCATGCCAGAATTACTACTGCACCATTTATATATCAATTGTTTATATTACTTATAGAGTTTTAAATTTCAACTACTCCTTTCTCAATAGTGAATAAAGTCACCTTTATTGTGGTTGAAGGGCTTGTCTAAGTCATTAGCAATTTACACTTAAACAGTATTCATGCCAGACACTATTTTATTTTTTATTTTAAATAGCCTTTGAATTTGATAATACATGTGATGGTCATGTTTTTGCAGCTGTATAGATACATACTTCTGAAACAGCTGCAAAGAATGTGAAGACAAATGTTTAACTGAGCCTTTAAGTTTGTTTGTTTCTTTTTTATTTCTTAAATTAAGGATTTTTAACACTGGCACAAAGCCACATATTTTGCTAAATGGTTCTAGTCAGTTTACCCCTTCTAATATCAAAATGCCTGAAATTGCCCCTAGTTCTATGATACAAAGCTATTCATTTAAAAAACCTTCCATTATAATTCTGTCAGAATCTTTAACACCAGCTTCATAATTAGAAAGTTAATTATGTTTCAAAATCTATCCAAATGTTTGTTTCTTTTAAAAATATAGTGAAAAAAGGGTTAATTAACCTTAATCGGTTATATCTTTAAAATTATTCTAAAATTAAGACAAATATTAATCGTTCTGAGATAGCTTTGTTGTAATTCTTTTATTTCGTCTTGATTCTTTTGAGAATGATTTGGGAATTATTGGCAGTGTTTTCATTCGAAATATAGCAACAAAATGGTTAATCCAGTCTGTATATGACTAGTACTTATTTTATTGACTGTCAGAAGATGAAAAAGGAAGTCGAAATGTTTGGTTCCTTTATGTTTTGAGTTAAAATGTCAAGATTTTAACTCGAAACAGAAAAGGGGTGGATCTAAATGCTGAGAGGTATTTAGTGCAAACACCCTAACATTTTTGCCATCTTACCACCCTATTCTTACAGGCAACAATTTTCATAGCTTCTCATTTAACAACAACCAATATCCTTTTTTTTTTCGCTGTAGTAGTAGGTCTTCATTGTTTTACAGACACACACACACACACACATATACATATATGTATATATATGTATCCACGTTTGTATGCATATATATATGTATGTACATATATACACACTTTCCTTTAAGAAAACATTTTGGTTTAGTCTTACCCTATAGTTTGTAATCTCAAAATCTTTATCCCTTTACATCTTCCCTCCTTGACGCATTCGGCAACTTCTACTACTCTTGTTTCCTGTTATTTTATCCAATAATTTACTTATGTGTAATACATAAGTATTTCCTTTATTTTCTCATACATTCCTCTCTCCTCCCTCTTCGAGATTATGGGGCTTTCTTTGTTGCCTCAACACCATATCTGGTGGTACTGAGATTTGCCTGTTCATTCTAAATCATCTTCCTTTTCTTAAATTTCCTGTGTATAGTTACTTTGGAGAAAATATACATCGTTTCTTATGCTAAATCGTGTTTAATATATTCTGAGAAATATATTCACATTCTTAAGTACAGAAGTTCATGAAGTATACAATAATAGTTTATGTAATGTACCAATAAAAATTGAGAAACATAAGTGGTGTAATAGTATACTTTCATCTCTTTTGATAAAAATACATTTCTATGCTCCTTTTTTAACATTTATTTTATAGATCTGCCTAATATTTCATGAGATTAACTTAAGATAAATAGTTTTTTTCTTCATATATAAGTCAAAGTTAGCATTTATTTAATTATGAAATTCAGGTAAAAAAATTGAGTAAGACTAATTAAAACTAATTTTGAAAGTATTCATTTCTCAAGATAATATATTAAGATTGTTTCAAATAATTAATGATCAATTGAAAAAAACGCTTTAGTTTATTTTTGTAAATGCATCAGTTGGAATTTATTAAAACGGTTAAATTGTCTGATTTTGTAATACACGACATATTAGGAAAAAATGTGACTTCAAATGTTTTGTTTTTGTTTAGAGTAAGTGAAGAATTCTATTTGATTCTGAGAAACCTATAGCAACTAGTTTGATATTAGTAGAGTAATATGGTTTAGGTTTATGAAATACAGTAGGATTAGATACACTTCTATTATATATATTCATATTGCTTAGCATTACTTATATATTTGGGACTTTTTGTTTAAAAAGATATTTATTTAAAGAAACAAAGGTACCACATTCTTGTGGAATTCATTTATCTCAATTCACTGTAATGCTGCATGTTATTTTGTTTTTTTCCAAATAATTTCCTGAATTATTCTACACCATCCAGTTTTTGTTAAGTTCAATTAAAGTAATAAATTTCATTTATATATATGCAAACTATTTCTATAGATTTTATTGAAATATTTAATCTAATAAATATTTAGTTGTCATTTCATGTTTTCTTTACTCTTGTCATATATCATTATTATAATATCTATAAACATGTGCTCTCATTGAAGTAGAATTCTTTAGATTTTTGCATTAGTAGTTAATGAATAACTGTTTATCTCTTTTGTCCTTGTAGCAATTATAAACTTTCACCAGAAAATATTCTCTTTTTTTTTTCACCTTCTTTCAAAATTCTGTAAATTTCATTTATATTTATTCTTTTTATATATGTGTGTGTGTGTATGTATGTATATATATATATATATATATATAAAAACAACAACACTTATTGATAGAATAATTTCACAGAAATGCCTTATAGAATTTTTGAATTACTCTATCAACAAAGAATTTGCTATAATTTATAAAAAGAATTCTTTAAAAAGTTGTTTTTTTTTCATATATTTAGCATATCTGGCATATTCATTATAAATTGTTACTTTTATTTATTTATATTCATTTATTTCTCATCAATTCCAACTTCTTCATTTTTTTTTTTTAAATTTCTTCATAAAGCATTATTATATATTTGTTATTTATTTCAAATATATCAAACTGAATGTTGTATGAAATTGTATGGAATTCATCATCTATGTTTCTTACACACACTCTTAAATCATTTCACATGTGTAGTTATTTCATTAGTTATTTACTAAGACGCCAGCTCTTAGTAGTATCATAACAGACAGTGCCAGGATTTCAATACCAGATATTTTTGTCCCCTTTGTCAATCTAATTTTATGATTTCTTCTTAATAAACATAATGGGATATTAGTTGCTGCCTGGTTTTTTTATCCTTCAACAAATATTGAATTGTACAAAAAGAAAATAGCATGGCAATACTTAGTGTCCATGACTTGACAACGTGATGAATGAAGTGATGCCATCATTGCTCTAATGTAAGCATTATATTATATATTTCCTAGACATATATACACACATATATATATATATGTGTGTGTGTGTATATATATATATATATACACATACATACATACATAAATACATATATGTATATATATACATACATACACACATATATGTGTATATATATATATATATATACATACATATATATATATATATATACACACACACACACATATATGTACACATACATACATATGTACATGTGTGTGTGTGTGGAATTGTCTTGCTCATGTCAAACACCTTTGCAGTTCATAAAAATGAATTAAATATAGTCTTTTGTGTATATCAAGAAAACATTGCTCATGTATGAATTGCATAGATTTTCACATGCTTATTATTTCTCTTTATTTGTGAGTGTAATGTGTATGTAAGCATCTAACACACACACATTCTCTCTCTCTCTCTCACACACACACATATGCACTCAACATACATATACAAACACACACTCACACATTTTTTAGAATATGAAAACCATAATTTCTAAATGAAAGATTCTGTTTGTTTATGACTTGATTCTGTTTGTCAACGGAATGTATATTGTCATTAAAAAAAAATGTTACTTTATTCAATAAACACACATCCACATTCAAAAAAATATAATATATATTGTGCATGCATGTATTAACATTGAATGTTTTGAAAATAAAATGTCTTGTCTTAATTTATATTCACCAGTAATTGTTATTGAGCTCAGTATCAAGACGTATGGTTTCTCATTCTCAATCTACTGATTTTGTTTGTGCTTCAATCAGTGCAGCTGTACTTTGGTTTAAAAAAAAAAACCAATTGTGTCAATGACTCAAATCTTAATTTGTTATATAGATTAGCACCTGCCATGTAATATGTATGAGTGTGTGTGTGTGTGTGTGTATGGGTGTGTGTATGTATTTAAGTATGTGTATGTATTTAACTATGCATGTCTCTTTCTCTTAATTTTGTGTTTATCTCTGACTGGCCCCCTCTGGTGGCAAGATTGTAAAGAAAAGGAAATAGTTGTTGTCTCTTGTGTAAGCATTCATCCTGTGAATCATAAAAATGTTTTACAGATTTTGAAGGTTTCAAATATCTTGACCATTTGTAGCTTATGAATTAAGGAACGACTTCTTTCTCCTCAAATCAAAGCCAGCTATACTTTGGTCCAAGCCAGTTGGTATATACCTTGTAGCTTCAATAATGATGGGTAGAAAGCTGAACGTGTATCTTGGATACTGGATCTGCAACCTCTTCATAAATGATCCGTAGATATCCTCCTTCTCTTGCATTTTTCTTACCATGTGGGCAGCTGACTTCTACAACAGAGCATGTTTTTCAATGTGTGGTCCCAAACAACAATATCAGGCTGGTTGTACTTAATTTGGTGGCAGTTATTATTTATAGGTTCCACCAGTATTACTTTAAGCCATCAGTCTCAACATATTTCTTTCTATTTGATTTGATTTTACGTCTTCTGTAATGCATTCCAGGTTGTTCTAGCTACCACATCTTGCTTCATGAGGAGGTAGTAATGAGAAGTTATTTTTTCACAGTTGGCAATAATGTGGCCTACATTTATCGTCAACCAATGACCTTTGCCTTTTGTGTAGTAGGAACTTGGTGGGGATTTCTTGTTCTCGGATTGCATGGAGGTATCCTTCAAGGTGGGATTTTATGAACTTGTCAGAAGTCCATGTCAGGTTTTTAGTATGATTTAGTCCTTCTATGATCTGTGTTTTTTGGTTCAAGTACTCATATATACAACCTTCTCAGTGAATTGGTCCATTTTAAAAATTTTGTTTGAGCATTGAGTAAAGTTTTCCAAATTTCTGGGAAAGAGATTAGGTTTTATTTCATGTCTCTCTTCTAGACCATTGGCTATCCTGACTATTATAATCTTCATGATATATGTTTGTATATATATATAACAAAGGGGATATGGTAAGATACCAGGTGGACCATAACGCACCAGAGTACTCAATATTTAGGGTAGGAGAGTGCGTAATATGAAAAGAGTTAGGATCCCGACGGCTGAGTTCGGATTTAGCTGTCGAAACAGCCGGAGCTCAGCCATCGGGGCCCTGACTCTATTCATATATATATGTATATACGCGTGTGTGTGTGCATGTGTATGTAATTATGTGTCTGTGTGTGTGTTGTCGTCATATCCACTTCTTCCATTTTTGCACGGGTTGGACAAGTTTATATAATAAGTTTGATATAAAGACAGTGCATTATTTATTGCATTATTTATAATGTTACTGCATTGATTATGCCATGACTTAGATAACAGTCATAACTAATAAACCATGTTAAATGATTAGTTATATTATTATTATATTACCAATAAGGTACAAATTGCTTTGTAATTTTTAGTTTGAAAATAACATGAATGATTTGATATCCTTTCTGGAAGAAAATTTATAGTGTATGCTATATTAATGGAATACTGTTAGATGTGTAAGTTCACTAATTCATTTATATGATGATGATGATGATGAGTAAAATCTAAATAATTAAACAATCAACGAAGGTTTTTACCTCTATATTTGATAACCCCAAAATAACTAAGATCTCCATATTGATATCTAATGAAAGGTTTATTGAATGAGTAAAATATTTTTGATAATGTATTGTTTTTAAAAGTACATGCTGCTAAAACCAGTTTCAGCAAAATTATTTATTGCAATATATCATCGTCGTCATCATCATCATTATTATTATTTCCTGATTGCAGTTTTTCTTCTCTAGTTGTGCATGATTTCATTCTAAAG
Source organism: Eledone cirrhosa (assembly GCA_964016885.1). Lineage (NCBI taxonomy): Eukaryota > Metazoa > Mollusca > Cephalopoda > Octopoda > Eledonidae > Eledone > Eledone cirrhosa. The sequence goes on from OZ024745.1 coordinate 110,795,097, forward strand.
CACTCTCTCTGAATGTATTTTGATGAATATTTCATGATGTGGTATTTGAATTAAATCTTGTTTTGTTATGATGTCCTGATGGACTCTTGTGCACTGGGGCCTAACAGCTCTTAAACAAGGCTGTATTCACAAGTTATTTCATTCTCTTTCTCTCTCATAGACACACTGTCTATCTCTGTCTCACACACACACTCCCTCTGTCTCACACACACACACTCTCTCCCTCTCTTGTAAAACCAGCCATTTGTCACTGAACACATTGTCAAGGTGTGATCTGCCCATCAATCCTTTTAAATATAGTTAATAATAAGTCTCTTGCGTGTATCAGGTAGTTGTCATTTCAGTTCAACTCAGTACACAATGTAAAATTCATGATATTACCCACAATTGATTATTTAGAATTGCTACAAAATTACATGTCTTTTTTTTTTTTATGTTTTTAATATTTTTGTGTCTTTGATGTATTCAGTTTTTAAACAAATGTATTTCCATTAGTAAACTAAAAGTTTCCCTTTGAAAGTTACATATACACTTTATTTCAGATAATATACTGCATTTAAAAAAAAAAAAACTTGAGTGCAATTTAAATATTCAATTTTCTTAATTAGTATCCCAGAAAGTTTATTTTGAAGGCTTATATATTCATTATCCTTCATACGGGTCTCAATATTTTGAAACAATTTATCTAGTTGAATTTTGAAATCCATTAATGTATTTGCAATAGATAGAATGTATTAACATATTTTTATTTTATGATTTATGAAGCTTTGGTTTATACTTTACTTTCCTCAGGGAAAAATGGAGAAAATTAAGGTGCATGTATTGATTTACTTTCAAATATTTTTCAATTTGTTTGTAAATTGCTATATGTTCCTTAATTTGCCACACTTAGTTTAGAAAATTCAAATCTAGAATGTTTTGTTAATTTAGGGGATGGGATGCATAAAAATTGCATGGTCAGTGTTTGTATATCCTTATAGTTGGGATATATTTCTGGTTAGATATTAGAAATTATTTAGTATTGCTGCTTTGCTCCCAAATCCTACAAAGATTTTCAATGTTTTCTATTGCTGTAGTTGCAAAATTAGTTACAAATAGACAACAAAAAAATAAAAGAAATAATTTTATAGGAGGATGTGTTTCATAGCTTTAAAAATACAATTTTTTTATGGATTGCATAAGTTAGATGGTTTATTTGTTGTTTTGACAGTTGAATTCCCCTAAGAGTAAAACCTTTTTATTAACATTCAGACAAATGGAGTAAATTGAGTTAGGATCTGAATTGAAGATGATGGGGTTAGTTAACTAGGTTTTTAATCTCTAAATACTTATGCCTCATTTTGTATCCCAAATTCTAAATTTTTTTACTAAAAGTAACTTCCCATATATTTTCCCCGCTGCAATTCATTTAAACCGGCTGTATCTGGCCAGAATTCTCTCACCTCCTTCTGTTCAAACTGGCCATAACCGGCCCCTCATACTGATGTTAATGTATTGTTCTCAAAATATATAATATCAAAATCTCATAGATTCGATATTATCTGAGATATTTATGTGAAATAAAGCCTTCACCATGAAAATACAATAATAAATATAGAGTAATGTAAATACTAAAGGATTAAACCTACTTTTAAACTAAGATTTGCCACAAAACTTATATTTTCTTATGTATAACCTTTATTAATTTAATATAGAAACAAGATAAAAAGCAGTTGTCTTGAAGTTATCAAAGCACATTTAAAACAGTTTTGTATAAGTTTCATTTTTTTAATTTTTAATATACATTTTGTGCTCTGATTTAGATTCAATAAAAAAAATATATCCTTTCTGATACTTATCTTTTTATTAACATCCAACTCACTTGGAATTAACTCATATTTCATTTTAGTTGCTTCAACATCTTGTCTGGTTTTCATTATTTATCACCAATCTAAAAGTTTCTTCACCCAGTTTTCATATCATATTTTGAGTTACATATTTTAAAAACATCTGATATTCATCTGGTTATGCTTTCTTTTTAGTTTTTATTACTTTTTAAAACTTTAAAAAAAATTAATCACTTTTATAGAATTACATTGCATTATCACAATATACCTGCAATAGCCAGTTTCATATCTTTGTAATGTAATGGTGATATTAGGTTTGCTTTGTACATTGAACAACACTAATAGACTAAATTTGTTTTTGTTATTTTCAAATAATTCCACCGATATGATTCATGTGTTATGAACATATAAATCACGACTTCTATTCATTCCCTTTTTTATGAATGCATACCTGTGTACACATACTCACACACACACATATATACTCATATACAACAGACAAGCATATTTTGTTTGAATAGCTTATATCTGTATGATAAGCTTACTTACTATGTCCTTCAAGTGTATTTTTGTCTTTGGCACTATTATTGTTTCTTATCTTGATGGCTACTACACAAAGATTGAAGCTAAAACAGCCGGAATTGCTTAAACTCTTTCAGGGTGACTAGTCTTTTATTTATTTCTTCAGAATTCATATTTTATTTCTGAACTTAAAGATAGGACCTTTCTTATTCTAGTCACTAATCTTTTTTATTTTTTGTATTTTATTCCCCCCCCCCCCCTTTTTTTTTCAACTTGACCTTTTTCTGTTTTGTAAATGAGAAGACATACTGTCTATTATCTTCCTTCATTATTTTTCTCTGGATTTACCTTATCATGCAGATAAGAATATCAAACTTAAGCCAGCTGTTACTACCAGCAATATTGAAACCTTCTGTTTACTAATGTTACAAACAGAAATTATTTTTCTTCAAGACGTTTTTAAGTTACTTAAGACAGCTTCTGTCAACCCAAAATATTAGCAACTAATTGGATTTCCTGCTACTTTTAGATAAATTTTCAAATATTTTACATTTTTCGTGGGTATAAAATCATTGACCTTGTATGTATAAGAAACATAAGTTCATTTCAAAATATAAGGCTTGGGATGAATAAGTTTTTTTGTTTTTTTTTAATAAATTATTGGTAAGTTTCTTTATTCATGATGCAGAAGGGCAGTCAGTATCTATAAGTTATTTTACAGCCCCCAAGAATAAGGGATTCAAAGGATTTGATAACTTTAGTCCAATTAATGTTTAATCCTATTAATGTTTTATTTGAATAATTGATAGAGAGTACACATGGGCAGAGAAATGCATCTGCAAAGAAATTACTGATACAAATATACTACAAGTATTTTAAAGCTAAAGAAAGTTGCAATCAGTCCTTAGTTATTTACGTTTTCCCTGTAATAATAGTATCTTTTTGTTATTAGTTTCTTTTCTGGAGGTGAATCATAAAAGAAAAATGTAATCATTAAAATGAATCTCTAAAATTATTGACAAATTGATTAAATCTGTGGGTTTAAAAAAAAAAAAAATCAAAAACAGATTTATTGCTTAAAAAGATTTATGCAAATTTTATTCAATTTTCTTTGATTTTGTTTTGATATCTCTCTTTAGAAAGATATTTGGAGACAGAAAGGGGAGAGTAAAGAAAGAATTATGAAAATCCAATGCATTGTTATCCAGATTCTTGTCACTGCTGCTTTAAAAATGAGTAGGCGTTGCTATTACTCAGTTATGTAGCCTGATAAAGGCAAGAATTTGTTTTTAGCTGTTTACTGCATTTACTGTCATTTCAACATTTGCTCATCTTACTCTCTGTCTGTCCTGTCAGTTTGGATTTTGAACTTAATCAATAATGGTATAAATATAAGTCAATGCTTAAAACATTAAAGAAGTGATTTCAGTAGGCTTTGTTGGTGGTGTTATTTGAGTAATTCTGTGTTATCTAGTTGACAAATACATCCTACATGACTATCCTGTTGTATAAATAACAATGGTTTTAAAGAGAAACAAACAAATAGAAATATTACTAAAATACCAGAGTAATCTTGGCATGGAAATTATAGGCGTCAAAACTGATTGGAATTCATATCTATTTCAGTATTTGATTTGTGAAGCAAGATGAAATACATATTTATCTAATTCTTTCTTTTCTCTTTTCTTTTTTTTTTTAATCCTATGATTGATTGGAAAGCATCTCTTGCTTAGTTATGTTACGTAAATTTTGCTAGAAAAAGTTCTACATTTTTTTTTTATTGTTAAGAAATAGGGGACCTGAAAGGAAGCAACAGTTTTCTAAAAGCTTACTTAGTGATTATTCTCTTTTATAATGACTCTTTTAGGAATGAAGAGAAAATATATTCTTTTCTCCATTACTTATTTCTTCACAGTAAAGAGTAACAGCAGAGAAACAATTTGTGCAGGAATGTTTTTCCCTATCATTGCTAGCAGCCAAGAATAGAATGTACTGCCTAGGAGAAAAAGAAAAATATGTATAAAAAAAAAATATATATAGTAGTTGTTGTTGTTAGTGGTGGGGAAGATACTTTTTCAATGAAAATGTCACTACTTTTTAAGGCCATAATCATTTTAATTTAATTTTTTTTTAAATGTAAAAATGTGTATATATATTTTTATTACAGAAATAAGAAAATAAATTTGGGTCCTATCATGCAAAAAATATTATCTAGAAGGCCATCAGAGTTCTGCAACAAATTCAATTTCATTTAAAATCAATAGTCTATTTCTACAATCTTGCCTTTAGCTCCTTCTTCCTCCCTATATTATTGACTCATTTTGCTGTCACCATGAAACACGCTGTTCATCAAACAATATCTGAACTTATCTCATTGAAGCTTTATATATACTACTCATACATAATACAACAGTATTTAAATCCTATGGATGTAAATGTTGAGAATAAACTCTCTATTCCTTTCCTTATCAGTGTATATGTAAATAGAACTCAGATGATTGAGTTGATGCCATAACTGACATTCAGCCAAGTAGTTATTAGTTTATATCCTGATACTATAACTCTGTTGAAGCCATACAAGTTATTAAGAATTGTATGATTACTAATATCAATACATCATATTAACTCTTAACATCCTGTAATGAGTTAGGAGAAATGTTTGTTACTTCAAATATTTATAGTATATTTGCTATTGAACAGAAACTTATTGTGGAAATTCACAATATTTAAGTAAGGACTTGAATTTTTAATGTGATACAGCCATAATACTGTTAGTAATTTTTAAGAATGCTTTACTAATGCAGCTTTATGTGTGACAGGACATTAAGAGTTGCTGTATTATATTGTCATTTTACCAAATGATCTCATAATCATTTTCTCTTCAGTTTACAAAACAAACAAACTAATTTTAAAAAAATATGTTGTAATAATGTTATTATGAGGTTAAAATGCCAGATTACTACATGCAAGGGATAAAATCGAACATCCTTCTTCCACTGAGTTACTTCAGCCTCCAACTGGGCACATGCTCTCCCACTTAGCATCAACACCTGTAGTTATACTTCAAAGAAAGTTATTAATTAACCATATACAAATATAAATACATAAGCTTATTGCTATCAAATTAAGTTTATGTCTGCTTCTCATTAATTGAATAAAAAAAAAAGAATTTCCTACCTCAAAGTTTCTCAGTTTTAAATTTGTTCTGTTGTAATTGCCAACGCTTGTCTATCAATCATGCCTGAATACCTATGTGCTTCTGTCAACCCTTGACTACTTTGTTTTATTTTATATTAAATTATTTAGTCAAAGGAAGGGGTAACGCATTTGATCTTTGGATGTCTACCCACCCACACTATTGATATCAATGTAACTGATATTCAGTTTGAATACCTTTGGGTTTAATGTGGGTAGGGAGCATATTCAAGATACCTGTAGTTTTCGGAGGTAGATTTTTTAAATTTGGTGTTTGAACAATGAGATACAAGAAGGATTATAGTGTAGGCAATAAAGGTAAGCACTTTAAGTCAGAGGATAAGTAACCATTGTATTAGTGCCAGATGAGGAATAAAGAAAAATACACTGCATATTTGAGCCAGTGATGGTAGTGTGTTTGATAATTAACTAGATGGGCTTCTTATAATTGTTTTTTTATGTTTGTTTGTTTAGCAGCAATGCCATCTTAGATATATATCTAAGTCTAAAGTCTGTCTTAAGTCCAACACCCATACCACTAGGCCATGCACCTCCACATAGATATATATGCAGTATTTTTAATCTTTTGAGGAGGAGAGATAATAAAACAACTGTACCCGACCTTTTACTAATTGTAGCTTTGTGTCGATAATAGAAATCTATTATCATCACAGATGTATTACCAAAAAACTGGATGTTAAGATTCTTTTGTGCTCTATTCCTGACAATCACATCTATTAATTTCTTCAAAGCCTTCATTTAACTGAATGCAATTAGGCCTTATAGCTAAGCTATTACCATGCATTTGTATATTTTAAATTATTATTAATCATGAACCTGTGAGTGTATGCAGAACTGTTGACACACATATGCTGCGACTGTATTCACACAAAAAAAGTCTGAAAAATCTTATTGATTGAGTCTTGTCTTTACTGGTAATCATTTAAAACTTCTATCATTAACCATGTTTGGAATGATTTTTATTAATCAATAGTTTACACTTTTTAGACCAGTCAAGTGAATGAAATTATCAATTATTTATTCCTTACACACTATGTCAAAGAATGCTGGGCAAAGCAATTGCTTTGTGATGTTTATTTGAAAAATACATAATTGTTTAATCAAATGGATATTCTTATAAAGAGTTACATTTTAGGTAACTTCATGATTGTTTTATTAGATCTTGTAATGAAATCAATTGCTAAGGATAATAAATTTCCTTGTAAGTTATAATTTTAAATGATCAATATTTAAATTTTGTTTTCCACTGATTTGTTTGACACATATGAGATTAGGGCTTCAAATAAACTCACCATTGATATGCTGTTGATTTCAAATTTGTTGTTGTCAAGTTATGATTGCCTTAATAAAAAGCATATCACTCTAACTACTAGCTTTTATTTTAATTTTCTTTTCTCTCCTCTGCTATAATTTCAAGGAAAACCAATCAAGCATAAACTGTCTACTAATCCCTTATTTAAAAATGAATCAATGTTTCTTATTATTAAATATTTATGTTATTTATAATTGGAGACCCCAAGTTCTAAAAGTGCTTAAGTCACATGAAAATCAATGTGACTTAAGGTCTTCATTGATAGTATCCATTACAGATGATGTTTTCTAATGCATAAAGAAAGCTTTTGATTAGTTATCCAGTTCAGCATAAAGAGAGAAATCCTCCCCTCGATGTCAATGCCTCTACATATATGTTTTCATTTAATTTTATTGTTTTGTTTTACTGCTAATCAGTGGCATTATGTCAACAAAGACCACCTGTACTGAGGACTTTTGCTGTTATTATATCTTTAAAGTTGACTCTGAGAAATAATCAAACCAAAGTGACAGTAATCTTTGACAAGATTAGTGTCACCATTTTTCAAAGTGGGCTGTCTTTATGTCAATCTAGATAATTCTCAGGAACCCACATATATTCTCATTACTGATTAAAGGTTTCCAGAAAGTATTTATTTATCTATTGTTTTAGTTAGTACTCTTATCTATCAGATTATGTGATGATAAAAAATATCTACCTGTCACCACAAATTTTCCTCTTAAATCAGTGAATCATATATTCGTTTTAAACAGCCCTAAATCGACTATCTAAGATCTAGATCTTTATAAAATGATTTAAACAAAACAAATAATTTTTGTATTAAATATATACATATTTCTAGCAGGGAAACTGGATGTTAAATGATGATGATGATGATGTGTGTGTGTATATATATATATATACACACACATCATCATCATCATTTAACATCCAATTTCCCTGCTAGAAATATGTGTATATTTAATACAAAAATTATTTGTTTTGTTTAAATCATTTTACAAAGATCTAGATCTAGATAGTCGATTTAGGGTTGTTTAAAATCTCTCTCTCTCTCTCTCTCTCTCTCTCTCTCTCTATATATATATATATATATATATATATATATATATATATATATATATATATATATATATAAAACGAAGGAAATGTGGTAAGGAACCAGGTGGACCATAACGCACCAAAGTACTCAATACTTGGGGTAGTAGAGTGGGTAATAGGAACCAGTAAGACCCCGACGGCTGAGCTCAAGCCGTTTCAACGGCTAATTCTGAATTAGCCGTCGAAACGGCTTGAGCTCAGCCGTCGGGGTCTTACTGGTTCCTATATATATATATATATATATATATATACTGTAGTATAAGTTTGGTGGAAATATCCAAGGGTAAGAGTACTCAGTCTATAGGACGAGGTTGTTACAACAGTGACATATACAGGTACTTAAGTTTCATTGGGTTATACACCCAAACTCCTTCACCCTGTTATGTAAAGAAAGATGACTTACCATATTTATATATATATATATATATATGAGAGAGACAGAGCATAAATCTGAGAATAACAGTAATAATCTTGTTAGAATTTAACTGATACATTTAGATCATCATTAATGATCATCATTTCATAAGTGAAATATGTTGTCCAATAAAGAGTTTTTGGGCAATATCCTTCACAACTAAATACTATTTTGTGACAAAGAATTGCAGTTAATTATTATGTCTCCATATCCCTTCATAGGGATATCAATATATCATAACCATATATCAGCAATGTTAATGCTATTTCAGATCTATTTTGAGATAATAGTTTAGTAAACTAATTACTCTTGTCTTTATTTAAATATTTGAAATGCTTAATATAATTTTACAATGGAAAAACATTGAATATTATTTATTAATTCCAGATACATAACAAACATTTCATTCAAAAATAGTCAGTTAATTGTTGTTTTAATTACTAAAGGTAGTATTTACAGTATTTTGATATATAAATATATGTATAAGCAAATTTACTGAACTGGTTACATTAAATCTATAAAATTTACTTAATATGTTTTCTAATTTTTTTTTCAATCATTTCCTTTTTCTTTCATATTTTTATCAAAACAGCAATTAGTTTTATTATTTAGCATCGCATAAATATAACACTATCTCTCTTTTTCTCTCTCTTCCTCTCTTCTATCTTCTTAACCTCTTGAGGTTACTTTTATCTCTTAGTCTCTTATTTGTTTCTGAGATTATTATTTCATCTATTAATATTAGTCTCACAAATATATTGAGTTGAATAAAACAATATACTGTCTCTCTCTTAGAGTATTTGATTTTAGCTTTTTGAGTTCAAATCCCACCAGTGGCAATTTTATTTTTCAACCCTCTGGGTTCAATGGAATAAGCACCAATTTGGGAGAAGGGCAAGGTATTTTGTTTTATTAACCCTGGAAGGATGAAAGGTTGACCCTAGCAAGATTTGAACTCAGAATATAAAAAGCCAGAAGAAATGTCACAATGGCATTTCATCCAATACTCAATATATTCTGGCAGCCCTCTATGCTACATGTTGTCTATCAATATTAAACAACATTGCAATCAACCTTCTTGCACACATTTGATTAATTTGTGTACAACATTTCATCTAAAGTAATGGTGGCACATCCAAAGGATCACAGTAAGCGTTTACTTAACCAACATCTTTCAAACTCCCCCATTCATCATCTCTCATATTACATTATTATAGAACATCATAGGGCGGTGGATTGGCATATCGGTAGAGGGTCGGATGCCATGCTTTGCAACAAAGAGTTACGGTCCTTTATGGTCTGAGTTCAAATCCCGCCAAGGTTAACTTTGCCTTTCATCCTTACGAAGTCGATAAAATAAAGTACCAGTAATGCACTGGGATAATTGCTGGCCTTGTGCCAAAAGTAGAAATAATTATTATGGAACATCATAGTTCTTACACATGTCTCATTCAGGTCTGCCTCTTTGTACAGAGTCAAGATAAAATTAACCTATATTTGCTGAATATAACATGTACTTTCCATGTATATATATGTGCATTAACATGTAATACACACATATACATTCACATCAATATGCAATCTCTAAATGTTAAAGTATTGTTATGTATTAATGTAATTATGGATTAATCTTTTAGAATAAAATTAATTGCCTAATTTTAGTGCATCATTTCCATCTTTCTTAATTACTTAAAGTAAACTGATTTGTCATTAGTGAAAGTGTCCCAAAATTTTAATCAGTCAATCTGAAAATTATTCCTAATTTTCTTCAATTGTCATTTACTTGCTAAAAAATATATTTGCACGCTAGAAATACAATTTAAATGCTTAATTTTTATTTGATCTTTTCTTATTCAATATTAATTTATTTGTTGTAAGATTAAGTAAATTGCTTAGAACCAATTTCTTGAATGTAAGCAGGTAAAATGATAATATTTTATTGACAAAATACTACTTAAGACTGAAAGAACATAAAAATTACTTGATTTATTTCCAATATATGATTTAAGAAGGAACTGTTGTAATGTGACTGTTTTAAGCCAATATCTAGTACAGTTATTAAGATAACATCTATAGATTATTAGTGTGGCATAGACACACATATACATGTGGGCATGTGTACATATATTTACACATACACAAACTATTTTAATATAAAGTTGTGAGGATCCTGGTTACATGATAAATTTAAATTCTACTTCAGTATTGAGTACTCATTCTCACATCCACCAATATCATATATATTATATATATATATATATTAACTAAAATCATTTAAGCTAATAGAGAGATAGCAACATCGAATCACCTATATCAGAATATGAACTTAAGAGCCTGGTATTTAGTTGATTCAGTTATACCACTGCAAAGCTAACACCTAACATTAATACATTCTAAGAAAAGAATGTATCTGAGTGTCAGATAGCAGTTTCTTGCAAGAAATTGGGTTAGATTTTTAACAAGACTGATTAAAAACGGCCATAGTAATTGTTGGTTATGGCCAATATATATATGAGCTGAATACTCCAAATATATATTAAAAGAAATTTATGGCTTAGGATGAAAATATATCTAGCTTAAGTGAGCAGCAGAAACAACAGTATTTTGCTAACACAGGAACAAGCTACTAGACACATTGAGTGGAATATCAACAGATAATATAATGGAGATGATAAATATCATTTATTTAGACAGTTTCCTGAAACAATATAACATCTTCAGTGAAGGAGTCTCACACTAGACAATCCCAGTATAAGATATGCTTAGAGACATAATTTCAAAGCCAAAACCTGCAGTGCAACATATATATACATTGCCCACGTGTGTTTAGTTGCCTAATTTCTGCTGCTTAAATGGGAAGCTCTCTGGTAGTTTTACAAACTTAGAAAATGTTAATATTGTCCTCATTTTTTAAAATTCACATTGACTTATGTTACCATATCATGAAAGATACCCCTTGTAATTTTCAAACAAATTTGAAATTGATAAACATTTTGAAGGGCACATGGAGGCACATGGCTTAGTGGTTAGAGCATTGGCCTTGCAATCGAAAGGTTGTGAGTTCAATTCTCAGACCGGGTGATGTGTTGTTTCCTTGAGCAAGACACTTTATTTCACATTGCTCCAGTTTACTCAGCTGTAGAAATGAGATGATAGGGACTGGGGTCCCTATCATTCCACTGCAAAGTGGTCGTGGAGGTGCCACGGCAAAAAAAAGCACCCAGCACTCACTGTAAATGAGGTTGGTGTTAGGAAGGGCATCCAGCTGTAGAAATCAAGCCAAAATCAGTTCCCGTCCCACCCTTGCAAGCAGGGAAAAGTGGACGTAAAAATGAAATGAAATGAATGAAGGGATTTAATTATATTAACTAACTTTCACAATATTAAACTGGTATTTGGACCATAATTTAACAAAGGTTCTTACAGAAAATTATGATGGAAGGTTTTTAGATAAATATAAACATAAAAAAATATAAACAGGGGTAGTTTCAAACAGCTTAGTATCAAAGGGGTTAATTACTTGATATATGGTAATTCTAAGTGGCTATAATGCTGTGTCGAGGTGACTTCAAAAGTTAAGGAATAACACTAACTGATTTACTGAATTCAGTGTGTAAATATCTATGTAAAAAAATAATTATTATTAACCTTGTCATGCACATCATCAGTTCCCATTTTATCATCATTCGATTGAGAGCTGAATACCAATGTTAAATTCTGTCTTTCAGAACTATTCTACATTTCTGTCTGAATGCAAGTGTGTATTTATTAACTGTGTACTGTATTATGTGAGCCCTGTGTGGCTAATAAAGAAAGCATTATTATTATTATCATTATTATTAATATTACGTAATATCAATAAGGAGCCAAATTGCTAGCTCTAGGCTCATGTGTTCCGTTCCAGATGCAATTGATGTGTTGTGTCCCTGAGCAAAGCATTTCAAACCTACTTATCTAAGTATTCATGCCTAATTAATAAATTAATATTAATTGTTATTATTATTATTACTATTATTATCATTAGTGTGTGTGTGTGTGCATGTGTGTGTGTGTATGTGATCATGCATGTCCACGAATGTTGCTGATGTATGCTTGCCTGTTTGCCAAGCAACTGAGTTCAAATCTTACACTAAAACATGTTCAGCTTAAAAGGAATATCAGTTTTATTAGACTGCTGCCATGCTGGGGCACTGCCACAAAGAAATATTTTAGTCATTCAATATTGACTACATATTTTATCCGAGCCTGGTATTTATTTTATCATTCGCTTTATCTCAAACTGCTGTTATGGAACATAAATGCAGACATGGACATGCACTCACTTGTATATGTGTGTGTATTTATGTATATATATATATTAATGAAGGGGAGATTCAACCGTGAACTCAAGCAGTTTCAGTTTATAACCTCTTCAAGCTTTTTTAGGAGTTATATGCCCACTCTGCATCCCATAGTGCATTGAGTACTACTCTGATTTGTCATCTTCCTGGTCCTCACACTAAAGACACTCAACATACATATGTATGTATGATGATCAAATTCCATTCACAAAGCATTGATAGACTAGAGGCTATAATAGAAGACATTTGTCCAAGGTGCCACAGAGTGGGACTGAACTCTGAACCATGTGCTTATGAAGCAAATTCCTTGATCACACAACCATGGATGGTTTATTTTGGTTTTTGTCTTTTTAGATTGTTTGTTTAAATTTAAGATTGTATAACTTAAAGTGGTTATGATCTTTGTTCATAAAGTCTATGCTGCTGATGGTATTTGTTCCACAGTTATTGGACATATATTCATTATCACAAGGCAGTGACTTGTAGAATCAATAGAGTACAGAGCAAGATATATTTTACTATATGTTCTGAATCCTTATCCCACCAGGGTAAACTTTACTCTTTATCTTTCCGAGGTCAATTAAATAAGTATCAATGAATAAAGGGTATAGATTTGATTGATTTTTTCTCTCTTCCTCCCAACCTCTACACTAACAATTTGTGTGTCTGTGGAGGTATCTTAGTAATAGTCATAAAAGTTCTTATTATTATTGTAGTTTTTAGGTATTACCACTTTCTCTTTCAAAGTTAAATATCTGAAATATTTGATTTTATTATATTTTAAAATAATTTCTTCTTCCTATTTTAGAACTATCTTGGAAAATTCATCATCTTTTACTGTCTTTCATAATGAGAAGTTTCTCATAAAGATATATCTTTCATCCATTAAATCTTAAGCTTCATATAATTTCAAATAATTTATATTAAATGCCAATTTATGGGTTCAACTACAATTATTTTGTTGATGATCTATTCCATTCCACCTTATAAGAAATCTTGAAGTTGTCTTCAATTTTATTTTGCCAAACAAATTATTATTTGTCACAAAATTTTGCAAAAGAAAAAATGTGAAAGCTTATTCCAAATAAGTGAATGTGTAATTAGTTAGAATGGTGATGCCCGAGTCAATATAAAATGTTCCCTGTGGAGTGGTTGACGTTACAAGGAGCATCTAGCTGTAGAAACTAACCTCCAAAATGGAGTGTATAAGCCCCAAAAGTCACCTTGACTAGTCTAGCTTTAGTATGTAACAACCCCTTTAATTCATACAAACATGGAAAATAGATGTTTAATGTGAATAATAATAATTGTTTCTAGTTTAGGCACAAGGCCAGCAATTACTCTAGTGCATTACTGGTGCTTTATTTTATCGACCCCCGTAAGGACATAAAGGGCCATAACTCTATCCTGCAAAGCATGGTGTCTCTACCAATACTGCCAAATCCACTGCCCTAAATGTGAATAATAATAATAATTATTGTAATTATTATAATTACTATTATATAATATATAAATGATTGTTTGCAATGGTGTAGGATATCTATAGTGAATGTGTATATAATATATGGTTTAACTGAAAGATTTCTGAGTATTTGTAGCATATTTTATCTATCCGTTATATATATACTTATATATTTGCTTTTTCTACTCTCTGTTGGGCTTATACCACATATATGCAAATTGTCTCTTAGCCTGTGGATTGTTAAACAATTGCTACAAAAGTTATCCGTCTATTATCTGTACATAATGCAACGCATGATAAATGTGTCATATGAAGAAGTGCTTGCAGACATTCTTCCACCAACATCGTGATTCTCTTGGGAACCGAATTCAGCTGATGAATTGTGACCTCTTCAGGTGATATTTTCATGGGAATGATACATGACAAAATGTTCTCCGTTTCTAAGGGCTTTTAACAATAAAAATGTTATTTTAAGAAAAGAAAATCACTTTCAGCCAATTTTTGGATTGCATGATCGTTTCAAGCAAACTTATGATTTTCTTTGTGCAATAACAAAATATCAATAAAAAGATAAATTTAGCTTTTAAATACATGAATGACTTCACTCACTCTCTTCCTTCCTCTTCAACATTTGGACAAATATTAGAAGCTTTAAAACCATTTTATAGTCGAATGACTTTTTATGTTTGTCAAATTACCTAATTTCTGATATTTAGTTTTCTTAAATTGATAAAATCTATAAAATTATGAGCAGTTTAATATTTTATAGTGATTTAATATGATAGTTTTGATTCTTTAATTCATTTTTTTTTTTTGTTCGTATCCAAATGAGTAAAACGAAGATAAATAAATAATAAAAGTAAAAATCACAGTCAATAAATGAAAACTTGAAAATAACATAAAATACACATATCAAAATTATTGAAGATTTATTTCAGTATCTTTTCCTCAGAGAAAAGATACTGATTGTTAGTTACTGAACACTGTAAAGTCAGCATTTAAATAGAAACTTACTATTTGTTGTGACTCTGTTGTAAGTTGAAATAATTGTCATACTCCTCCATCTTCATGTCACAGAAGTTAATCAACAAGGGACTCGGCCTGCTCCTCCTCATCATCATCACCATCACGTTTTGCTGCAGATCTCAAAACTGATGCTGTAGATACACTTGCAAAATCTATATTTTCCAGATGCCCCTACACTTTATCACTACATCTCCTAGACACTTTATAGTAGAATGTTATTGTTGTTTATCAAATGTTATCTTACATCCAGATCTTTTGATGTAAATCATCCCAGCCATACCCATCACATCTTATTTTTTTAACATAGTTTATGTGTCTAGGACTAGATTACCCAATGTCCTTATGTATGTATCTAGGACTAGATTATCTAACGTGTCCTTATGTATCTAAGACTAAATTATCTAATGTGTCCTTATGTATCTAGGACTAGATTATCTAATGTGCCCTTATGACTTTCTCTTTCCTTTCATATTGCTGGTATTGTGCCAAATGTAGAAACAATTATTATTTGGTCCATTAAATCTCAAATCCATTGAATTGGGGTTCATTAAACTGGATGTTTACGTTACTGCAAATTAAAAACATCTCACATGAGCTTTGTTACAAACTGTTTTACTACTTTCTCTAGTTTTCTTTCTCTTCTTTCTTGACTTTGTGGTAGATAACCAATGCTTCTCTCATAACATTTTTTAATGATCATATCTTCATTCTGTGGTTTGTTCACATTGTATTCTGCTACAGTTATTTCCTAAAAGGAAAGTCTCAAAAAGTTAGATGAATGTAATTAATAA
>OZ024745.1:110816104-110861104 GCA_964016885.1 Eledone cirrhosa
ATCTGATCTATCAGATAATGATGGACTGATTATAAGATAATACTTATTGTACAGCAAACATTTCTTTAGGTTATATAGCTTTTATCACGCATATGAAAACATTTAAAACTTGCTCTAATTCTTTTAATAATGAATAATCATAATCCTCATAATTGTGTATCTTGCTTTCTTCACCGATATATCTCATTGAACATTTTGTTTATGTAATAATGTTATACCCAACTGATTCACTAAATCAGATATTAAATTTCAATTTTCTCTACTATTATAGAAAATCACTGAATATTATTAATTGTAGCTTTCCCCCTTTACCCCTCAGCTGACTAGCAAACTGAACTACTTTAGAAAGAAAAGGAATATTTAAAAATATATATATATGTATATGTGTGTGTGTGTATATATATGTATATATATATCTATATGTGTGTGTGTGTATATATGTATATATATATCTATGTGTGTGTGTGTGTGCGTATGTATATATATGTGTGTGTGTGTGTATGTATGTATATATGTGTGTGTGTATATGTATGTATAAAGTGTGTGTGTATATGTATATATAAAGTGTGTGTATGTATATATATATGTGTGTATGTATGTATATGCATGTATATGTATATATATATGTGTGTATATGTATGTATATGTATATATATGTGTGTATATGTATATATATGTGTATATGTATGTATATATATATGTGTATATGTATGTATATATATATGTGTATATGTATGTATATATATATATATGTGTATATGTATGTATATATATATATGTGTATATGTATGTATATGTATATGTGTGTATATGTATGTATATGTATATATATGTGTATATGTATGTATATGTATATATATGTGTATATGTATGTATATGTATATATATGTGTATATGTATGTATATGTATATATATGTGTATATGTATGTATATGTATATATATGTGTATATGTATGTATATGTAAATATATGTATGTATATGTATGTATATGTATATATATATGTGTGTGTATGTATATATATATATATATATATATATATGTGTGTGTATATATGTATGTATATATACATACATATATATGTATGTATATTTATCTTTTGTATATTTTTTACCTATTTTAATTTTATGATCATATACACACACACATGCCAGTGTTTATAATAATCTTTCTTTTTTTGTCTAATTCTCAAATAATTTTCTTTTGTTGTTGTTTTTGGGGGATGGGTTGAGATGGAGGTGGTGGTAATTTTTCTTAATTTTAATTTAGTTTGCATCATTTCTAACTGCGTTTCTTTTCATCTTGCTTCTGCATACACCTGCTAGTCATTACTTCATATCCATGCTCTAGTTTAGCTTAGGTACACAATTCCTTCTCGTCCTCAACTGTTGTTAAGTCTCAGAATTTAAGACATCTGCTTCAGATAGAAAGGTAGTAGTAGATCTGAGTTAGTATCTCTTTAAATCAAATATAATAAACATTTTAAAGAAGTGGTGGGGGGGGGGGGGTGAAAGTAAAGAGTGATTATTATAAAAATGGATAACATATATGTTTTTAAAGTTGAAAGATGTAAATTCTTTTGGAAACTTGCCATAAATTTGACATATACTGTATTGTGTGGATGGTGATGATGATGATAATACATTTTTTTCTATTTTTACTTTAATGATTTATTTATTTCATTATATGCTTATGGCTTTCATACAAAATAAGAATTTGATGAAATGTATTTGTAATTACTGCCAATTATTTAGAGTTAATTCAGTTAGTCATTTATTCTTCTGCTTTTGATTAATTATATTTATTATCATGTATTACTTCTGAACTTTTAAAATTAAAAATATATATGTATATACTCATTCTTATTATTCTCATTAACCTGTTCCTGTGCATTCTGCTCAACTTTGTCATGCTTTTTTTTTTCTAACTTTTTCCTTATGCTTATCACAATTCTACTGTACCTGTAGTCTTTCTTCATCACTTTCTTTTATCCCTCTACTTGCAATAAACCATTTTGCTAGTAACTTTACTTCCTGACTAAATGCTTAACTGAATGATCTTTTAGCCTCCTTTTGGTGTCCTGTCCAGTGGGGAGTTTTGTACTCTCAGTTGCTTAATGCCACAGAAATCTGATGAGCCGCTGGACCGTGACAGACTTTAGACATTTTAGATGAAGTTTAATTTTAGCTCAATGAAATAGATGTATAAATAGGAGGGAGAGAATCAGAATGGTTATTTGGCAATTTAGAGAGGAAATAGCTGTTGTTTGTTTTGTCATAACGATATGTTCCTAATTTGATATCTTAACCCTTAAAACTGCATTTTAAAAGAGATTTGATATCTTAACCCTTAAAACTGCATTTTAAAAGAGATGTTCTCACTTGTCTGTTGTTATAACAGTTGAATTGGGAATTGGTTGTGATCAACACAGGAATTCAAATACAAAAAAAAAATGTTTCTTCAAATGCAGAGTATATTCTTTTAAACTGGGAAATATTTAACTATCAACATTCTATTCAGATACAGATAACTAAATCACAGGAAGTTTTACTAAGTTTATTTCATCAGAAAATATATTTATATATTTGTATAACATACCTTTTAGATGAATAGAGAGTTGTTTCAGTTGCTTATCTATAACAATTACAACATTCAGAAAATATGGTATTTGGATCTATGGCAAGATTTCACTTCCTTGCCAAAATATTTTCAAATGTCTAACTGATTGTTTTTTAATTTGATTGCTCTATTTCGATATATGAAACAGCAAAATTTCAACCAAATATTGTTTCCTAAATATCCCCTGTTCTCATCCCATCTTTTATTTATTTACTAGGAGAGAGGTTTCTGTGTGAAAATTATGTTAATGGTTCATTCATTTATTTATTTGCTGCCTAGCACAAATAGCTACAATTAACTGTAAAACAATAGAGCTTCAACACAAACATGAGCTATAAAAGCAGACACCAAAAAATAGCTAATGGAGACTATGATATCTGATTATGTCAACCACCATATAGATGGCAGTTTATGTGCCAACAAAGTTGCTTTTTTTGCCAGGTTTTATCACAGCTCAAATTTCATAGACACTTCTATCTATTTTCACCAATAGGTAACTCTGCATATATAATGTATATAGCCATTATTATGTTAGCATATTTAAAAGTTATATCCTCCAACTGCCTTTTTATATATATATATATATATAAATTTGATCATTCAAAATATATCTCATTGTGACAACAGTTGTAGTAGTGGTGGTGTTATGTTAATTTAAAAGAAAATATTTTGTGTGTACATGTGTAATGAGTTAAAAGAAAATCATATGCAATGCTTTTTGTCAATACACATTATTTAACATATTAACTACTATAAATTTCATTTCTATCTGTTGCAGGCTATACGTTGCACACTGCCAAATTGTATGTGTGAATGTTTTGCCCCTGGAAAGTTGCACCTTAGATCATGTGACACATGTAAGCATGGATGGGTCGCTCATGGTAAGAAAAATATCTAATCATTCTTTTTTATATGAAAAATAATATTCTTGAAAAAAAAAAATAGTAATAAAAACTTTTCTAAATGTTTCTAACTACTCTTAAACATAGCTTTCTTTTTCTTTCTTTGACTTTTGGACTTTTCATCTGCTACTTTTTAAGTTATATGTTTCAAATATTATTTGGTTTAATAGAATTTATTTTAATCAGATTTCAAATATAGAAAGAAAATAGTCCTAATCAAAGTAGATATTATGATTTGCTTACATAGTTCATTCAAAGACATGATTATTGATTTTAAAATTTCAATTAAACAAAAGCCACCTGTTCACAAATGCTTCTTATTGGCTCCTTTGAGATTATCAAACTTGCCTATGTGATCAAATATGAATGAATCAGTTGTCAAAGGCCTTTACTACAAGTCATTTACTAGAAGATGTTTGGGTGATAATACCAGCTAGTTTAGTGCAATACTATACAAAATATTGAAAAATATTAGATGTCCAACATCTAGGACCTTATCAGATGTTGAGTTGCTGGACAGTGACATTGATCGATAAATCTCCTTTCATTTGCAGCTGTCTCGTCCCTCTTTTCTCTTTCTTTCTAAACAACAAACCAAGAATTGATTGCTGAATGCCTATGATACTTTCTCTATTTCTACTACACCAACAAGCTACACTATAAAACATTTTACAACTGCCATCAGTCTGATATTTTCCAAGATGCTATTGGCTTCTAGTTTAAACATTGGATATATATATATATATCTTTCAATTGTGACAGACACAAATTTAAAAACAATCTAATAATCACTAATCTTTACTTAAACTTATTTCTCTTTCGTTTCATTTTACACATTTAGCTCATGTGCATTATAACAAATGAGCTTTTATTATTTCAGAGGTTGTATTTGCAAATCAACTATTCCAGTTGAAATTAGATATAAAGAATGCAGTTCTTTTATTCAGTCATAATCAATTCCTGATGAAGAACAAATTGAAGTCATTTTGCTTTACACATCTCACTATCAAATTCTTGTTTTTCTCCTCTAAAAATGGCAGGCATTAGTTTTTCAGTTCAGTTCTGGTTAATAGGACTCTCTGTTTTTCTGTTTCACTCTCTCTCTCTCTCTCTCTCTCTCTCTCTCTCTCTCTCTCTCTCTCTCTCTCTCTCTCTCTCTCTCTCTCTCTCTCTCTCTCTCCCTCTCTCTCTCTCTCTCTCTCTCTCTCTCTCTCTCAACACACACACAGAAATGTAATTTGTATAAATATATAATATTTTGCCAACACATCAGTAGGCTAAATCTAGTAGAGTTACAGTATAACATATTTACATTTTCTATAGTTGCAAAACACATGAAAATCTAAATATCCTTTTTATTGTTGCTTAAGAAAGTGAATAATATTTTCCACATACATAGATAAATACATGCAATATTGCTATGAGACAATGATGATTGTCTAAAATAATTCTGTTTGTCTACAATAGTAAACTTAAACTTAACCAGTATTTATTTCATTAGAGCCACCACCTGGGTATTTAGTATCCTATAATGTGTGCCCATTTCTCTCAATTATGTCTCTCCTTCTCCCAAATATGGACCCTAATCTCCTAAATCAAAATAATTACAACTTACAGTTTGGCAAATCTGACAATCCTAGTTTTTTATACATCTTGCTCTGTCAAAGCTAAGAAG
Source organism: Eledone cirrhosa (assembly GCA_964016885.1). Lineage (NCBI taxonomy): Eukaryota > Metazoa > Mollusca > Cephalopoda > Octopoda > Eledonidae > Eledone > Eledone cirrhosa. The sequence continues at coordinate 110,821,301 of OZ024745.1, forward strand.
ATTACTATGCCTGCATTTTCCACTGCATAGTTCATACTTACCCATGCTTATCATGTGACAGGTAATAATTGTTTCTACCTTAGGCACAAGGCCAGCAATTATTCAGTGCATTACTGGTAGTAATACCCTATTATTTATTTTATTTAATTTGTATAAAACTGAAATCCTTTAAGGTTCAGTAATATGCCTCTCTGAGGTCTACATCCTAGGTGGCTGCCTAATGATAGCACCAGCCTTGATTATAGTAGGTTACTGTGGAATTTTCTGATAAATAAATTCAATCAGGCTAACTCTAAATAATTTATGATTGAGTGATTTCCATTTATGACTATCCTGTTACTTGTTATAACAACAGGTAGTATACATTTGTATGTGTACCAACTCAAGTAGATCAACTGAAGCTTTTTACACCGAACCTGCCTGGTCAGTTAGTATCACTAATCAATGACTACTTTATATACAGTAGTGTGAACATTTTCATTGAGAAAATGATAAAATGTTACATGATTTATCCTCTCTTATTTCACAGCTTCTAATTAGATAAAACTTTGAGGAATTCACTTACCTTTTCACTACTTCCCACTAGTTATTGATTGTTGCAGTTAACATTTTAGAATAGTCTTGACAAGATAATTGGTTAACGATTCAGGCTAATAACTGCACATAAAAGATATGGCGATCATCTGATGCATCTTTTTTTATGGAAAATCTTTAAAGGCACTCTTAAAGTATTTCTTTAATAATTTCACTTAAAATGCCTTATAGCCAATATAATTTTTACTCTAAATTATTTAACATGATGAGTTGTGATGCTGTCAACCTTGAGCTGAATTTATTGTAAAACTGATTTTATGTAATAGAACTGATAACTATATCCACTGTTCTTACTATGACATCCAGCTGTTATAATAGTAGTGAGAAGCTATATATAAATTACCACTTAATCACACCATTTCTAATGTAAAATACTGTCTATGATTTTCAAATAATTGTTTTAAATAATGAAGTATTAGGAGAGATTTAGTAATATGACTAACTTTCTTATTATTAAGCAGGTGTTTGGAACATCATTAAAAAAGGTTTTTACATAAAATTATGATAGAAGGTTTTTTTATGAATATAAACATTTTAATGTAAACAGCTTTATATTGTAGAACCAGGATTGGTTTTTAGGTGGTTTGGTATGAAAAGAGTTTATTTATTCTGAAGTTAATATTAATTATACAGATTATTGTTACAACTTAAATATTTTCCTTTGCAGTTTGAAACAATAATAATAAATAAAATAAAACTAATTGAATATTTCAACTAAAATAAATAAGTTTTTATCACAATTTCTTAAACATCAAATAAATAATTGAAAATTGAAAATAGTAGTTTGATAATGAGTAGAAGATATATAATATACATTTGACATAAACAATTTCTTATGCATCTGAATTAGTTGAGTATATGCATATGTGTATGTATGCATAAACCACCACCACCATCATCATTGTTTAACGTCTACCTTCCATACTTGCTTGGGTTAGACAGGCTGTCACTTTATGAAACAAGTCTGTTCAGGCAACCGTGTCTTGCTTATATGGATCTGTTTCTACAGCTGGATGTCTTTCCTAACATCAACCACATTATATGGTAGATTGGGTGCTTTTTATTATGGCACCAAAATGACCATCTAACTGGGTGGACTGGGTGTTTTTTGTATTAGTACCAGTAAGACTACCTATGTACATATATGTATATTCCAACATTTGTCAAAATCCATGATTAAAACAATACTTTTATATATACCCATAAAAACTAGTTTTTTAAATTGTATTTTTGCCTCTGACTTTTTTAAAACAACAGATTTATAGAACCACAATCAGTTTAAGTTGGTTTCATATCAAAAGGGTTAATAATATCCACAGTCTGATAGTTATATTGTTTATGCTTAGAAGCAAATATAATATTTATCAAGCAGTTATTAATGGAGTAACAATGCTCACAATTTCATGTATTAAATACACAATCTACAATAATTTAAAATAGATTGAGAAACTGAATAGTTCTGATAATTATAAACTATAACTCTTTTCTTATTTTATGATTCCATATTAAAGTCCCAATTTAACTTTCACCCTTATTATTTACACCAAAATTGTAATAAATGGATGTAATTAATGTTAATTTAGGATACTGCTCCTCCTTCATTGGTAAGATGACAAAAATTGAGGTGTGTGGTAGACCTGTCCATCTTATGCTAACACAAATAAATGAACATTGAACTGTTGGTGATGATGATGATGATAAGGAGAAGGAAGTCGACAGTAGACATAAAATTAATGTGTAAGTGTAATATTATGTGTACCCGTCACATAACACTCAGGGAGATCCAGTGTAACACAGTGTGTTACAATGTTGGCTCTTTGAATTCCAGGTAAATGATAGATAGTATTAAGAGATGCTGACTACCTACCTCATTTGCATGTTGGCTAGTTCTGAAAGTAAATAAAAGTACAGATAAATCAACCAGTAAATAAACATAAGAGTTAACTGTCTCTCAGTTTATTTATTGCCTTGATTACATTTAACTGGTATTTATTGTCTATTTACCCATGGTCATTTATTTCATTCCATTTTTAACTGCAAACTTATACGACTGCATTGTGATTAACTCATTCAGCAGAGAGAAACCTCATTAGCACACTAATTCTATTACAGAGAAAAGAATAGCTTAGCTATGAATTCAGGGAAGAATCCCTATGATTTAATAGTTAGGAGCAGCCTTTACTTATTATATTAAGCTGCTAGAAGAAATGTTCAGTATAGTCTGTCGCTCCAAGGTCTATCTAAATAATTTAAGAGACATCAGCTATAGGAAGCTCATTATAGTGTATTTTGATTAGTGCTTAACCCCGAAGATGTCTTTAGTCCTTATATAATATCTAACAAAAGCTGACTCATATCTTCTAGTCAAGATGTGCCAACCATTAGTTCTAAAATAAAATGATATTTTGGGAAGCAATTTGTTACACTTACAATTTTAATAAAAGTCTTAATTTGTTTCTTTTGTAAATCAAATATGACTAAATATGACTTTACTGTATACCCATCATCATTAGAAGTTTTACTTAACCCTTTCACTGTATTACTGTATTTCTAATGAAGTATACTGCCTGTGTGTTCCTATTAATTCTGAAACCAACCAAAAGTTTGGAAGGATTTAATAAAATAACTAAGTTTTTCATTAGTAAGCTGATATTTAGAACACTACCTAACAATTTCTAAAATAAAATTATGATAGAAAGATTTAATATAAGTATGAACATTTTAAAATTAACAGTTTTGTATAATATATCCAAGGCAGTTTGGTATCAAAAGGGTTACTACAAAATAATAGCATCAATTAGACTTTTAGTTAAACATTTTTTCTGAGTGAATTTATAAAAGATTCTCTTACACTATATCTAAGATATAATAATTTGATTATCGAGGGAGGTTTATAATAAGAATATATATAAAGTATCAAATTTATGGATCACTTACTGTATTGATTTGTTGTTTAACTCCTTATAATTTTAAATAAATTCAGAAATATCACTTGTAAAGCATGTTCAAAAATTTACTTTTGTAACAAGACTATCAACACTGTTAGTTTTACTCTCCTTGTCGTCTTCTATTGAATACTTTAACATTTTTATTACTACTTTTACTTTGTTTTGCAACGTTCATGCTTAAGAAATTAAGTGAAAAGACAGACCACATGTTAAGTTGAAGAGTCATTACATTTAATCAATCAATTGATCTTTTACTATTAAGTTTCTGTGGTTTGTTGCACTCATTGTCCAGTTTTAAGCTGTTGTCTTTCTTCACAACTCAACTAGCTAAACACAAGTATCTGAAGTCTTGCCTTGCTACACATTACTGATGGAATTAATTTCATAATACTTGCCTTGTCTGCTACTATTTGTTCCATCTTGTTATATTGGAGACAGTCTATGTGTATTTGTGAAGTCATTTCTAAAAGTCAATGCTTTCAACTAGTTTGGTCCATTGCTACACTCTGTCTTATTTATATCTCAGTGATTTCATTCAGATGTTGTAGAGAACAATACGGGGAAGTAATATTTGCTTAAACTATGACAATAGTTCATTACTTGACCTGAACAAAATCCCAAGTCAGATTTCTTCTGAAATAAAGCTCAAGTTAGTCAACATGATTATTAAATAGTTATATCATTGTTGAAGTATTGTCATATGCAGGCTAATAACTACATATTTGAAACTTTTAAAAGATTTGATCATTAGTTCAAACCTCAAACCTCATTGTGGGTATTATTTTCTTTAGTAACATACTTTGTTTCAACTTGTCATGTTTTTAATTAAATAGATTACCATTGAGTGAAGAACTTTTAGTCACAGCACATGCTGATGTTTTAATTTAATGATCTATGACGTTAGTGTATTTAGATTGTTTTTTGTGGAGAGGTGTGGTATTTGTATTTTATATATATTGCTTATTTCATGAAAATGTATTTAATTTCTTCTTTAAGCTAGTCAGTTCTTGGTGAACTCAACATATTTAGCATATATATATCATCATCATCACCGTTTTACGTCCGTTCTTCCACGCTAGCATGGGTTAGACATATATATATATGAACAGCACCACCCAGCTTCATTAAAAATGTGTTCACATGGACAAAAATATATTAGTATTTTACATTCCATGTTTGCGTGGGTTAGACATACGCACACACTTAATATCTGGTAGAGTTTCAAGTTATTCTTGTTACCTTTTCACATGTTCTGATATTATTACTTCTAGTTCTAATGCATCATCATCCTTTTAACATTCCATTTTCTCTTCATTTTTCATATCTAATTAATTATTCAGGTTCTTACTACTATATTGTTACACTGCTCATTGTACTGCTGCTTATCATTATTATCATTATTACTATTTTAATATTTTCTTCTTGAATATATTTGTTCAGTAAACCAATTAAAAGGAGGAGGGGTTCCAATTCCTTTACAGAATTATTTTATTATTTAAACTGCCTATTGGGAGCTAGCATTATATCTGGCTAATTCATAAGATTAGAAATGATGCTAGCTGTTGCTATACATTTCTCTGTAAAATGCATTCTTTCATGTTTCCATCATTTACTGAAGAAGTCATATAAATGTTTCTAAACTGTTACCGTATTTTCATTTCAAATCCCTCTAATTTGAGAACTGTTTGCTCCTGTGAGTTCATAGCTTGATTGGACTTATTGCTTAAGAGATCAGTGAGTGTGAGAAGCAGCTAGTGAAAGAACAGACAGGAATTCTTAATGCTAACGTGACAGTATTATCAGTCTCAAGCTCTATTCTATTTAAGATACAAAGCATTCTTTTTCATCCGTCCCTTGCCACATGAAGACTATGGCCGACTACGCTGTCATTGTGATTCCAGCAGTCAATTGAATGCAATCAATTTCTGAATGCTCGGGGTATCAGCTTAATATGATTTCTCTGCAGTCACAATCAATGTTTATCATTGGCAGGATTATATTTACCATCTTGCCATTTTCATATTAGTAGCTTACCTCTTCGATGTCGTTTCATGAACGAACACACTAATTCTTTATTGTTAGTATCAACCAGAAAGTATGGTCATGCTCAACTTGCATCTTAACTGACTGGTATTAGCTAGATTGATTCAAGACGCTTGCTGTTCTTGCTTCACTTCCCAATGAAACGAATGCTTCCTTAGTGATGTGATTAACCCTATGTATTCTGTCATTGACTGAATCCAGTGGTGATATTCAATTAGATGTTATTCTATAAATAAATAAAGATAGAAAGAAAGATAAGAAAAGAAAAATTGGAAAGAAAAGCAGCTGCAGTTGAGGAATTATATCTAAACTGAGTGAATCAGAAATTGAAGATTAAAAGTTCAATCTATTTAAAACAACTGTTATTTGAAATCAAATTCATATTTGTTGAAAGCTTACGTCTTTGATATGCTGGTATTTAGAAGATATTGTTTCAAGACAGGATGGAATTTTTACAATCCTCTCCCCACCCATTCCTTATTTTTCTCTTCTAAAAATTAATCCATTCTAAAAGAAATATTTCTCTATTTTCCATGTTACAAGGATAATGGTAACAATGTTAAATAAATACAATATTAATTATCATTTCTTAATTAACGAGGAAACTATAGAGTTGTGAAAGGAAAATTGCAGGCTAAATTCTTATTCTTAAATGACATAATTTTAGTGAAATTTAGATTTATAAGTTAACTTACATTCTTATATTACTGAAAAGTGTTTCCATATTTATCTTATATTTTCATTTTCATATAATTTAGTATATTTTTGGTCATATTTCTAACTTATATTTCATATTTTTATTCAAATTTTAAGTGCTATTTTTAATTTTAAGTTGAATATTTTAAGGTGAACATGAAAAACATTTGTTCTCTATTGTCTTTTATTCCTTTTCTTTTACTGGTTTCAGTCATTTGACTGTGTTCAAACTGGAGCATTACCTTCAAAGGCTTGAGTCAATTATATCGATCCCAGTACTTTGTCTAGTACTTATTTTATCAAGCTTGGAAGGAACAAAAGGCAAAGTCGATCTGGATGTAACAAAACATAGCTTGTATAGAACCAAGTTTTTGAAATTAAAAATTCATATTTTTTCTCAACATAGAGGCACCCACAGGTTCCTATACATTTGCAATTCCTCCTTGTTACTAAAAAGTTTCCCCACTCTTGATTTATAGAGTCATAATCATTGCCACTTTTGAATGACCAACCACATTTGTTATGCCATTCATTTCAAATCTAAATGTTTTCAGTTAGAAATTCCATTCACTTTTTATATCAATCTATAGACTGCTGTCAGGTTTATGGTGACTCATATCTAGGACAAAAGAAATATTTGTTTTCAAGTGTGAAATGTTGACAATTTTTAAAAATAAAAACTAAAAAAGACAAAAAGAAAAGAAAAAAAATATGGAAAGATTTGTTAAAAATCAACAAACTAAAGTTAAAATTCGAAATAAAATAAGAATTTTCAAATAAAACACTTTACTCTTCTATTGAAAATTTAACAGAGCAACAGCACTCACTGTGTTTGAATATGTATGAATAAGCATAATAAATTCCCTAATCTTTTAGCACTGTGTTGTTACTATAATAAGACTGCCACAAGAGTTACTAAAATATTTCCTAATAAATTAGGTATTCATAATTGTGTGAAAACAATATCTTGTTAAACATATCTAGTTCTTTATGGTTGTAGGAACTTCAATGGCTTCCATATTAATAGTGTTCCATGCAAGCATGGGGAGAATGGACATTAAACTAATGATGGTGTTGGTGGTGCAGGTGGTGTTGGTGTTGATGGTGGTGGGCGATATTGTTGATGATGCTTTGTCAGAAGTGGTGGCAGTGGCAGCAGCAATGGGGCGGCAATGGTGGTGCTGATACATAATCTGCTGCAAGAAAGTCATTACATTGGGTTCCTAAATACAACAAAAAAATCTGATAACATATTTTTACTATCACACTATTGTTAGATGCTGCTTTGATCATTATTATTAAAAAATGTTGTCCTTTTTTATGTTTCAATTGATATCCAGTGCTTGTATCCATAATAAAACAGTGACTATTGTTAAGCAGTCTCTCATGGTTGCTCATTCAATGAATCATGAAAACAGGTCACTTTCTGCATATAAAAGACATACCTTTCATTTGCCATAAAGGGCTCTTTGTGTCATTTTTTCAACCTTACATCATCTACACCATCCCTTGGTCTGTTACTGACTTTTAGATAATTTTTTTTTATAGAAATTGTTATTTATTAAATATTTTAAAGAAAAGATAAAATATAATAGTGAAGTTTATTGAATGATGTAAAAGACAAATACATATGGCAATATTTCATGTAAAATAATATATTAGAAAGTCAATCAAAATGTTGCCATTGGAGGAGTGTTTGCATTATTATGTTTGTGATTGTGACTGAGATTTCTAATTCTATATTGTTTTACTATTGTAAAGGTTTTATGACCTGTTAACCCTTAATTGTTGTGCCTTAGATGAATCAGTGTCCACATTATTGAGTTCTTCTAAATTGTCACAGACATAAATATCATTGTCTGTAACTTCTCTGCCCTCCCCCTCCTCATACACACTATTTCTGAAGCTGTCAAAGTTTTCAAATGTTATTTTACTGGCCAGCAGGAATATTTCAGGTTAAATAGAAATATATGTTTCTTTCTTTTTCTTTCTTCTTTTTTTTTTGTTATTTTAATGAAAAATGTCCAACTACAAATCTTGTACACACAAATTATTTTTGTTTCTGTTTAATTATCTTTCAATATTGATCTAATTATTTCCCTTTTGTTTTACAACTTTAATTATAAATTATTATTAAAGGTATGTTTGCTTTCTTTAACTGCTGTTTTTTCATGTATGTTTATATATGTATGTATGTGTGTGTGTATTTTTCTGTTTTTTCTTTATTTTCACCGAGAATAACAGTAATTTGGTCAATAGAAAGAATTACATTGATGCCTGCCAGGGAAATCAGTCAAATCATTTTTAATATTAGTAGTCAACTAGCTTCAAATATTGCTGTATTTTCTAAACTGTGAAGCTTTGTGTGTAATTAGTGATCACACTAAGTTTATCTTATCAAAATGCCACTATTAATCTATTGTGGTGACAAGAGCAATTTATGTATTGTCATTTTGAGATTGACAGCTAACTAGTCTGATTATATTTAATGTTCATCCACTCTGATTAATTTACCTTTGTTGACTTTCGTTATTTATTTTATAATAAATATGTGCAAGTTTCATATTGTTACAAAGTGATGTATTTTAGCAAAATAAATTTATCACTGCTGAAATACAAACAACTATTAAGGCAGATTTTTCAATGGATAATTTCTAACTAGTTTTAGCTAGATCATTGTCAGACTTATGGAAACCATCAAGTCAAATAGATATTTAACAAAATATGTATTATTAAGAAAGCAAAAGCTATGTTGATCTGGTATTAGACTGGTGATAAGTTTCACTGTTCAGTCTCTCTCTCTCTCTCACACACACACATTTCTCACTATACTTTTGTTGTATTTTCTCTACCTCTCTTTTTCGAGTATTTTACTTTTTATCAACCTTGCACTTGTTCTTTCCTGCTATAAAATATAAAGATATTAATAATCAAATAATTACTAGTGATGCACCTTATATATAAATCTATCATTAACAGATGTTGAAAGTCTATATAATAACCATGATGTATATACAAGTCATTATTATCCCTATCACTTGAACTATTCCTTATTTTATTCATTGAAAAACAAAACTTAAGACTATCTAATGAAGTTTGTTATTTGAATCCTAAATGCATCTCAAAACTGACATGTTTATATAGACTACAGATTGATGAAAACATAAATAAAAAAAATATTGACAGAGATATAAGTTATTCAAAATTTTGTTATCATTATTTTTTTTTAATCCTCTTAGCAGACTTATGTCTATTTGAAATATTTGACATAGTTCTATATTGTGTGATACTTACTGAGTAACCTTACTCAGTTCTACTTCAGTACATTCAAGACATGTAGATATATGATCAGTTGAAGCATTCTGTTGGGTCTTTTAACTATGGGTTAACCCATGATGTCCTAAGGATTAAGACTTAAAACTTGTAATCCCCATTTTAAAAATAGTGAAGAATTTCTTGGGGGGAGGTCTGGTTGCTACATTTAACATGTCAAGACACTACTTATAGACATTCTCAATGAATCCTGTAGTTATGGATTTAATAACATGGCTAATCGTGATGTTTCTGTTCCAATTTACTTATTAATACTATACTAACTTGCAGTGTTAAATCTGTGTCTGGTACTAGTCATAAATGAAATTAGTCATAAATGAAATTATTTTCTCCACTGTTTGGTTGTTACAATATTTCCCTATTGTAATAAATTAACCATGACAACTCAATAATCAAAACCTTAGCTATAATTCAATTTGCTCTACTATAAATAATTATTTATAATGACTATATGTGAAAGTGATATAATACATTTTATAAATCCTCGTAGGAATACAGCTTGTGTTATTACATTTAAAAAAAAAATTAATTTAATATCATCAAAGGAAGCAAAATGATTGTGATCTCTAGTGTATCATTATATGTTCATACAACCATTTCTATATCTGATGTTTTGTCATTTTGTAAGGAAGGTGTTACTGATGCTACTGTTTGTAGTTTATTAATGATTTGTTTCTCTGTTCTTGCAAAATCCTACAGTAGAGATGATATTTAGTCATAGAACTAGTTTTGTATATGATAAATGTTATCTTAATCTCTTTTTCATTTCATGTGTTGATTATATTATTCATTTGGAAATGGTATATTTATATTTTTTAAACTTGATAAACTGGTTCCTAGTAATATATAACTTCTTTTTAAATTCTTCCTTTTTTCATCAACTTCCAAGATCTTATTGCATTAACTTGTAAAATTGTGTCATAAAATCTTGCAAAATTATAGTCATTCTGGGTTGTTTTCTTTTGATGCCAAGAGATAATTGTAGTTGATATAATTTAAACTTTACCTTTGATGGTTATCATAAGAGTTTTTTTTTTTTTCTGTTTGTAAAATCAAAAGTCCCTAAACCTGTTGCTAGTTTCTACATACAAATTTATGTTCTTTAACCATATAAAAATAGCTTTTCAGTTGACATGTTGAATTTTATTGCACATTTATGATGATTATTTTAAGTTTTGTCATAAAATTTCATTGTAACATTCCAAGTGAAGTCATTTAAACAAATCTTCTATGTAGTCTCGTACACAGCCTATATGTTTTAGATTTATGTATTCAACATGGTAAATTATGTTATTAGCTACTGTACGTTTATCTCTGCTAGCCATATTTGACTTGTCTTCTTTTGAATTTGCATTTTTTAATTCTATCTGAGATGTTTTCTGGCATAAGCTACTCTTGTGGCAACTTTCATTCTTATTACTTTGTTATGCTCACTTCCCTGCACATCATAAGGCTGTCTGTATTTCTTTCTGCCCCCCACCCCTCTCTCTCTCTCTCTCTCTCTCTCACTCATATGATTGAGAGGTCATCATCTTTTCCACTGGATATATTTCATGTTTTCATTCAGCCGGATAAATATCCAAACCATATGCATGAGATATAAGAGGATTATGGATTTCAAATTCTTTTTCAACCATTGCACATTACATTTAATGGCTACTATATAAATTACTAAAAATTCTCTTTTACTCTTTCTCTTTTCCTCGTCCACTCTTTTACATTCCCTCTCTCCCCCCTCCTTTCTTTCTCTTTTATCTCTTGGCTTGTCTTCCTTCCTTTCTATATTTACCATTTCAATGTTTCTATTCTTCTTACTTTCCTCATTGCCTTTACTCTTCACTTGCAGTTTTCCTTCTGTTCATATATAATGAAGGCCAATATCTGCTGCTGCTGCTACCCAAATTCCGAGACTGTATTGAGCTGTCTTGAATTAAAATAGTATTTCAGCTGATTTCAGTTGATAAAATCATCTAAAAATATTCTATAATATTATTGATTTTTCTATTTGATCTTGTAATCTAGAAAGATTGAAAAATTATGAAAGTTATTGTTCTGTGAATTTTGCTAGTCATGACAAGAACATCATTAGAATGTTGTTGCTTTTCACTTCATTTTATTTATTTATTCATTTTTTTCACTAGAAAAACCAACACAAATACTATATCTCCCATGTTTAACAACTGAAGTTTTTCTTTAATGTTAAGTCTGATTGTCTGTCTGATTCATTTCAATGTTGTTATTAGCTTTCATTAATATTTAATATCGTTTTGTTTATATTTATTTAGATTACCAAAGAAATTTCATCCTTATACTGATAATAAAAGAATTATGTATATTAAATTCATAGGTGTCTTCATAATTTAAAACTACTAGGGGATGTCCTCATTAATTTTGATTTATATGACACTGCTTATCACCATCCTCACTATATCACCAGCACTGCTACTACTACTACTACTACATTTCCACAATGTACATAGCTTCCTTGGGACAAATTGCTTCTAGATTTAGTATTGGAATAATTTCAAAAATATTTATTTTTTTAATTGTTTATACTAATTTGTAATTTTTTAAAGTTTAAATATTTACTTTTCTTTGTCATGAATTAAGAAATTATCTGTTGTTCTGAATTCATAAATTTACTATGTTGAATAATGCTAAAAAAAAAGACTTAAAAAAAAATCAACCCATCCCACTTGAAAATGGTAGAATTAAGAAAGTTTAATAAACAGCTTCCTCAGTTTAGTATTAATTCAAGATCAACAAGTGTTTTAATCTTTTAGTATTTACATTACTCTATAAATATTATTGTATTTTTGTGGTAAAGGCTTTATCTCACATATCTCATATAATATTGAATCTATGAGATTTTGATATTATCTATTTTGAGAACAATACCTTAGCATCAGTATGAGTGACCAGTTATGGCCGGTTTGAACAGAAAGAGGTGAGAAAATTCTGGCCGGATATGGCCAGTTTAAATACTAAAGGGTTAAGGCAATTTTTCCTGCTAACAAGGGGTTAGCTTTGTGGAGCCCATGACAGGCTTCTCCATTTCCCCCTATTGCTTGCACCTACCTCACTATCTTGTTAATTCAAGATCAACAGATCTAATCCATTTTTCACGTTTTCTTCCATTCTTCTTTTTCACTATTTAAAGGAAACTTCAAGCTATTGTTCTAACATGATACAGCAATCCATTTATAAAAATAATCTAAACAAAGTAACAACTTAATTTTGAAAAACATTCAATTCCACAATACAATAGATACAGATTAGTAATAATGTTGACATGAATAAAGTTAAATGATACTGTCTAAATATAGTAGATCAACTTAACTATATTTGATATTCTGCTAGGCATAAGCAGGATTATCTGTCATGGGTGTCTGATAAAATTATACCAGTAATATGCTGCTGTCAATTCAATTACAAGCAAACAAAAAATATGAATTAATTCTAAATGCAACACAATACTTCTGATTTATTTTATTTTCCATATCAATTGTCATGTGAGTATAGCAACTGACAAAATCAATGACCACTCAAGCATTAGAGTCTTAAATAATATGCATCATTGCTATTTCTCTTATTTTTATTTACACTTATCTGACCAAAACGTCTTCAGAGTTGTTGAACTAGAATATGAAATGAAAACAACAAATACCTTATTTGCTTACATTTCTTAGTCTTACAAGTTATTGTCAGATAAATATCTTTACATGAGGGTTAATAAGAATACTATACTCCACCGATTTGATTATTTTGTCAGAATTTAAGTGAAGATTGATATGAAGTTTGTAAAGTTTAATCATTCTTATTCGTATTAGCATTGAAATTTTCATCTTGTCAATTATTGATTGCAATTGAAGAACTAAAAAGAAAATTGAAATGTGCAATAAAGCAATAAATTATAGAAAACTTAACCTAAACAAAGATATTTAATTAAAATTTCAATGTGCATGACTCTTTCAAGCCCTGGAGTGTGTATTTGTAGTTCTGTGGTTGTGCTAGCATGATTAACATTACTCAGTAATGTGTGTGTGGAGGAGAGAATTTTTTGTTTTAAATGTTACTCTTAAATGTAGAAATGTACATCGCATGGACTTCAAACAACCTGTCTATAATTAATCTGTAAAGGGAGATCAAGAACAGTTAATACTGGAAGCATTAGAAATAAACTCTGTCTTAGTTTCTCCCTGGAGCTTTCACAGAATCAAAAGAGACTAGTAACTAGTGAGACGCTATAAACACATGTCATTGCATGAGTTTGCCTGGAGGTTCCAAGTATAATCACTTTTGATACTTTTCAATGGAAGCATTAACTACCCAGGAAAAGACTTGTTACAAATGTTTGATAAATATAATTTAATGTAGCACCATCTAGATGGACATCAAGAACAAATTAAATATAATGTAAACTTCACATTTATTTTTTTTAATTAACCAAATACTAAAGCTTTTTAAATGACTCAACTGCTATCAAAAATAACTGAACTATATTCATAAACACATATCTTAGAAATTCCCAAATTTTTTAGTTATTTAAAAAATAAGGTTATGACTATATCATGTACACATGATTTTGATTTATAAATTATTTTCTTTATTAATTAGTTCTTTCTAGTTTGTAATATTGGAGTAGTTGATATCTTAAAAGAAATGCTGCTAAATATACAAACAATCCAATTAATTACTCCGTGAAAAGAGTAATTTTAACCACTCAAAACCCCACACAAAACCTGTTAAATTCACTATATTTATGTGAATTTAATAGATTCTGTGTCTTTTTTGAGTGGTTAAAATGATTTTTTTCACTTCGTAATTACTTTACTTTCAACACAGTCTCTTGCCAAACAAATACAACTACTAAATAAAAACTGTGATATGGTGTATCAGGTTTGATATTATTTACTTTCTTTTGAATGGCTTAACAAATCATTGAAACCTAATTTATTGAAGAGAGAATTTATGATAAAAATATATTCTTTATTTTATTGATAATAAAAATAGAAAATAATAATAGCATAGGTCATAATGGTGATGATTTCTTACATTGTATGGGAAGAGATAATTGATTAAATCAATGTAGTATATTACTGGTACATAGTTTATTGAACCCAAGGAGGATAAATTGCAATATTGACCCGGACAGACTAATCACTTCCTCGATGTTATTACTGTAAAATATGTTTAGCTTGTTGTATGTAAGAAACACAACATTATATTAGCTAAAATCACTTACATTATGTTATATTGTTGAAAAAGATGCTTTGTTTTGGTATATGCCATAAATAATGTTTAGTGAAACTATATAACATCTATGAATCTAGTGAAAAAAAAAGTTTGCAAAAATATGTTGTTTTTCTTCTTCCCATGCCGGTCATTTCACAACAGCTGTCATTTTTGTTTCTACCTTTTTTTTTCTGAAATATAATGTTATTATTAATACTTTATTATTCTTTTATACACTGTACAATGTGAAATTACATTTGTAAGACAGTCAGGAGAAATATATCTAATCTAAGGAAGTATATAAATTACTGAAAGGTTAATTTGGAAATATTTTCAATTCAACATTTTAGATTCTGATGCTGGGCATTGTATAGCATTAGTGTTATTATTAGTTCTATATATAGCAAGATTTCTCTTAATATTTTTCTGCTTGTTGAAAAAGATTTCGATTTTTCTTTGTTTTGTTATTTATATAAGAGGAAATTTTTATGTTATAATTTGAACGTTATCCCATTGAATCTTCTTCCATGCTTCTTTTGTTGTCATGTTGCATTTGATGAAAGCCAGATGAAAGTAATTCTGGCACATAATTGATGCAGGCCAAAGTGTGCCTTCATTATGAATTTTTAACCAACCCCTTCTCTCTCTCTCTTCTTTCTTTGCCAATTATTATTGCAATATATGATATCAAACCACCAAACTGCCCTTGGTTCTATGATACGAAGCTGTTTATTTTAAGTGCATATGTTTATCTTAAACCCTTCAATCATAATTGTATGTAAGGTTCCAAACAGCAGCTTAGTAATAACGAAGTTAGTGATATTACTAATCCCTTCAAAATCTGTATTTTCAAAATTATTTGGAAATCATCACTGTCTTTCATTAGAAATAGGGGTAATAGGGGTTAAATGACAATATTGGTAAAGTTTAGACTTGCATTGTTTCCAGTAAAAATAAAATATTTTAACAAAATAAACTATGTTCAACAAAGTTACAGGACGTGAAGGAGCATAACATAAAGACAACACCACACACACACACACACACACACACATATCTACGCACATACATGCATGAGTGTGCACACATTATATTAAAAGCATGTCTCTGTTCAAGTTTGATCTTATTTAATTAAGGTTTTTTCTTATTTCCTTATTAGTTCTTTTTGTTTGGTTTAAAATTTTAGTGTTCTTAAAGCCGTAAGTCTATTAATGTTTTGAAACTTTCATCGTCCCATCTTCATAAAGAAAAGGAATTCCCTATTTACACACACACGCACGCACGCGCACACACACACACACACACACACACACACACACACACACACACACACACACACACACACACACACACATGATGGGCTTCTGCACAGTTTCTATCTACCAAATTCCACTGCCTGCTTTAAATGTTGAACCATGCGTAAAATGTTATTTAGTGACAGTACCAATTCATCAACAAGACATAATTTCATGTCACAATGTATAAAATGGTAATGTTTCTTATTTTTAAATGCTTAAGGAGCATTTAAGATATTTCATATCTTTCTGGTTTTTTCTAGTGTCTTGTAATTCAGGAATCCTTGAAATATGTCCTTTTTTTAGCTGAATACTAATGATTTAAACAGTTCGTGAAAGCAAAAGTATAAGGGAGGGGGGGGTTAGCAAAAGTATATAATTGATGAATCCTTTAAATACTTGTCTGGAAGTAATTCCTCTTTTTGTTTTACGTTTTCTTAGCATATCTTCTTCACATCTCCTCTTTGTATATTCATATCTTGCAAAGACACATGACAGAAACAACATAAGCCAATTGCAAATTTTATTGGTATTCATAGTTTGAATAATAATGTTACACATTTTTTTTATACCCTCTTTTTTTCTCAATTGAAAAACGCTTGTAACATTTTTTCTGAGTAATTCATTTTTCTAGAATTGATTAAAAGTGTTCTTTGTATATACACATACCTCCAAGTAGCGCCGTATGAACAACAATTCAACCAAGTTAGTATTTCTCAAAAGGAAGCTTGCTTAAAAGACACAGGATAAAGACATTTTCTATCTTTTTCATATTCTATTAATTTTTTCCTTACACTGTAATTTTTCAGTTTCCTTCAATAAATTCCTTATGGTGTTTTTTCCCTTTAAAACAAAATGAAGCATTAGCATTAGCATATTTGTTCACATTCTTGGTTGCAAACATTGCCAGAAACTGAAAGTTTTTCCACTTGCTGAAAAATGTC
This sequence comes from Eledone cirrhosa, assembly GCA_964016885.1. Taxonomy (NCBI): domain Eukaryota; kingdom Metazoa; phylum Mollusca; class Cephalopoda; order Octopoda; family Eledonidae; genus Eledone; species Eledone cirrhosa. The sequence continues at coordinate 110,838,389 of OZ024745.1, forward strand.
TCCTGACTTGACAAGAATGAGATTTCAGCTTTTGTTACAAGACTAACAGACACACACACACCTGTATATGTGTATGTTTTCATGTGCGTGTATATATATATATATATGTGTGTGTATGTGTATTTGATAACGATATATATAATGAATGTATATTTATATATATGAGTATATTTATATATATATATATATATATACACATAGTGAGAGAAAGAGACATACATATACACATACATTATACATACATTCATGCATTACTCAAGAAGAACAGAAAAATTTGTTCACTTATGATTTCGTAAGAATTAATTTCATTAACAGCTGGAAGTAACTGTTTGTTGATTAATTCATTTTGAACAATAGATGAACTACTATGAGGAAATAGAACTTGCAGATGACCTACAAAATAAAAAGAAATTTGAAGTTGTGGACTTATTTTGTTTTTTCTTGTAAAACAAAACTAATCATCGGATTATAGTTACAATATATATTTTTAAATATTATATTAATATTTATTTGTGTTTATATATTCATGTGTGATTGCTGAAGTTTTTATTTCACTGTGTGTGTGTATTTTAGATTGTCAAGGCATGTGGCTTAGTAGTTAGGGTATTTGATTCACAATCTTAAAGTAATGAGTTTGATTCCTGGTCGAGCAATGTATGCTTGAGCAGGACACTTTATTTCAAATTGCTCCTGTCCACTCAGCTGGCAAAAAGGTGTTGTAACTGTGATTCAAAGGACAAGCTTTGTTATATCTTATGTCACGTGGAATCTCCCCGAGAACCACACAAGGGCCACATGTTTTTGGAATGCTTAGCTTCTTGCACATTAATTTCATGAGCAGACTGTTCCATTGAATCAATGAACTGGAACACTTGTGATTGGAACAGACATGTCCAACACAAAACAAACACACACACACATTTTAAATGTCTTATTGATGGGTTCCCTTAACAGTTTGTTATGTATATTTCTTTGGACCCATAACTCTTGATGGAATCATAGGGGCACCATTGTGACATACAGCATGTCTTATGCATTTTAAACCTGGCAGAGTTCATCTTCTCTCCAGGTCTGAACACAGCCAATTTCTTCTAGAGAAGGAAAGAGAGGGTGATAGAGAGGAAGTGAGGAAGGGATATAGAGGAAGAATCAACCCCTGTACTGGACTGCTACTTTATTTATCAACTTCGAAAGTATGAAAAGTTGACCATAGCAAGATTTAAACTCACAGCATAGAGAGCTGGAATTAATACCACACACCATTCTATTTGATATTCTAATAACTCTGCCAATTTGTTGTTTAACAGTTTGCTATATTTATATGATTAAGTTTGTAATTATAGTATTCTCATTGGGTTTCATTATCTTCATTAGCAGCATCATGTAGTGTTTCCATACTGATATGGGTTACATGCTGTTGTGTTTCGCAGCTTTTATTGATTGATACCCTTCCTAGAATTACATTATTTCCTTCTGTTTCTCCATATAGTATCTCAATTTTAATTTGAAGTAGTGAAACCCTCTAGATGGGCTAGCTACACCTATGCAATCATTTTTTTATGAGAGAATAAAAGAGACCTCAATTGAATAAGTTTATAGAAAGTTCACGTGTGTGTATGTGCAGAGATATGTAAATACTTGTTATCACTACAGTACTCATGCCTGTATGTTGAACACATAGTCATTATCTTGTATCTTAATCCCTTTACCTTCTTCTCTCTACTGTTTTTACACATGTGTCCTTATGCTTGGATGTGTATATATACATATTAACCTCCCACTCCATTGCTCTGGCCATTAACCTTCTTTGGCCTACTGTACTTTCTGATTGACTCCTCAGCCATTTTTCTTATGCTCTTCAATTTTACTTACAGCCTTGTTTTCCAAAATGTTTGAATCTATCTCTTCTCCTGACATAGAAATCTATTTAATTTTTAACCATTTCGGCTGATTGGTTAAGCCGATAAACAGAAAGTTTAAATTGACAATTTCCTCCATATTCTAAAACTAGAATTTCTCTGAGCATGATAATCTAAAGACATAATCATTCAAATTTAGTAAATATACATCTTAATAAATATCAGCCATAATTTTAGCTATAAATTTTATCTGATATTTATTGTTCACCTCTCTTAATATGTTCTTCCAAGTACTATATATGACAATCTAGTTAGTGTTGTTTAATTCCTTCTGTCATGAATGTACATTAATAAGTTCCTATGTGTAATCTTCCTTGCATAATTTTCTTCTCAATACTCAAAACAATCAGACCTATGATTTCTTCTTTGCTCAACAATTTACTGCCACTTTTATACATCTATCTTACTATAAGTAATTAATTATACAATCAGTGTAACATTTATTTCTCTGTATTATAAAGTAATATGTCAACACAACTTTCAGTATATTTTCCTTTATATGTTTGTTGATATGCCAAACTTCTGTTGTTAATCATGTAAAAGTCTATACATTCACACACACATTCGTCATTATTAGAAAATAAACTTTATTTTAGCTGTCTATTTTATATCATCTCTTAATCACAATATTTTCAGCAACTTCACTATAAATCCTACTTCATCTATTTCTGTATTTCTCTTAAATATGAAGTTCACTCTATCCTGAATTAAGTTCATTTTATCCAGAATATAAGAATGTTCAAGTTAGAACTTACATATATATTTAAAATAATTACTATATTTCAAGTATTAAAATTTAGATTTTTATTTACAGTACTTTATCTGTTATTTTTTTATCTAGTTTCAAATACTATTAATTTTGTTGATATCATCTTAATAGCGCTGATTTTTTTTAAGCTTTTTTTGACATTTGAATACATTTTCAAAAATATGCTTGAAAATACTATTGTATCAATAATTTCTTATAGTCTTAATTTTCAACATAAATTCAAATGAATATATTAGAAACCAAATAGAAGGGAGCAGAAATGCAATAGAATTGTTATAAATAATATTGTAATTTTAAAAAAAATGATATTATATATTAGATCTTTTAATAATAATAATAATAATAATGAAAATTATTGTTACAGGGCTCAGATGCACTACAACTTTTGTGTATAACTTTCTCTTCTATTTACCAAAATCTATGTAAGAAGATTTGTATTTCACTTGACTTGTTCGTACAATTAAAATTAATTCAAGAAAGATAGGTTGAAGAATTGCTGCATATATTGGAAACTATGTTATTTTAATGTAATGAAAAAGACGAATTAGCCATTGAACTAACATTAGATTATTTATCATATATCATAGAAGCTCCACAATTAAATCTTTAATAACTGCTTTTTTTATGATAATCCTGTATCAGTATTTTTACAGTATAGGTGAATCTACTTAGCGTGATGAAGATTATTTAAGAGATTATCTGTTGTTCTACATAGGGGATTAAAACTCATCAGTATTTCTGTATGACAACAAATTAGGCAAAAAGTAATAGAGTAGCTCGTTTGCACTTAAATGGATTCTATTATTCAACTAGCCCAAGAATGTTTTAACTAATTATCTAGTTTTTCTGTTAATCCTCTTCTTTCAATTTTATCAATGCAAAATACTTGAAAAATGATTTACTTTCAGAAAGCTATATTTTGTGAGTGAATTCAGTCAGTATTCTAGAGAAATCTATTTATAATTGCAAATAAATACCTTATTTACTTAATCTACAGAGGCATAATAAATCCACTGTAAATTTGTCATAAGATTTTGTCTGCAGGACATATCCATCCATAGACAAGATTAGCTGAATTTAGATACTTGTTTGGTTTATTAAACAAGAAAGGGGACAATGTAAATATTATTATTGTTGTTGTTGTCGTTGTTGTTTGCTATTGATGATTTTATTGATGTTATCATTTTTAAATCTGTTGTACATACCTGTGTTTTGGTAATGTCAACTATTATGATAAACTACTAATAGATTAGTTGGCAATTTAACCCTTTTGGTACCACTTCACCTGAAACTGCCTTTGGTTTATGATACCAAACTGTAAATTTTAAAAAGTGTCTATCATCATCATCACCACTTTTCCATGCTTGCATGGGTCAGACGGTTTGTCTGCGTCGAGAGATAAGTCTGGCCAGGATTGGCCACAACATACTTTGCTCTGACAGGACTGTAAATTTGGTTGGGGTTTTTACAGCTGGATGCCCTTCAATAACACCAACCACATTTAAAAACATTCCATCAGGATTTTATGTAAAAACTGTTGTTATGTTATGTTCCAAATAACAGCTTTATAATGAGAAAGTTAGTTATATTCCAAATACTTTTTTATGTCTGAAATTATTTTTAAATCACAAGCAGTGTCTTTCATTAGAAAGATTTTTGCAAATGAAAGTAATGTGGTTTTTTTTTTAAATTTATTATTATGAAATCAAAAAAAATTACTGGGGTTGACTAAATCACTTTATGGTGTAGCCCCAGCATGACCACAGTCTAATGACTGAAACTAGCAAAAGAATATAGCTTATATGTTATTCTAAAACTATCAATGTCATTTTATTATTGTTTATCAATTTCTTCCACTGATTCTTTTAAACATTGTTATGCCCCATAGTCATATCAGTTTGTTTATATAACATATATTAAGCAGAAGCAGCTCACAGACTAATATAAAAATAAGAAATACTCCTTCAGTTATGAGCAGCTATGTAGGGATAGTAACACTGGATTAGAAAAGCTATTATATGTGAAGGTGCGTGGCTTTGTGGTTAAAGTATTCGGCTCACAACCTTAAGGTTGTGAGTTCAATTCCCAGTGGTGTGTTGTCTTTGAGCAAAACACTTTATTTCACATTGCTCCAGTTACTAAGATGTACCTGTAATTCTAAGGGCCAGCCTTGTTGCGTTTGGTGTCACACTGAATCTCCCAGAGAACTGCATTATGGTTATGCATGTCTGTGGAATGCTCAGCCATTTGCACGTTAATTTCATGAGCAGGCTGTTCCATTGATCTGTTGGAATACTCGTCATCGTAACCCACGGAGTGCCAGTCGTAGTCACATGTGAAAATCCACGGTACAAATGTAGTCTTAAACAGTGGAAAATATGGTGTTTAGCACAAGTTTGGTTGCAATAACTGCCGAAAGACAACTTGCCTGTCAAATCATTTCAGTGATTCTATTCAGGATTTTCTCTCTCAGCATGTGTGTGCGTGTGCGTGATATTAAAGACACAGCTACTTCCAGTTTCATTATTATTAAGTATTTTTCCTACCGAGGTTAGCTTTGCCCTTCATCCTTACGGGGTCGATAAAATAAAGCACCAGTAATACACTGGGGTCGATTTAATCGACTTTCCCATCTGCCCAAATTACTAGTCTTGTGCCTGTAGTAGAAACCATTATTATTAAGTATTTTTTTATATTTTGTTATTAATTTTTGTTTTGTTTGGCTTGGAACAATAGAGTTCCTAAATCCATAAATCTATTAAAGTTTTGAGACCTCCGGAAAACAATGAGAGATACATGTCACTGTTAATAAGCAACAGAAGTATATATAATTTAAGAGTATTTCATTGAGTTTTAGAGATGGTTTCATGTCTTACAATAGATACAGTAGCTTAGAAGAGCTTAGCCACTCTTTGATATATGTGTCTAGTTAGGAAAAGTCAAGTACTTCGCTGTATTTATAACACATGTCTGAAATAAATATTGATGAAAAATATATGTATATGTCAATATTTGTGATTAAATATGTATGTGCATATGAATGTGTTCATACTTGTGTGTGTGTGTGCATGTGTTCATACTTGTATGCATATATGTGTTTATAAGTATTGTATTAATGGATGTGGATGCATTTTATAAAGCCAGACTAAAAAGATTTCTCAAAGGTAAAAATAACAAGGATATCAATATCATAGTGAAAGAAAGATGCAATGATAAACTTAATAATATGTGACTCTCTAAATGTGAATGAATTTACTATGTAATCTTGTGAACAGCTGTGAAGAAGCAGCAACCCCATACATTACCTGTGAGTCAAATAAACTTTAATCTGATCAATTAGAGTGAAAAAAAAAAAAATGGGCATGGCACGATATGCATTCTACCTAACACATACTGATATTTAATTAAGGATGAAAGTGATAAAGGTATGAGGAAGGTTCACATCTGGACTATGGGTTTGGAAGATGGTTAATGTCTCTTTAGGAACCAGCAGTTTCTTCAACAGTAGCAGATGGTTATATTAAGAGGGAAACAACATTATAATTGACTTACTACAAGTCATTGAATATTGTTGTGCCAGAAGAGTATAGATGGAAAATATGAGATAAATAACACGCTTTAAAGGAAGAGAAAAATAATGAGTTTAGAGATCTATATTTATTTGTGTATGCAAAAGGAGGTAAACTAGGTTTCTAACTTGAAGAGAAAGTTTTGTATAGGAAGATAAGCAATATGTTTTAAATTGTGTGAGAGTATCTCAGGGCAAAAGATGATGTCACTGGAGAAAAGCATTTCTGATATGATGAAAGTATGCTTAACAACAGAGCCAATGGATTTGTCATTATGAGGATGTTGCTGAATAGAATATAAAAATAGAATAGGGAATGTCTCGTCCCTATGGAGCCAACAGGAGACAGTGAGTAAAGCAATTAAAAACTTGAGGATATTTGAGTTGTATGGGATGTAATTTGAGTTTATGCTATGCTCTGAAATTATATATCCTATATTTCTGGAGGATAAATTACTTGCAGGAGAAGTACTTTGTAAAGGACAAACAACTTTATATGGCATTTGTCAAATTACAATAGGTATTTGCAGGTCTTTAACAAAGTGCTCTTCTCTGTTGTTTGGTGAATAGTGAGAAATCTTGATGTGGAATAAATAATATGAAAAAGTTCTTCAAATGAGGCAGAATGGATTACAATATTTTTATAACTTTGTATAAAGAAATTCAAAAGATTAACTGATATAAGTATGCCTGAACATCTATATGAATGTGTATATATAGTATGAACATAAATAAGAATCTTCTCTGGTCATTCATATCACACATAACCTTACCTGTTTAATATATATATATATATATATACATATATATATATATCATTTTACCTCTGTTTTTCGATGCCTGCAGTACATTCATGACATCAGCAATGTACGAGGCCCAGATGCAGTTTCAGCCCTTTTAAACAATCAAATGTCTTGCTACATAGTGGCAACGAAATAGCCACCAGGAAGAAGTATGACATAGCTCTAACACATACGTGTGTGTGTGTGTGTGTGAAATCAATGGTTCTAATTGAATACGAATATGGTCTATGATGACCAGGCTAACCCTTGCTACCAGGGAAAGTAGATGTTACATCATGATGATCATCATAATATAAACATACACTCACATGTAAGGCATACATGTGTGTATGTGCAATTCAGTGCAAAGCAAGCAGACTTAAAGTTCTCTCTGAATAAATCATTTATAAGAAAATGGTTCCTCCCAACTCAAAATCTTGTCATTCCTTACTTTGATTTAGCTGGCAGGAGACCAAGTTTTAAAATAGTACTGCACATCTGCATACAGTTGTCATCTTCTTCTTTGCCCACTTATTCCTGAGTGGGTTGGCGGGGAAGAACTCTCAAACACTCCTTCCAGCAAGTCCTGTCAGAAGCAACCATCTCCAATTGATCTAGCTGGATCCCCAACCGAGCTCATGGATGTTATCCAACCATCTTACTTGGGGTCTGCACCTGAGTCTCCTTCCTGTTGATTTTGCCTGTAAAATCTGTCCAGCAATTTTTTACTGAGACATTCTAACCACGTGTCAGTAGTATCAGAGCTGTGATCTCTCAATTTGGAGAAGAAGCAGCTCTACCTGGAATGACACTCTCACCTCCGAGTTATAGACTCTATCGAGTAACATTACTCCAAAGACCCTTTGGAGGAACCCCCATTTCAGCCGCTTGTATTTAAATTCGTATTCTTTCAGTCATTACCCAATATTCATGACCATAGGTAAGAGTTGGCATGAATACTGAACTGTTGTCCCTTTATATAATTCAGCAAGAGATTAATACAAATTTCTTTCCTTGTAAACAATTTGTTTCATTTGTGAGTTCAGTATGCACCACACAATGAGGCCTTCTTACAGAGCACTTTCATTGTGGTTGGGTATCAGTCAGCTATATTCACAAAGCTCTTCATGTTTTGTGTTTGTCTGTTGAACATTTAATTCTATTGTTTGCAATAGATTTCAACCTATTCATTATCATTATCATCATCAATGTATTTGTATATATTTATGTGTGTTTGTATATAGTCTATATATGTATGTATATAAACATGTATACATTTATGGCCACTTATGCATACATCTATATAGACATACATATATATAAGAAAATATATGCTTGTGTGTATATATGTATATATATACAGGTTTGTGGGTGTGTGCATATATATATATATATATATATATATATATATGAAGAGCACATAGGTATATACATATATGAAGGTACATATGCATAACACATACATACGCACAGATACTGCGGTATATATAAATGAAAAACAGGTATAAATGATGATGACATATATATGTATGTGAGTGTGTGTTTATGTTTGTGTTTGTGTTTGTGTGTGTGCCTGCGTGTATGCCTGCGTGTATGAATAACTCTGCTTATCCATATATATATACGTTTGTGTTATGATAGGTAAATATGCAAGTGTTTTTGTGTAAATGTACTTACATGTTTTTTACTTAAATACAAACATGTATGTATATATGTATGTATTTCTTTGCTTATATAACCAACAGATTTGTTGTTGCTGTTGTTGTTGTTGTTGTTTATCATACTCTACCTAGGACGCTGTGGACAGCAGCACAAAGAAATTTTAATTTCTTTCAGTTAACCCCACCCTTCATTTTTATATGGTAAGTTGCCAGATATCATACTTCATACATTCTCATCATATTTTAGCTTCTTGTCCAAATTAGGGAATGAGCTAGCTGATGACAGTTGTAAGCCCTTTCCTCATATGATGTCTGCTATACTTTCTCATTCCAACTCCATTCTTACTATTGCCTGCGTGGAATACTCCGGAGCTAAAATTAATTGCATTTGACTTGTTCTCCCTGTGTGTGTGTATGTGTGTTTGTTTTATTTTTGTACTACCGTTAACGTGATTATTATCATATTATCATCATCATGCTTCTTATAATAATAATAATTATCATTATTATTATTTATTATCATTATCAAATCTTTATAATTTTTATGTACTTTTTTTATAGTACAGTTTTCTTTTTAGAGTAAGAAGGTCATTGTGTTTAGTTATTGAACCTTTGCAACATTTAAGGATTAGAAGATGAATTATTTATATTTCTCAGACTTATTTAATATACATATGTATATATGCATATATATATATGCATATATATATATATATATGTATATATATGTAAATGTATATATGTATATATGTATATATATATGTATATATATGTATATATATATATGTATGTGTAGTGTATATATGTGTATATATATATATGTATATGTGTATATGTGTGTCTATGTATATATATATATATATATATATATATATTCACAAGAAGAAAAAAAATTATGATGCTAGAATATGTTTTTGTTTTGATAGTCACTTGGATAGACAAATATATATATATATATATATATATATATATATATATATATATATATATATACATATACATATATATATATATATTCATTTTTTTGCTTCTGTCTCCATGCCACACATCTTTCTCCTTCACACATGCCCACACATACACATATATTCATATATTATTTTATTTTATATAGACATAATGATTTAGGTTTGTAAGGTATGGGGGAAGGGTAACTTATGATACTTATGATGCTTATGACTTTACCAATAGCATTGGCAACGGAAATTAAAACTAATCCTTGAATTCAGTCCACAGAGAATGTATACCTGTATTACAGTGCCAGCAGTTGTATAAAATCCATCTCTGCTACCTACCGACATTCATCCTCTCTCTTCTCTTCCCCCCCCCCCCCTCCACCTCTCTCTTTGTAGATATTTATGTATGTATGTGTACATATATACATATAGATATGTATACATATATGTATATATATATATATATATATATATATATATGTCTGTGTGTGTTTATACTTATTTCACTCCATGAGCTACTGCCATGCTGGTGCATTGCCTTCATATATATGTGTATATATATATATATATATATATATATATATGTATGTGTGTGTGTGTGTGTGTGCATGCGCATGTGTGCGTGCATGCATGCACACTGGTGTATGTATGTATCTTATTTTAGTCTTATTTTAAAAAATTTCTCACTAATAAAGAAAGTCAGTTTCTAACACAAAAACAAGACTCTTTCATTAGAATTTAGACCTCGTCTATGTAATTATGTATGTCTGTCTGCATGTGTGTATATATGCAGGTATGGATGTCATTGTATGTATAGATCTGTAATGTGTTTATATCTTTACGTGTGTATATGTAATTATTACTTGCTAAATTTCTGGAATGTTTTACATATTTTTCCATATCCATTAATGGACTGTACTTCTAATTTCCTAATTAGACATGCTTTTTGTGCCTCTGTGAAGCCCAGCTTCTCCAAATTTGCACTGACATAACATATCCAAGAACTCCAATGATCACAGGTACATATCTAAAGACATAGTCTGGGTGGAGTATCCTTAGTTGAGCATAAATGTCCTCCTTTTCATTAAACTTCAACACTATATTAACATTTGCTGGGCAGCTGATTTCCACTACTGTGCATACCTTTTATTGCTCCGTCCTATGTCATTATGTCTGGTCTGTTATGTTTACATTTTATGGGAGATTTGAAAATAACAAGTGCCCTTGTCCACCAGTACCCTTTCATATTATGTTTGATTATGCCCTCTACAATGCTGTAAATTTAACTTTTTATATATAAACACACTTGTTCTATGGAACGGTTTCTATACTTAGGGGTTAATAGATATTGTCAATGGGATACTACGTGACATTCAAAAGCAGTATGTGATTTATGAGTGTGTGTATATATATATATATATGCACATGCATATGGCAGTGAGAGAGTTGATATGCAAATTCACACTTCTATGTTATCAAACATATGGATATGTTTAAATAGTTTTCCATATCTATTAAATGATAAATTTATATTAAGCAAGTGTTAAACCAAACCAAGAAAATTACTCTTCTACCAAATTATATGCACATATATACATTCCTTCTTTTATGTGTAGGAATGTTCTCATCCTTCCATTACTTTTTTTTCCTCCCTCTTCATGTCAACATAATAAGTTACAGCCATTCATAGGGTGTGGCTTTTCTTTTTCTTCACACCAGCCTTCTGTGGTCAATGATTGATGTGAATAGCTTACAGCCTTCTGCTTGTCATGTCCAATGTCCACACCAAACCATCACTTAGTCTCTGAAGTTTCCATGATACTAGCAACCTGTGTACATATACCCAGAGGGATCATTTTGTCTTTTAAGTCTACTGTCGAAATACTTGCTCTCAAAATTAATTTCATCATTCATAAATGCTTGCTGTTAATACCAATGGGATGCAATTGCCAGTGTAACAAGAAATAGATCATACTATTGATTTTGGACAGAATGTTCTGCTTTGGTCATTTAGAACAGCAACAAATTGAGTATTAGAACTGGATTGGCTGTAAAATCTTCTAAGAGCATTTCACTTCAAAATGCATTCCTTAGCCTGGCAATTCCTTTTGGAATTTATGTCCATTTCTAAATGACAATTTCAGTTTGAAATGCTTTGAATGTAATAAGTGGCATTTATTGTTTCCTATTTCAAATTACCTAATGTACCAAGATATATGGTACTTTTTGATAGCATGATTATAGAGCATGCAAAATGACTGTTTGAAGTGCACACGCACTGTAATTGTATTTATCATCAAATAAATGCTAGTGAAATACTTCATTGTTTTCCTGATTCTTTTTCCTGTGTTTTATTTTCTCATATTACTTCTATTATATTTACTATTACATAATGATTTTACATAAATGAAATAAACATTTAAATAAAATAATTACTCAAAATTATATTTGTTAATTGAAATCAAAATTAGTATTTTAATTATAATAAAAGGCAATGTAAAAAATAGTGTTTAGCAAATTATAAGTAAATTAACCCTAATTCAAAATAGCAATTTTTCAAAAATTTACTATTATTAAAATTTATTTATTTATTCTTCTCCTTACATGTATATTTTCGCAAATCTAAAATCAACTCTTCTTGATAACCAGCATAACCTACAAGTATATAAGCTGCCAAGATATTTATTGATATCATAGCTTTTATAGCCTACTAAACAAATATTTACTTCCATAATTTTCTTATAATTTAGATTAGGTTCCAAATCAAATCATAATCAATATATTTTTTTTATTAAAATAATTATTTTCTCATAGTTTGGCATATAATTATTTTTCTTTTGTGGAATTTAAAAATCTTTTAAATGATATCACACTTATTAGCTAGTTCAAAATTCTATTATCCTCTGTGATGTATTTTTTATTTTTGTTTTAGAATATTTCATTTATGTCATATAAATTACAGTTATTTTCTATTTATATAATATTCTCAAATTCGTGGTGATAATGGTGAATGGGATTATGAATTTATATCCTATTATTGGTAGGTAATGTACATTTCAGCCATACTTTTGTCACTTGGATTGCTATGATCTTTCTTATACTTTAAAACTGAGTGATAGCAATTCTGGCATGTCAAACAATCCACCATCATCATAATATCCTATTAAGAAGCTTTTGAGGATGGCAGCTAAACCAAAACTGGGTTGTTGCTTGGACATTAAATATAAAGTCTGTAATAACAAAATTAAGGTATGTGTACCAAAGTATGAGGAATTAAAAAGCTATTTGGGTCCACAAGGCAGATGTCTCCTTTATTGACACAGCTCTGAAAGAGCCTCCACAATAGATATATGGTGACTGGTCATCATAAATATGGTAGGTTTCATTTAAATAATGACTTACTATATAATATTTTATTTAATCACTGACCAGGCTGTTAAGTATGTTATGCCTATTTCAATAAGGTTGCCCCCTTTCCCATTCCTTATATACATGTTGGTCTCAATATATATATATATATGAGTGTGTGTGTGTGTGCATCATTTTAATTTTTCCACATGTTCAGATATTATTACTACAGATTTGAGTGTAGAATTAGAAGAGTGCTGGACAAAATATCTTGTGGTATTTAATCATCTCCCTTTATGTTTCAACTGCAGATTTCACTGGGGCCAAAAAGTAGAATATGCACCTGTCATAATCTTCTCCTTAAATATGTGTGATCATTTGCCTCAGAGTTTAAATTAATGTTAGTCCATAATAATATTAATAAGATATATATATATATATATAAGTTCCTCAGTATAAAAATTATGAAATAAATCTCAGATTAAAACAATTTTAGTACTCTTTTATTTATTTGTTCATTCATTACCGGCTTTTAAAAAAAATAGGATTGAAGTTATTTATCCTTCTCTGAAACTTCCAGCTACTCTTTGACTAGGTGTGAGGGAGAGAAAAGAGAAAAAATTCCTCTACTAATATATTGTGGAGTTGAAAGAGAGGTGTAAAAAAGATGAATTTATTTGTTATTTTTTTCCCTCCTTCTCCAAAGTGACTTGTATTTTTAGCCTAAGATTTTCTCATTGTTAACTTTTAGCAATACTACAATAACTCATTTAACTGTGGCATATGATCTCTATAAATCAGGTATCTCATTTGAAATTCAGGACCACGTCAGTTCTTATCAACTTTGGGCACCAATTGTGTTGTCTAAAGAAGTTATCTCCTTCACCTGGTCCACCTAACTACCTGCCAACCATGAAGAATTACCTATCAATACACACTATCAGATTGAACCCAATGACAAATTTGTCTCTCTTTCTCTTGATCTATATTGGGCAATTTGTTTTTTTCTTTTCTTCATGTATTTTTGTTTCTGTTGTTTTCTGTTTCATTTTTTGTTATTTTTCTTGAGCTGTTTGTTACTTGGACAGTTCCCAACAGACATTTCAACCAGATGCCAATGCATTCTTCAGAAAAGAATACTAACAATATTTTCTTGCAATTATAAATCACTTGTGTATATGTGCAGACTTGTTAGCTGATGTGAAAGCTATATGGCAAGACAAGAGCAGGAGGCAAGGAAATAAGAAAAATTTTACTGATTTTATATGGTTAGCGTCAATCTAGAATATTCTAAAACCAATATCTGTTTTATATCTTATATAATCAGTACTAGAGGTTTATGGGTAGAGTGAACATAGTAAAGTTATTTGTCATCATTATTCATATGGCATTACTTGTTTTTTATTTTAACTTCATTTATTTAACTTTTTTTTGTCTTTTTATGCTTTGAAAAAAGTTTCGTTCTCAGATGTGTTTATTTTGAAGAAAAAAAAAAAGAAAAAAGACATTAATTTTATTTATGGATAACACCAAATTTGTGAGACATTTCTCATTTTTCTCTAATAGAATATCACATGCTATGCTGCATTTTTTATTGCTTTCTTTTTAAAATTATTTTATGGTTTCATAAGCTTAATCATGTTTTCTCCAAATGATTAGTGTTTACCTTTCCCCTATTCAAAGCACTTCAAGGTAAAATGTGACATGAGCCAAGCAAGTAAATGATACCATGTGTTTCTTTTTGGAAACAGATTTATTATTATTATTATTTGTTTGTGTGTGTGTGAGAAAGAGAGCCTGTGTCTCTGAGCATGTGTGCGTGTTTTACTTTTACACTCTTTATTGCTAAGAAATTTTTCACTTCTGTTCCTCACTTTTGCATATATTATTTTAGAATAAATTTTGACTGATATAAACTGCATCCTTAAGGTAAAGGGAAAATGTTATGCTAGATAGGGTTTTTAAGCAATTTAATAACATAAAAATAAGCACCAATGAACACATAAATTCAGTTTCTAAAGAGACTAAATTCTCTTCCTCTGAATTTGTAAAGAAATTGTATGATTTTAATGTGTATTTGTGTGCATGTATATATATATATATATATATGTGTGTGTGTGTGTGTGTGTGTGCGTACATATATATATATATATATAGCCTTGGCAAAGCAAATAGGGAGAACCAAAACTCAATACATGGGGAGAGCGATGTATAATTTATTTTACTGCAGTTGTAATACTCCTGGCCCCCGAACCACTAGATTAGTTAAAACAAGGCATGTGAATGGTACAGTGTGTTCTCAGAATATTTACATGTTTACAAGGGATAAAAGAAATGCTAATTTCCCTATATTGAACCATTTAAAATATTTACCCAAAATACTACTGTTGGTCACCAAAAAGTACTGGTAATGTTCATTTTTAGAACAGGTAGATATTTTACTAGATAACCTCCTGGATTAACAAATAAATCTTCAAATAAGACATACTCAATGCTCTGATGCAATCCAATATTCTATTTAGTCTATCACCCCCCTCCCCCCTTATTGGTGGCTTTAAATTTAAGTGCAACTAGTTTTATCAATTTGTCCAACAATTTCTACAGTTCATAATATAAACATACATGCACCACAAATTGAAATGTGATCCTATGTATCCATGGATATACTGTCAACTGCTTTTAGTTCAAGAAATTATTGGATAATTTTCTATTTAGTCTATAAAGAGCAGTAACTTCTATAAAACGGATTCATTAGAAACTGTGCATGTATGAATAAAAGGTTTGGATCTGTCTTTTCTTGAATAGTATCTGAAACCAGTCTTTGCCTGATAAGTAAAATTAAATGGAAATGTTCATGAAAGAGCTAGAAATCAAACACACCATAGTGGTGTGATAGTCAGTAAATATATTTCATTTATTAGTTTATGAGCTTTTTAGAAACTTATATAATTTCCATGAGGCTCATAAACCAATAAACCTTAGTTCATATTTAATTACCTACATTTGGCAATGCAATAAAAACAGTGAATCTCCAGAGATCTGTTGATATTGAATAAGAGTTCCTTGAAGTCTGAAATGTTTTTTTAATTAGAAAATCAATAGTTACCTGAATACATCCATTGATAATTTGGAATTTCATTACAGGGGGACAACAGCTTTTGAATAGTTAAGGAAATTAATCCAATACCAATTTGTCACTAAATGACTTACTTTATTTTATTCAAATGCATGATTAACACTTGTATTACCATGTTTATGTGGTTTTTAAATAATTTTGAAATTAATCGAGAATTTGGAAGGCTTTACTTTCTCATTAGTGTCTGAAGCATAACTCAAAATGTTCTTAGATAAAATTATGATGGCAAGTATTTGAAAAATTTTGAAAATAATCAAGAACTTAAGTGGTTTTATTGAGTAATGCAACTGATTTTCTCATTATTAAACTGGTGTTTGAAGCATAACTTAGAAGATTATTACATAAAATTAAAATGGAAGGTTTTTAGATAAATAGGAATACTTTACAACAAGTTTTGTATTGTAGACACAACAATAGTTTCAGGCTATCAAGGAGGTTGAATATGTTTCAAAAATGCATACCCATAGGCATATTGAGATAATAGATTTTCTGATTTTTTATTAATTCCCATTTTATTATAGATATTATTCATTCAATAATTTGTATCTAAGATTTAATGAAGCTTGTTATTTATCACTTTTTTTGTGAAGTTTAGATATGCCATATTTCAGATTTTTTGTTTTTATTCCTCCCAGAGTTAAGTTTATATAATGCATATTAGAAAGAACCAAAATGGTCAAATTGGCTTGTTCTTAATTCAAATACACTTCTTTACACTACACTTAATTCTACATGGCCGAGTTCACCTATTTATCAGGAAAAGGCACTATCCAAGTGAAGATTTATATTTCCTCAACTCACCACCTCTGACATCGGATTCTATTACAACTATGGAATTTACACCTGCAATGCTGCGACGTCACCTTAAAAATAAATGCAACCATGCCTCTCCTGGTCTTGATGGTGTTACGTACCTGCTTCTCAAATGTGGTGGGTACTTCCTTCTGCACCAGCTATCACGCTTCTTCCAATTCTGTCTGAACAACGGTGCTACTCCAGAACAGTGGAAAACTGCCAGTGTCATTCCTCTGTTCAAAAAGGGTGACCGCACATCACCTGTGAACTATCGTCCAGTCAGTCTTACTAGCTTCATTGCCAAACTGAAGGAATCTTGTGTCAGAGAAACGCTTTGGAACTTCTGGAACTCTCACAGTCTTATGCGGCTCTCGCAATTTGGATTTATCCATAACTCCAGCTGCTGTGATCAACTTATCGAGTTTCTTGAAGACATCACCCGGATCACTGATGGCGGCTCATGGGTGGATGTTGTTTACCTTGACTTTGCTAAAGCTTTCAATTCTGTGCCACACAAAAGACTTCTGGCAAAACTCTCTGCAATGGGTGTGAAAGATGATCTTTTAACTGGTTGAAGTCCTTCATTCTCAGTCGAAGAGAGGTAGTCACGGTTCTAGGACAGCATTCCTCACCATATGAGATGTCATCTGGTATACCACAGGGATCTGTTCTTGGCCCCCTTTTGTTTGTGGCATATATTAATGACATAGATGCCAACTTAAAGAATGCCACAGTACTGAAATATGCAGATGACATCAAGCTGTACCTTGAGATAAAAGGACAGATCCTGAACACTATAGATCTTGCCTACAATCTGACCAGGACACAATGCAACAATGGATCACTGACTGGCAACTCAGGCTAGCTGTGGACAAGTGTACCATCATGCATTTTGGGAGTAAAAACCCAGCGTCCACATATTCCCTCCACAACACTAATATCAAGAAGTCTTCTTGTGAACGTGACCTGGGCATTACGGTCAGCAGCGATTTGCGTTGGACGAAGCACGTCTCTAAAATTGTCAAGAAGGCCGAGGGTGTCTTAGCATCACTCAGCAAGACCTTTGTCAGCCGCTCTCCAGCTATCTATTTAAAGCTATGGTGCGGCCACAGTCTGGAACCCCTATCTTGCTGAGAACATTGACTGCCTGGAAACTGTTCAGAGACGTGCAACCAAGCAAATACCCTCCATCAGGCATCTACCATACTCTGAACGTCTTGCTTCCCTAGGCATGGATACATTGAAGCTCCGACGTCTGGCAACTGACTTGGTAAACACCCACAAAATTATTAACCATCTTGCCAACAACAACCCTGAGTACCTTTTTGATTTCCATGTGTCTAACACAAAGTAAGTATGCCCACAAAGTAAGAAACAGCACAGCTCCCATGACTTTCGGAAACATTTTTTCACGCTCAGAGTTGCTGAAGCTGTCGAGACACTGCATCCTTTAAAACCTCCATGCTTCCTGAGATTTGCCAACACTACACCTAATATTCCCCCTCCATACACATACACACATGTATATCATGACTCATACACTATTCACTTCCCTGACATTTGTATATTATTCTATGTACTATACATGCACCTTTGATGAGTTGTAGTGCACCTGAGCACTGTACACAATAATTTCATTATTATTATTATTATTCATGATAAGAAACTTGAACTAACGAATATATGATTAAAATAATGATGGAATGAAGAAACTGATTTGGAGAAAGAACATTTAGATTACCAGTTTTACTATTCTTTCTATACTTATATATATATTGTATTGTACAGTGTTTTGTACTTATATTAAGTATCTTGGAAAAATTGTTTTCCTAAGGCTATTACCATAATGTTTCTTGTTTCATGTAATTAGTTCTCACATTGAAGCTTTTGTAGTGCTTCCCACTCCTACAAAGTTGCTTGCCTTGTATCTAAATTAAAAACCATCAACTTGTTAACATGCAATGCTGAGTTCAAGTCCTACTATGAGCCAGAAAAAAAAAATCACTCCCAAAAGCAGAAGCACATAGCAGTGTATTCTTCTCCTCTGAACTCAATAGATCTCCATTGATAGATTTGCTTGAGACAAAGAAACATTTTCCTTTATACATATCATGAAGCTATATATATATATGTGTGTGTATGTATGTATATAATATATGTATATAGATAGATAGATAGATATAGATATATATGCATTATTTTTTTCAAATTTTTAAATGATATATACAATATTATTATTAATTCTTTAAAAACTTAATTTGGTAAATTTATTCTCTTTGATAGCTAATCATATACTGATAGTCTAAGTAAAAAAACAAACAAAAAAAAAACAGGTATGTTATAGCATTTGCGTTCATTTTATAACCACATTGACCAACAAATATATATTCCATAAACATTCATGTTGATAATCTTTTTAGAATCACTTTGACGGTTTTGTACTCTTGCCATGTCAGTTTTACTAGGAAAACTTATTTTTATTTCACAAGTAATTATTACGACCTGTGCATTCAAATGTGTGAGCATTTGTGTGTGTGTGTGTGTATTTTAGTGTATATGTATATGTGTTTCTGTGTGTATGTAGGTGTTGTTTATTGACTTCACTTCACTCAGAAGAGGCATTACCATAAATTCTTCATTTTTCATTGCCTACATCTCTAAATATATTATCTCATAAACTACTTCTTTTTTAACCTAGCTCAACAGAAATTCTTTTTGGATTTTTCATCAGCAATTTGTTGTACTGCTTCACTGATTTTTGGACCAGATTTTCTCAAAGGCCAAGAAACAGCTTGGTCTCATTAAAATACAATTGATAACTACTGTCTATTTTATGGGCTGTACATTTCCTAAAACTTCAAAAGTGAACAAGATTCATTTTGGTCAAATTTTATCTTTTCATTTATTTTTCTTCTTACTTTTTCATCAGTGACATCATCTCTTGTTGATCTTGTATCAAGGGTGAATGAATATTTATACTTACTTTCATGGCATGGCTCTCTAAAGCTCAAATAATAATAATAATGATAATAATTGGCTCTCTATTTGCCTCATGGGCAACCAATGAGGAACGTTATGCAGGGAAATTGTAAAAACAGTAGCAGTTTTACATTAAATAGAAAAGGATGTGTGCATCGTGCATATATATGTGTGTGTGTGTACTATGCATGCGTTGAAAAGATATACATTTTAAAATGTCAAAATATATAATGTACATGTCCCCCCAAAAAGTGACAAATCCCCTGGAGAAAATCTAGAGCACCCATTCCTCACAAATCCATAAATGTTCAGTAAGCAAGTGGCCTCACTCTACTAAGAAATTAGGAACAAAAATCCAGTTTGAGCCATTCAGTCATGCATGGCTTGCCTTTGTCACCCACCCACCTTTCAGAAAATTTTCTGGAGGATGGCACTTCCCTCACCACTTACACCCTCCTTTTCAAGTGGTACTTGAAACAGTTGGTGAATAGAGTGTGTTTTTTCTCAGTCCTCACAATCGTGTTCAGTATACTACTCCTTTTTGTCATAGTCAGCTGACAAGGAAAAACTGCCTGCCCACCAAAAGATAGCAGTGAAGTGATCTATAGGATGGACTCAGCTGTCAGTTATTTCAGCTGATGAGATAAAACTTTGGCAGTGCTTTTCTTCATCTTTGAGAGTCTGGATGTCACAGTAGTGCATAAAAGTAGGCTTGAAGGCCACTGTCTCCACTCCAATACTCCTTGCAAGCAGTTGAGCGAAATATTGCATAAAAACTTAAGAAATAGTTGAGAGCTATTCTCATCACTAAAACATTAACCATAATACATATTTCTAATGTATGGTTTTCAGATAATTTTGAAAATAGTGAAAATTTGGACAGATTTAGTAATATAACTAACTTTCTCATTATTAATCCTTGGTGTTTGGAATATAACTGAATAAACGTAGTTATAGAGAAGTATATTTAGATAAATATAAACATTTTAAGATAAACAGTTTTGTAATATACAACCAGGGTAAGTTTGAAGAGTTGGGTATCAAAAGCATTAAAGTACCTTTTGTTTTTTATATCTGAAAATTCTTTGAAAATTACATTAATTTAGACATAATATACTGGCTGAGTCTATATTGTTTAATTATATAAATGATATATGATGATGATTATGATAAAATATACAAAATATTTTAACATATTCTTTGATGAATAAGATATATATATCGGCTGCTCTCTCTCGCTCTCTCTCTATCTATATATATATATATATATATATATAGAGAGAGAGAGAGAGAGAGAGGGGGGGGGTAGAACACTGGAAGGTAATATCCATAGTGGTAGAGCACTCGGTCCATGGGACGCTCCTACCACCATGACCATTATGAGCTGAGGATCCGCTAAGGTGAAACAATTGTTCTCGGTATGGTGAACTAACTGTTGTGTTACCACTTATATATATATATATTGGCTGCTCTTTTTCTTTTAATATACTTTATTCTTCCTCACAATCTTAGTTGCTTCTTCCTGTTGTATACTGTTTCCTTGTGCCCCAATTTTCACCCTACTTTTGTTCCCTCTTATTTTGATAAGGAAGTTGTTGCTTTCACTTCCTGGATTTCTTTCTGTTTGTTGATTAGAGAATACCCTTTCCTTCTGTGTCATCACACAATGTCTCCTAAACATCTGTATCTATTTCTGTTTTGCTAATCAACATCTAATGTCCCTTACCATATTAGGTATCTGTGTAGGACCAGATGAACCTTAGAGAAAAGTAGATGATAACTTCAGCATGACAGCAGCTGCTATGGTGATGCTACATAGAGGAGGGATGTAAGAAGGAGGTCACATCTACTTCTTTTCTTATATTCTGCTACTATGCACATGTAAAGTACCGCCATATACGTACATAAATACATTCGCGCGTGTGTACACATATATATATATATATACACAGACATATATACATAGATACACACACACACACACAACATTTCTCTATGTTGTTGTGATAATACCCTACTGAGAAAGAACTGATTTTTCTTATCATATAGACATTAAATAAAATGAAATAAAATAAAAAAAAACTGTACTGCCTTTGTACTAGTAAAAGAGTGGGCTATTTGATGCTTAGTATTATCTGAACAAACCCAGGCGACAAACTTGTCTGGTGAGGGTATATCATGGTTTGGCAGGACCAGAATGACTTAACATGTCGCCAAAATGAAGATGTTCGCAGATATAATCTGGATAGGTCTGCGATCTTTTTTTATAGTATAGTTATAGCCTTGTTGAAGTTTGTTTTGTTGCTAGTTGTCAAGTGGAACAAGCAAGCAATTTGTATGCAGCACTGTTGAAGGGTTTTTTTTTCCTTTTTTTTTTTTTATTTAAAACCACAATTAACAATAAAATATGATTTGTTTTAATCCTTATTAACTCACACTAGTTTATTGAACATACTCCTCCCAGCACCCACCTCTTAAACATAATCAGAGCATCCTAAGTTAAACATGGGATACTTCTGGCACCAGGGTCATCATTGAGGTCAGCTTATCTATGGAGGTCTTCTAGTTTTTTGTTCCTCCCCTCTGTTCCATGTCTCTCCAGCTATCAGATTATTATTAAACTGAAATCTCACAACATTGCAAAACAATATATAAGAAACCAGAGTTTGTTAGTATTTTCCATTTTTTTTTTTCCTTATTTAAAAAAAATAACAAGTGTAGATTTGTTATAAAACTGATTCTACAAATTTTCCTTTAAATATATTGCTGCTATTTTTTCTTCTCAGACAAATAAAAAAAATCATTA
>OZ024745.1:110868604-110876104 GCA_964016885.1 Eledone cirrhosa
CTCTAAACTTTAACATTTTAAGGCAAACAATTTTGAATTGTGCTTTTATTTTGTATAGATTTTCATTAGAATTTCAAATTTGATATAGGACTATTGCTTAGTGAGATAATTTTATATACTTTTTGTGTAACTGGAAAAGTTTTATATCCATCATACTGAGATTCTTCTTGTGTATTTCTGGAAATCTGTTGCTAACTGTGATAACGATGTTGTTGTTTGTTTGCCAGCACTGTTAATATTGGAAGACATAATTTTGATTTCTGTTTGAAGTAAATTCATCTTGTTTTCTAAATACTTTAAAAAAATCACAAATACTTTGCTACATCCTCTTCTGTGCCCTTTTAAATCTCATATCAAATTACTGTTTTAAATTAATATATTTACAGACTAAAGCTACTGCAATTGATCAAACATTTTCACCGAAAGGAAATTAATAACTAAAATTGATCAGATTTATTGAATCATTTCCCTTTTCTTTATTTATTGCTCTTACATTTACTGTTTACTGTAAAGTGGTTGTGTAGGCAACACGGCCAAAAGCACCCAGCACACACTGTAAATATGGTTGGTGTTAGGAAGAGCATCCAGTCATAGAAACCAAGCCAAAATCAGTTCTGTGTGAGCGAATCACGGTCCCCCGAGCTAATCCCTCACAAAGGGACAGCCTGTCCTACCCATGCTAGCATAGAAAATGGACGTTAAATGATGATGATGATGTCTGTCTATGTCTTGTAATTTAGCAGTTCAATGACAAGAGATCGATAGAATAAGTACTGGGGTTCATAAGATTGACTAAATACCTTCAAGGCTGTGTGCTCTAGCTATACCAGAGCCGAATAAGTAAAACATGTAAAAAAAATAAAATAAAATTAGAATATTTCTTTCTTTTCTCTTTTTGCTTCACCCCCCTGTTCTGAATGGTAGGTGCAAAAATTAGTCTTCTTTGTTCAGAATCTGTGTTTCCATGTGAAGACTATTATCTGTAAAGCTTCTGCAAAGACAATACAATCAATTTTATGAATTATGTATAACTCATAGAACTGATTATATTCATATAAGGCAGCAAGTTAGCAAAGTCATTAGAGTGTTGAATTTTTTCTGGCTATCTATTCACTCACTGATTTCAAGTTCCACTGAGATCAACTTTGGCTTTCATCATTACAAGGTGGATAAATAAAGTACCAATCAAATACTGATTTTTCTCTCTCCATACACACACACACACGGGGAGACCACTTAGAGAGTCCTTTTCTTGAGAAATGAAGAGGAATTAAGCAAGGGGCCAAGCAGACTCTTCTGATTATCCTCAAAGAAAAATTGCTATGCTTTTAAAATTGTTCAAGTATGGCTCAGTGTGTAGTACAACATGGAATGGTAATAGAAAAAAAATCTAAACATACATTTAGGCAGGCATGGCTGTGTGGTTGAGGAGTTTGGTTTGCAGTCACATAGTTTCAGATTCAGTTTCACCGTGGGACTCCTTAGGCAAGTTGTCTTTTTTTATAGATTCAGGTTGACCAATGTATTGTCAGTGAATTTTGGAAGGCAAGATTTCTGGAATCACATTGTATATGTATATAAATATATATATATAAATACATATATATAATGTCTGTGTTTACATTAATGTTTATGTTCAACAAAAATAAATAGTACTGAGGTCGATATGATCAACTATCAACTAAATCCATCCCTTCAAGGCAATGCCCCAACATGGTCGCAGTCTAATGACTAAAGCCAATAAAAGAATAAAAGAATATATACATATGTATGTATATATCTGTGTTTGTGTTATTTATTTAATTAAGCACAATGATGGTAGTCATAACAGGAACTTATTATTCTCCACAGCACCTAGTTATTTCAATGACATCTGATAGCATCTTGTTCATTGAACTAACTCTCTTCACTTTATACTTGTAGAAAGCTATCACTAGAAACCTTTCTTCTGTCTCTTGATTGCATTATTAATTTATTTATAGATTCTTCTTCTTCTTCTATCTACTTCAGTTTTAGTATTAGTTATTTGTTGATTTGTTTTTTTTTTGGCTTTTTTAATCACCAAGCCTCTTGAAAAAGCTCTTCTACAAAAATGATAAAGTTAGAAACAGCAATAATGGCATGTTTCAGTGTATTCATATTATATCTTTGGTTAGTTGGTAGTGTGTGGAGAGAGAGTGAGAATGGGAAGGGTGAAAGAAAGGGGGAGTATACTAGCTGTGTGTATGGATATTCCACAGTACAAAATAAGCTAGTAGAGTATTTCACCAGTTCCCTGGAATAGTGATACATGTGAACATATGTGCATAAAAGAACACATACACATAGATACAGCATATTTGCAATATCATAAACTACTCCATTGTTTATTATTGAAAAAATCATTAGGAGTATACTGTTCTAAAATATATTATATACATCCACTGTAAGGAGGAGGAAGTCAATTGACAAGATGCCAGACCTAATTTACTTACATCAAATCAGACCAAGGAAACAATGTTTCCATTGGTCTTTCTATTGCTGATACTATCTACTGGTAGCAACCTGTGGCAGAAAGAGCAATGTGGAATAAAGTGTCTTGCTCAAGTACATAACACATTGCCAAGTCTGGGAATCAAACTTTCAACCTCACAATTTCAAATCCAATTCTCTAGCTACCAAGTTATGATAGCGTACCTTAAATATTTCTTTCATTAATATTTAACTTATATATTTATTAGCAGTTCTATAACAATCTTACTGTTGAATACATGATTTGATCATTGGATGTATTTCTCACATTACTTGAGACATATTAAAAGTTAGTGTCTGGCCTGAAGACAACTTTGAGTCAGTAATAGAGAGGGATTATGTATTTAACTTAGCTGATCTGTCTAGTGCTACTACAAAATGATGAAAGTATACTGCAATATACTTAATTGACTCACATAGCTTCTATAAAATTAATTCTCCTCCCATCTCTGAAAATTCATTTCAAATAGATTAACATCTTTTCAGGGCATTCCACTGTTTACTCAGGCTTATTTCACTTTGATATCCTCTTCAAGAAAATTAACTGCAAATTCCTCAATAATATGTGTCAATTTTGTAATTTGCCTCTTCATTAAAATGTAAAAGAAAAGACAGATTTTAAATAATGTATCTGCATGTGAAGCCTAAGTGATATCCTTTTAAATCCCAGTTTTATTTTGTTTACTCTTACTATTCATATGAAATATTCTCTTATTCTTTTACTGGTTTCAGTCATGAGACTCATTCATGCTGGGGCACTGCCTTGAAAAGATCTTTAGTCAATCATACCAATCTTAGTACCTATTTTTCCAAGTTTGATACTTATTTTATAAATTTCTATTTGTCGAACAACTAAGTTATAGGACAAACAAACAGTAAACATAAATGCTTGCGTGCACACACACAGTGGAATGCCCAAGGTGCAAGTGTCTTTTACTATAACCTGAAACTAAATTATTGTGATGTGAACCCTTTAATTACACAACCCTTCCTACACCTATATTTTAATCTAACAAAATTAAATAACATAAGATAAACACTAGAATCTGAGGAGGCAAGTGATGGCCTGGATTGGTAGGCAAAAGATAATTCAGTAAAAATCAAAAGTGGGATTCTGTGCTGTGAAGAGAAGGAAACACTGATATATTTTAAGCAAAGCTGTCTATTGATGATAACTAGAGAACAAATTTGTAAAAACAGAATAAGTGTATGCACTTTTATTGAGTTAGTTTTGCTTTCAAAATAAATAAGACTGATATAAGAGCATTTATCAATACTTATATATAGATATTATTAAAACTACAAAATAAAATAAATGTTTCAAGTCCTGTGGGCTTGATTTTATAAAATATGAAGATGTAATTCTATATTTTAATAAATTTTGTTAAAATATTAGAAAATATATTAGTAAATAAACTAATAACATTCTCTTTTGTCATGTAAAATATAAATAAAAAAAGTAGTTTTAGGTAATACCAAATATAATGGCTATGTCTACATTGATATTATTTTGATTAAAAACAAATTTCACTTTAGTCTAAGATTATAAATTTCCAGACATATAACCTAATCTTTAGAGAATATATTTATAATGTTTATATCTACATAGCTAAGATGACAAATTTTCATAATTGTTTGAGCGTTGGATTGAAGGCTTTGCAGTATTCATTCTGACTCACTGTGCTCTGAGTTCAAATCTTATGTTAACTTTGCCTTTCGCCCCTTTGAAGGGTTGATAAATAAAGTACCAGATCAGTATTGGGTTTGATTGATTTCTCTCTCTAAAAAAATTTGGTTGTGGTCAGCGTGTTAGAGAGGAATGATCTCCACTAGGTTTAGATGCCCAACACACGCCATATGTTACAAGGCAAAGTATCTACATATACATCTACACTATATTGTGATTGGTTTGATCTAATCATTAGCTGAATGGAAATGAATAATACAGACACCTGATAGCAATCAGAGATTGAATTGATTAAACTACAGTGTAGGTATAAATATTGTAAATATATGCTGTGTAGATGAATCAAGAAAATTATAATCTTTATAACAAAACCTCATCTCAAACATTTACTAATTTATTCAGTTATTTAGTTAAATTTTTCTTTGTTTTAAACCACTTTCTATTACCAGTTCTATTTTGAACAACATTCACCATCATTCTCAATTTCTTAAATATTTTCATTAACAAATATATAAATACATTCATCAAATTTATTTACCAAATTTAAACTGACAATCACATTTGTCCAATGACCTTCACAAATGTCTTAATCTAGAGGTAGCGACATTAAAATAATCATGTATATCAACAACAAATTAACTATGCATTTTTATTTTCAAACTAAATGTCTATAATTTTCAATATATTTTATTTCTTCAGGAAAAAATGTTGTACAAATAAAAACAAATTGTGTTTCAAAACAATTGGATTTAGTGTATATATAGTTTAAGTATTGTGCTTACTTAAGTACTGCAACTTTATTTTAAAAATCTATATATATGAGCTGAAAGTTGCTTTTGCCCTTGCAAAAAGAAAAATATTACTAAACTGCTTTTCTTTTCAAATCACACCAAAATATTTTCCTAATCAATGAATTTGAATTTCTACTTATTCATTTTTAATGTTCATTTTCTGTGAAAGGAAATTCTAAAATTGTCAATTACTAGCTTGGAAGTATTAACATTTTTCTTGGCATAGAATATTACCATATTTCATATTCAAATAAATCCATTATATTATTGTACAGCATGAGTATATATATATATATATATAAGTATATAGCTTGTTATTGACAGACACCAAATGGTAAATTGGTCAAAAGACAGATAAACTGAAACGAACTTGGTTGGTTTTTACTTAATATAAGGCTTTAATATATTTATTTTAATTGGTTATGTTGAGGAGACTAAAATATAACAAACACATATATTTGATTCCATCAGATCAGTATTAAGAACATTGATATGTTAATTCAATCGATATCTTGGAATTGGTTGTATGTGAATAGGACTCTGTTGAAATACTGATACAATAAAAATATATATAACCCAGACATGTATACACATACATCCTAATCATCATGTTCGTTTTACCATCATTGCATGGCCTCTCCACTTGTCTCTTTCCTTTGTGATCTCCTTTGTATGGCTCAGCAATCTGAAATCAATTTTACCATCTCTGCCCAAGACTTACGTGGCTTTTCTCTTCTACAACTTTATTCCTCTTGTAACTTCCGATACTATATTATATTATATTATACTATATTATAGGTGGATTGGCAGTATTGGTAGAGGGTCGGACGCTATGCTTTGACGCATAGAGTTACGGCCCTTGCCATTCTGAGTTCAAATCCTGCCGAGGTTAACATTGCTTTTCATCCTTACGGGGGTTGATAAAATAAAGTACCAGTAATGCACTGGGTAATTGCTGGCCTTGTGCCAAAAGTAGAAACAATTATATTATTCTATATTATATTATATTTATTCTCGAGCAAATTTTGATGTTGAATTTGTTTAAATGTGTCATATACACTGAAAAATGTGGTACCTAACTTATTTATTTTAATCCATTAAAATTATACTTGTATTTGAATGAAAAATATTTCTAAATGTTTTTCTAGAAGCAATTCTAAAGAAGGACTATTTAGTATATTCTTATTATTCCTTATATTCTTCAGATATACAAAGTGTATGTACACACATATATCTGTGTCCTTTCACAAATATATGTTTATGTATGTACAAACCAGCACACATGTGGACATGTTATTTTTCAATTACTACTAAACAAAAATTTATATTTTTTATTAATTTAGGTATAGAGTTTAATTTGCATAACAATGGCTGTACACCAGTAAAGAACATATTTATTTTTATAACTAATTTTAACATAAAAAATGTATCAAAAATCAGTGTCTTTAATTAAATTGTGTTTGTGAGCTTTTTCTCGGGAAGTTTCTTCCTTCCTTGTCTCATATTTCATTTCTTAGTAGTTTCTTTTTTTTTTTTTTCTTTCAAACACTCAAATTGACTGGCATATAGTGGAAATTTTAAGCAGCATTTTTGTTGTATTAGAAATAAGATTTTGTAGGGGGTAGACAGTGTTTTATTTCAAATATTTCATTGACATCTTTCTGATGTAAGATACTGGCTACAATTTCAAAATCATTTTGAAAATAAAAAATTTGGAAGGAATTAGTAATATGACTAATTTTCTCCTTATTAAGCTTGTGTTTGGAACATAACAACTGTTTGTACATAAAATTAGGATGGAAAACTTTTTATGTAAATATAAACACTTTAAAATAAACATTGTTGCATTGTAGAACAAGGAGTGTTTTCACATAGTTTGGTATTAAAAGAGGTAAATAGAAAAATTCTGTTTAACTCTTTAGAATATTTATTTTTCTTCAGTTTCTGTAGCTTCCTTCTCATTATTTCAATGTTATGTATTTTCCTTCAGCCAATAATTCATTTCTTTATCTAAGTATAATATATTTTGTATTAAGTGAACACATGAAAATACATAGATGATTACAAGTATTCTAGTTTTTTTTTGTGATACATTTCAAATCTTAGTAGTACAATAATGTGTCCATTTTGTTTCAGTTTAAAACATATTGTTATTTCCATTAACATCACCCTGCTTGATACAACCTTTGATTCTATGATACAAAACCTCCATTTTAAGATGTTTATATTTGAATTGAAAGCTTACATCCATTTTATCTAATAACTTTTTGTTAAGCTATATTCCAAACACCTGCTTAATAATTGAACAAGTTAGTTATTTAACAAAGTTCCTTCCAAATTTTTTATTGTTTTCAAAATTAATTGAAGTATATAGTTATCAGGCCTGATTGAACAGTTTTATAATCAAAGGTGCTCCACAGTTTCCTTCCAAATTTTTTTGTTTTCTTCAGACTTTAGTGCAGTTAAGACTATATTAGATAGTAACATGTGATTGCAGTGACATTTGGCTCC
>OZ024745.1:110878604-110896104 GCA_964016885.1 Eledone cirrhosa
CTGGATAATTGCTGGCCTTGTGCCAAAAGTAGAAACAATTATTTAGACTTGACTTTGCTTTCATCCTTACGGGGTCGATAAAATAAAGTACCAGTAATGCACTGGGTAATTGCTGGCCTTGTGCCTAAAGTAGAAACAATTATTTAGACATACTCCATTGAGTAGGGGTACAGTTGAGTAGATCTATGATCAAATGTATTCCAGCTATGACCATCCTGTGTTGCTGTTTTTTTCTGACAGAATGTAGTCATAACCTACCATCATGCTTTTTTTTAAGCTAGTAGGTTATAACATTTGTGATTTTCTGAAGATTTGGCTACTATTTCTAACATGTTGCATGACCACATAGAGGCTTACTTATTGGTTCAAACAGATTCCAGTGATGACTGTACCATAGAGAATTGCAGGGAAATTACTACTAGCGATGGGATCTAACATTTGATGAAAATCGTGGCAGATCATCATAAAGAACTTTGTTGGTAGTGTGACTTTGCCATGAAATGTTGAACACCATACATAACATCTTGATATAGGAACCATTAAGTCACCTTGAGCAAGCGACTCAGAGACCAGGATTCTGAACCATATAGTAAGATCGTTTCGGCCGTAGCTTTGAAGAATTTGCAGTTCATAGATCTTGCCTAAAAAAAAGATGAAGTAAAGTGCTATTCCGTCAATAAGTCAAAATATATCCAGCAATACATCAGTTGGGTCACTGTATATATTTATCATTCAGTAGGGAGGAATATAAGCAAGGCAAAAATGATATTTATTTGAAGATTGGTAAATTATATTTTAAAAAAGTAAACTTTACTAATAGGATTTGGAATAAGTTTGAATAGTTATATTTCTATGCTTTTACTCACTGAAGTTGGAATATTTTCATTCAAAAATCAATCATTTTCTACATTCTAAATTCTATGAGCTATGCATAAGGTTCATGGTTTATTGATTTTCCTCTCTTCCATCATCTAATCTTTCAACTCTTTTCAATAGATATTACTTAATTGATAATTATAAATAATGGCTTTGCTTAAAAATCTGTTAAAAGATAAAGGGACAAAAAAAATAATGTATGCATGCACACATACATATGCACACTTACATATATGATAGTATTTGTGCTTGAGATACATTTTACTCCACCTTTTATTAAAAATGAAAATAAATGTTCACCTAATGTATTTGAACTAATTCTGATTCATTAATACCAATATAGTTATTTTTAATATTTATAATTTCATAGAACTTTCTTCTTTATTAACAAAATATTAATCTTGCTGAAAATAACTGTACATTTTTGGAGGGTTATCTATCATAGAGTGCTCCATTCTCATGCATGAGATCTGGCTGATATTTCTAGAGAATATTCAGAAGTATATGCTTTATGGAGACTGTATATTCTTACTTAGAATAAGGATTAACCCTTTCATGACCATATTTCTAATGACATAAACTTCATTTGAAATAATCAATGAAGAAGTTCAAGGGATATACTTAAATTATCATTACACACTTTAATAAAAGTCCTTATATCAAAATATGCTAGATTTTAATTTAAATAGGAACCTTTTTTAAATGGGTAGTTTTGTTTTATAGAACCAGAGTTGGTTTTAGGTAGGTTGGTATCAAAAGGGTAATAGATATTTCTACCAAAATACAAGATAATAAAATCTAATTGTTCTACTAATTGATAATTGATAATTGATACTTAGTTAATAGGGTACTGGACAACTATCTGAAGACTGGGCAGTTTGTGTTATTATGTTTTGATGTCTATGGCAATTTTCAATAGTCCTGTACACCTATCTTTAAGTAGGTACCACCAGGTGGTAGAAATAGAGTTCATGTTGTATACAGGAATTCATTACTGAGTTCAGTTCTATCTACAAAAAAGATTATTTGCAAGGTAGATTTCTTCTCATATGTTGAATGCTATGGAAGCTGGAGAAGAACACAAGCTCAGCTGACTGTTAAAAGGAAGGGACAGTAATAATTATTTCTACTTTTGGCACAAGATCAGCAATTTGAAGGGAAGGAGAAAGCCGATTATATTGACCCCAGTACTTGACTGGTACTTTATTTTATCAATCCCTGAAGGAAAAAAGGCAAAGCTAACCTTTGCAGGATTTGAACTCAGAACCCATGCTGAGGACTAAATATTGAAAAACATCTTGTTAAAACTCTATTGATCTCACTGCCCTAATGCTACTGCTGACGATGATGATGATGATTATCTACTTTGTGGCTCAATAGTTATCAGTTCATTCATTATATGCAAATCCTGCTGATATGTATTCACACATACACATAAGCATATGCATACTTAAGCATATATACATATTTCTTCATATAAGCTTATCTATTTTTTTTTTTATTATTGATCCATTAGGTTCAATTGTTTCTCCTGAATGGTATTCTCAGGAATTTATTTCAGGGTGTCTACCTTCCTTTGAAATATTATATTTGTTCATTTGATAAATATTTCTTATCTTATAGCTGCCATAATACTTTTACAATTCACACTTTTTCAAAAATCTCAACTAAGAAAATTTCAAATATTTCATAACAATCATTCAATATATTTATATAATAATGAATAATAATGAAATTATTGTGTAAAGTGCTCAGGTGCACTACAACTCGTCAAAGGTGCATGTATAGTACATAGAATAATATACAAATGTCAGGGAAGTGAATAGTGTATGAGTCATGATATACATGTGTGTATGTGTATGGAGGAGGAACATTAGGTGTAGTGTTGGCAAATCTCGGGAAGCATGGAGGTTTTAAAGGATGCAGTGTCTCGACAGCTAACAACCGATGCAGGTAGTTTGTTCCATGCTTCAGCAACTCTGAGCATGAAAAAATGTTTCCGAAAGTCATATATATCTATTTTTATTTTTATCATAACCTACTTAACTTTTGGCACAACTGCAAGATGGACTTCTTTCACATCACTGTAAGCACATTTCCACTGTCTCTATTCAATGTCTGAAGAGATATAGCTGAATACTTAGAATTAGTTATAATGTATGATGGAGGTGAAAACTAAATGTTGCAAGATAGCTCACTGCCCTGCTGCTAATGCTGCATATATAGTGAATCAATCCTTCTATAGTGTTTATATTATACAATCAAGAAGACAATGTTAACTAATATTGTATTATGGAATAAAAGTACAAATGCAAAACAATTAGAAATCACACATTTCTTACCATGTGTTACATCATCACTTCTAATTTGCTAGAGATAATCAATATTTAGAAGTGTGTAGCCCTTTTAGAATAGTTTAGACATGTATATATGTATGTACATATGTGTACTTATATAAAGAGATAAATGGAATTAGTTAAACATAGAAAGAGATAAATCTCCATTAACCAACCCCCAAAATTATTGTTCAGTAATTCATATGCAGATATTAAAATATCTGAAAACTGTACTAGGCTATCATGGAGGCAGTTATGAAAATGATTTTTAAAATATTGTTTAATCGTAATTTGATAATTTCCTTGATGCCTATGAGATTCAGGAATTTTCAGTGAAGTTATCCTAACATTCTCAAAACTAAAATTATTTCAGGCATACTTTATTCACTGGTTTTCTTTCCCCACCCACTATATATTCATATATTTGAACAGTAATTAAGCACGCTAGCATAAAGCTTTGAAAAGTTGCTTTCTAAACAGTATTTATACATCAGATTTTTATAATATATTTACATAAATAGATATTTATGAGAAAAGTGATATTTTTAGGGCTGTATATATAGAGAGACAATTATACTATGTACATATGTTTATTTCCTTGATTAACATTACTTATACTGAGATATTGATATTTGTGTTATATAAACACAGAAACACAATTTCAGATCTGATATTGTTTGTTGTATCAATTAGTTGTAGTACATGATGATTAAATGTTTCTATACTGTGGATCTTAATAAGCAAATAGCAGCTATGAAGGTAAATGTTAAGCAAACAAGCTGGTCAAATCAGTTTTTAAATGTGTGCTTTCTAGCTGTTGTAAATTACAACTAAGGTCTCGTAGTTTGCTAACCATATTAGTTCTCGTTTTACTCTTTCTTTCCACTCCTCTCTTAGTTCCACACCAGCATGCATAAATAATGCCTAAAAAAACACACACACACACACACGTCAAAATTGTCAACAGATACAATTAAAACCCAGAGATGGTAAATAGATGATACAAAAATAGTAACATGATGATAATTCCTTGGTCATCGGCTGTTGAAACGGAATAATGCAGTTTCGACTCCTACCGATAGTACAACTGGTCTATTGCCAGTCCCTTCTATTGATATATATATATATATATATATATATATATATATATATATATGAGAGATAGAGGGGGAAGGGAGAGGGAAATAATGGTGGAATAAACATAATTATGGATTAAGTTTTATTGTTGCCTTAAAATTATTTCCAATCCAATTTACTCTAGCTGGAACATTGTTTTCAGTGTCACTTATGTAATGATAGCATAAACTGAACATATCCTTCTTCTCAGAATACTTCATTTGGCCTACCTTTCTTAATTTGAAGTTTTCTTTCTGAACAAAGTTTATGGTGTCTTGCTAAAAGATATATTATATTCCTATATATGCCTTGTCTTTTTGCTACTTATGTATTCATGTCTGTAAATGTGAAGGAGATTTAGAGATTTGTTTACCTTCTAAAAACTTCAGATAAAGATACCTTTCATTAAAAAAAGTATATAATTGAATAAAATAAAAGCAGTGTTCCTATCTTTAACATAAATGTTATAGTTCTGAAAGTAAAAATTAATTTTTATTTATGACTTCTATCGAAATCTGACATAGCTTAGCAACAAAATAAAACATACAATCATTGAGAGGAAATAAGTTTTTTTTTTTTTTTAGTTTTCTTAACTGAATTTGCATGATTTATGTTTAGAAAAATCATTTCCATTTAATTTTAAGGGGTTTCTTTCAAATAGCTAAATTAAGAAAATACCATTTGTTTTTATCTATCAAATTGTTTTAAGAAATGTTTCCTTTCGAAATTTGTTTTATCTAATCTGTCAACTATCTTTTGCAAAATGCTTAAGATTTATAAAACATTCCGTTTTTCTTATTCTTTTTTCCCTATTTTTTTTTAATTATTGAAAATGTCTCATTTTTTGAAAGACATGAGCAATATGTTTCTTTTAAATACATGTATATGTGTATGTATATATATATATATATATATATATATATATATATATATATATATATATATATATATGTGTGTGTGTGTGTGTGTATGTGTGTGTGTGTGTGTATGTGTGTGTATATATACATATGTATATATCATTCATAAATATACTTTAATTCACTTATTAAAAATTGCTTGTATTGTAAATAGCACTGCCATGAATTAGCTACCTATTTCTCAAACAAATTTGCTGTTTCATGTAAATTTGTTAGTTGTAATACTTATCTAATCTCTCAGACAAAATTGCTATGAAATTTGAATTCAAAGCGAGAATTATTTGGGGATAATTTTGTAATAGCAATTATAGTACATCTAATACGATGGTGTAAAATCCTTGCTCAAGGTGATCACTGGAGTAGGAAACAGAAATGACAGTAATAATTTAAAAAAAAAAAAATTAAAAATAAAACTTCATGTTATGATGCAAGATTAGTTTGTAACTATTGAGAAATACAGCGTGGGCCATAATTACCTTACTGTTGAGAAATATGAATACAAAAACACCCATATTGGTATTAAACCCTATTCTAAATGTAATACATAC
The DNA here is from genome assembly GCA_964016885.1 of Eledone cirrhosa. Taxonomy (NCBI): domain Eukaryota; kingdom Metazoa; phylum Mollusca; class Cephalopoda; order Octopoda; family Eledonidae; genus Eledone; species Eledone cirrhosa. Next base: position 110,884,398 of record OZ024745.1, read on the forward strand.
ACACTTCATGTTAGTTTATATAATTTTATTAGATGTTTGAAATACTGCCCATTTCTATTAATGCAAGCACACCATTGCTGAGATAGGGGATGGCACGTTAGCTAATTATGGTCCAACCTGCATAAAAGGGACATCACAAACTGTCAAGTCAAAACTTGAAAATTGCAAACAACAGGTCATATTTCTTGTATGTTCTCATATTATCTTAAAAGAAAAGAAACATTTCTGATAATTCTCATTTACAACTAAAGCTTCTATGGCTACTTAGTAATTTTTTTATTAGATATTGTTGAAAGAAAAACGACTTTGGGGAAAAAAATGGTATTTATTATTTTTTTTTTTTCATTACATTTCATTTAATGCTATGGTTATCTCACTTAACCTTATGACATAAGTAAATACCCCCCAATAGCAAAACTATTTTATTCCCTCTTGTGCCTCTTTTATTTGTGTCTGTTGTACTTATCAAGTTTATGCTCGACTGAATTTGACAGTAAACAGTTTTCATAAGTGGATCATTCAGAAAATGGCAAAAGAAAACAAGAAATGGAATATGACAAGGAAAAAAAAAACACTTTCTTGATAAAAAAAAAAATGGCATATTTTTTGTTGACAATTTCCATAAAGTCTCTTTGAGGAATGACAGTATTCTATCAATTGTTGAAAGAAGCGGTTATGTTATTTTTCACTAGTAATCCTCCCAGATTACTTCTACTATGCAATTCTAAAGAAGGTTTTAAAACATAAGGGAACTGAAACATGTAAAAAGCAAAAATGAAAGAAAACATAAGCTTTTTATTTATCCTTTACTCTTGAGTTACTTTGATTACTGCATGTGGTTTATTTCTTCAAATGTTTATAGAATGAATCAATTGTCTTTTATGTAATAACATATCAGAACAGACATGTTCAAAGAATATCCTTAAAAATAAATATCTATAAATATCTATTTGTTCATATGGCTCAAAACAATATGATGTCTTATTAAAATTGATTATTCAAGAGTGTACATTAGATGTTGCTATGAATATATCATGGAATATCCGATGTATATATTTTTGCTTCAATGTAATCAGTGATTTTATTTTTTTCTGATTATTATATTACTTTTAAATGAAATGATTCATGAGGGTTTTTAAATGTAAAATATTTTCTGATATCTTTTCAATATATGGTGACAATCTAATACCAAATATCTTAATGAAAGTAGCTGAGTAATCTGAAGGTCAGCAATATAACCAAAGGAAATTTCTTCTGTCAAGTGTTCTATATAGGAAATACAAATACTGTAGCATCTCACATATATGATATAGTAATGTTGAAAAACTTTGATTATCCAAGCAATTAATAGAGGAAAACTCCCTCTAGGGGTGTTTTAAATCTGAAGACAATAAGCAGGGGAAATAACTCTAATAAGATCAGTTGATTAATCTTTTTTAACAATATAAACAATGTAGTTAACCTCAGCTGATCACAGATTACTGAGATATTTTCGTTACCCATATTGTTGATATTCATATTCAGCATCACTACATCATCCCCTTCTCTCTCTTTCTCTCTTAGAATCACTCTTCGTCTTACAGAGTAGAATAAACCTCACTGAAGAGGTTTAATAAAACTGAAATATGTCAGTTACTTTGACAAGTTGGCTTTAAAGACCAGATCCACTCCAGTCTACATTGTCTATACTATCCAAAATTGTTGATCAACTAATCTTATTGGATACATTTCCCTTGTTTGTTTTTTTATATTTTAAACATATGTAGAGGGAGTTTTTATCTCCTTATTGTTTGGATAATCTATTATTCAAATATTTTAAACTCACTATGTTACATATTTGAGACCCTACCATAATTAAGGAGTCATTTTAAATAAATTAGTGAATTAGAACTTATTATTATTATCATTATTGTTATAACATAGACCAGTCCCATATTGATATACCTGATTAATGGTAAACTTATTTTTTAAGAAACAATAATACCTTTTTATTCAGCTATTACCCCCTTTTTTTATAAACTCTCAACAATATGATTGGTATATAGTTTAATGTGAACAAAAATATAATGAAGAAAGATCATCAACAATCGATAAATAATTATATCATCTTGAATAGAGATTTCCGTCCCCACCTCTCTAATAGTGCAGTCTGTATTGTAATCATTGATAGTGCTTAGAAAAGGTTCATAAATGTTTTGGGGTAAAAAAAAATGATTGTCATATATGGGTATTCAATTTTTATCTTTGACATTCATCATTTGTCAAGTGTTTCTATAGGATGTAATATTTAATATATATAGCACAACATTTAGAAATATTATGACTTACTATATTATGACTTACATTGAAATGATCATAGTATAATAAACCTTTCAAGGATTTACACCAGTCCGGCCTCCTGTTATTTTATAATAATTAACTCTGTACTCACACCACCAACTACACAAACGAAGACGGGTGCTCTCCATAATATTACATCAAGGTTGATCATACGGAATGACCAGTTCTATCCAGTGGTGAACCAACAAACCTAAATAAATATATATATATATACTGTATAAATTTTCTATATTATATTCTTCATATTATATAAAGATATATTCATATATATTTAATTCTTAATTTTTACCATTTTTATTATATAAATATTAATTTAGGAGTTTCATCAAGATTGTCAATATGCTTACAAAAATATTGTTTGTGTTCATGTTTCATTGTAATACTATCAGCTGTTTTATACATATATATTTTTTATTCTATTATACTATTCTCGGCTGCTATAGTTTCATGTAGCTAATAGAAATGATTTTAAACTTGTTCTGTTGCCTCCCAATCTATGATAACTTTTAATATATGTCATATCAATTAAAAGAAATTAACTATCATCAGAATTAATTATAAATTTCGCTCTTTTTGATTAAAGCAGTTGCAATAATTATGTTTCAAATCTTAGAATTTTTTTCCTATAATTACAACTCTTTCTAAATTAGCTTCTGTTTTCTTCAAACAGTTCAGTCTTTCCTGCTGTAATCACTTACAAGGAATCTTTCTAATGAAATGTTCACTAGATATTAAAATGGAGACATTATTTTAAACTTCTAAAAAGTGATTAGACAGCATATCCTATAACTTACATATGTAGTATTTCTCAAAAGTAAAGCAAAAATTATCAACTAATACTAAATTACTCTCTCTTTCCTTAGTCACACCAATCCTTTTCCACACACAAATGGTCCCTGAATCATGGAAGCTTTGTAGAAAACAAGGTATCTCTCAGTTGAAATTTTGTGCATTTTCATTACTAGCAGCTTTTTGTATCTAAGGAGCTATACTGTTGATTGGCAAATATTCTCTTTAACTCCCTTCCGTCTACAATTTTCTTTAGTCTCTTCCTTCTACTGTTAAAACAACTCATACTCCTCAGTACTCTCTGGTCTCAAAGTATATTTATCCTCCTATGTCCTTTCTTATATTGCATGTATTTCCTCAAAGATTTAAATTACACATATTTAAATCAGACATTAACTGAGATAAGGTGGTCGAAACATGCTTTTGTAAACCACATACATAATTTTGATCAGTTGAAACAACTTCATTTTATTTGAAATATACTGGCTAATGGTTGGTTGTAAAAAAAACAACAGTCATATAATTGTTATATATGGTGGTCATTATATGAGATCTATATCTTAATTGAGATGATAGAAATAGTAAGATCAGATTCTGTACAACATTTTGTAAAAAGATTGGTCTCTTAGATCCCTTCTTCAAATTACACTGAGGTTGACTTTACTTTTCAACCTTCTTTAGTCAGTAAAATTGCCAGTAATATATTATGATCAAATAAATAACTCTCTAGAAAAGGATATTTTTTAATTTTCCTAGTTAATAATAATATTGTTATGCTACAAATTATCTCACTGTTTTTATAAATATCTGTACATGTACCCATTATTTATATGTGAATTAAAACAACACAAATTTTTTTTTTGCTCGGATGTTTTCTATATTTGATGATATGGTAATGGCTCATTAAAAGTTATTACACTACGTTTAAAAATTTTGCTCAACATTATTTTTTATCAAAACAATTTTATCATTATTACTAAATGTGTTTGTTTTTGTTTTTTAAAATCTTTCCTATATATTTAAATTGTGGTTATTTGTGTATTAGTTAATACATACAAATACTACTTATACAACGATTGATAGTTTATTCATGTGTTTTTTGTATTTCTGAATTTATAATACAAATTTCTGATTGGAAGAAATCTTTATTCACTTAATGAATTCTTTTTAGTAGAAAGGTTAAATACCTTCCCCAAATAATTTTCTTCTTCTCTTGAAGATTTTCGATTTTTCATATATTTTCTGGCTTTTACTTATCTCATTGCTGATTCAATCTACCTTGAAGAAAGATCTTGATGCTGGATATAAGTTATAGCCAACATTTTCATATTTTCCTTGTTATAAATAGTCAATGTTATTAGAAGAAATAAATATGTTCAGTCAGATCAAAGGCATCAAATCTATATAGTGCAATTTATACATAGTTGATGGATGGTATTACATAAGCTTCTTCATCGACTATGAAGTTCTGGTGGAAATTGGTTAAAGCTTCCCTGTCCTTAGTCATGTCGTCTGCATCTGTCAGCAAAATCATAAGTATTATTGGCCACTGCAGGCAGGGCAATTACTTCAACACATCCTCCACCTTAGTAAATAGGCTCATAAAAAGCTTTGGGCAATTTAGAGTTGTTGAGGAGAACTTCGATCAGATTTCACTAGATAACTGCTCAATTTATGAAGTTTAGCTTATTTACATATTACAATGAATCTATAGCAAACATAACAGAACAGAAAAAGCTCTTGAATTCATTCTAATATTAAAAGGCTTTAAGAAGTTTGCATATTATCTTTATTATTGTCAGTGGCATTATATTCAACAATACCAAATGTATAATTCATGATCAATAATAAGATTTCTCTTATTCAATACCATATATACTGTAAGCAGTTTTTATTATATATCTTCATATTATTTTTTCAATCATTATAAATATAAATATTTATATTCTCATTCTCTATTCCTCGTCCTTATTGGATTCAGATCATAGATGAACCTATTTTTATTGCCTTCCTGATTTAAAATGTTTTTTTTTCTTTTCTTTTTCTGGTGGGTAATTTTATACACAAAATAAAATTATTTATAAAAAATCTCTAACTTGAAATTTCACTCTAAAATTTAATAAATCCTTCCATATAGTAAAAAGATAAAACACATTTTTTAAATTTTAGCATCATTTTCATATTATGTTCGTAGTGACTAAATAAAAATATTATTTCTTTCATTATTATTATCATCATCATCATATGTTATTTCAATTTACTTGTGTTTCTTTTTTAGCACTTTGTTGTATAAACTAAAGTATGTATTTTATCAAAGTTCACAAACAGTAGAAATGCTTCAGTAAATATGTCATCATCTAATCTCAAATGAAGGTTGCTCTAAGAATTAAAGATAATAGTTGTAATTCTTGAGGTACAATGAAAATAATTTCTATTTAGGTATTTCTAATCTTTAGAATCTACCGCAAAAGAAACATGTGAAACATTTATATTTGTTTTCTAACTTTTGAAAGAAGAAAGTTTATATTCAAGAAAATCACTTTTCATGCTCTTTCTCTCTTCATTTTGACAATTTTGTGAAATTTTAATCTTTTTTTCCTCCCCCAACTATTGTTATCTTTAGATTTTATGTAGTATGAGTTTTCTTTATATCTGATTTCTTCTCTTTTACTTTTGTGATTCATTGAAGCGGGTGGAGCTTTTTTTCATTACAAATGATTGTATTTCCTGATGTTCAGCTTTGATTCATTCTTCACTGACCTATCAGTTTTGCTTCATGCCTTAACCCCACTTTATGTGCCCAAATCTTACTGAAACTGTTTTTTTTAATCTGAAATAGGAGTTCAGTAAAGTACTTGTAACTACATTATTACATTTTCAGTGCAATTTTTCTAATCTTTTGTTGTTATATAAACAACTGTAAATATTGTTTATGATAAATTTAAAACATTTTTTCACTTTTTTTGTGTTTTTTATTATTGTTTTTAATATTTCCAAATATGTTATAAACATGTCCTCTCTTTTCCTTCTGAACTAAAAATATTTATTTTGGACTACTTTTTATGCCAAAAGTGAAAAAGTTCTCTAAATACTTATTCTAATAGTTTTCTTTACCTGAAATATCATTTTAGTTAGCTGTAACACATTTCCTCTTTTTTAAGTGTTCCCATAATCAGTAAAATACACAATAGAGCTTCTGAGAACTCCTTTACAAATCTAGAAGAAATAAGAATGAAGCAAATAATTTAAAGTATGGATGTTTATTTAGCAAATTTTTTATTTAATTATTACCATATTTCACAAATTAACTTAACTATTGGTAAATTTCTCCAGGACCCTACCACAACCACCCACCAAAAAAATCAAGTGGAAATGAGTGCCATTATATTTGGTTTAAAAAATTCATACACATTGTTATTTAGTATTTAATATTTTGATACAGTCCTTTCAGACTGTTTTACTAATAGCCACTAGATGAATTTCATAGAATCCTTGAATTGCAAATGTAGAAGCTTCCATGAATCCCAACAGACTCATTAAGGTTGCCACTTAGCTCTTATTTCATGGGGTTAATCAAATAATGTTCATCTTTAATTTGAAGACAAACTTTATCATGACAGCCCAGTGACCTAAGGTCCATACAGTTAAGTGTACTCCACAGCAGGAGAGAACCTAAGACCCATGAGTTAGTATTCAATACCATATCATTACTTAGCTCTAGGTACTTTAGAATAGAATAAAATAAAAAAAAACATTTGTAGTTTAATACCAGTCACGTACCCAGACACCTAATTGCTTTACTTTAGGTTCTTAACTTCTGGTGGAACTCTAAAAGAACTGTTGTGACATACAGAGAACATGGCCTGAGCATTTAAATCTGGCAGAGTTCATCCCTCTTCAGGTTTCATCACTGTTGATATCTTCGAGAGAAATTGTAGCAGAGTGGGCAGTGGCATTCTTAATACTTGGCTGGTGTTTCATTATTCACCCCCAAGAGGATGAAAAACCAAACTTGACTTCAGCATGATTTGAACTCAAAGCACAGATACCTGGAATGAATACTGCTAAGCATTCTATATGACATTCTAATAACTCTACCAACTTGCTGCCTTAATGGTGTGTAGAATTCAGGGTCTTTTGCTTAAAGCTACTACAAAATGGCTATAGCAAGATTTTAAGTTCATGTCCCACAAGAAGCAGCTCCCTTATACCATTCTCAGCGCACGCATACACATCTATGTAGTCATACTATTACTATTTTCTAAAGTAGGCATAAGGGCGAGAGGTGGTATGGTAGATTTCATAATAGGAACTCACTGTTGCTATGTACAAGTCTATATGAAAGAGAACTTATATCATCAACATGCACAGTCAGTGGAATTAAAAACAATATGTATATGTATGTGTGTGTGTGTGTGTGTGTGTGTATGTGTATGCATGTGTTTATATATATATGTGTGTATATATATATAGTTAATGGAAATTAACTAGAATATTCTAAAAGTAGATTATTTTTTTCTTAATTTTTTTTCTTTCTTTCTTATGGAAAACAGCATTAACATGATCAATATAAAAAGTTGTATTTTATTTTTTCTCCATCTATTTATTTATTTTTATCTCCTCCCCCCCTCCCTCACTTGCAGTTCAGTTAAAGCTAAGGATATTTATTAAATGAATTTGTTAAACATTACATCTTTGGGTTTGGATACCATGTAACTAAACAGTGGCCATGGTTGAGTGATAGGTTATTTTATAAATGTTGATGTTTTATTGATAGTACTGGGTATATTATTGATTGAAGAGTATTGGGATTATGTACAAAATCAAATATTTTCTTTACCATGACTTTGATCAAAGCACCATTTGCTTACATTACAATATAATATCTGGCTTAGATACTCAGTGTGCCTTTGTTCACTGAAATGGTTAAGTTGTTTAAATTTAAATCGGGGGGACTTTCAATTACTTGTGTAAAGTGAAATATGGAGCTAATATAGTTGAAGTGAAAAATGTATGTAGACGAAAACTACTGAAATCATAGAAACCAGTCTAAGCTAGCTTGTTCTTTATCATTTTTACAACTTTGTCTTCTTCATTGTTGTCCTCTTTTGTTCAACTTGAAGCTAACTTGGAAATGGTATTCTCACTTTGAATACAGTAGCCCACAATTGTGAACACATATTGATCCTCTGTTATATTGAATAGTGAACTGCTGCTCTGTATGCATCAGTAGCAGGAGTATGTACATTCCTTTAGATCTATTTGTTATTCAGGGCAACACATGGTCATCCACGTCCTTTAGCAGTAGACAACCAAGCTACAAACAGCTCTTAAGTAGACTGTTTGAGAAGGCAACATATAAATGAAATGGCATTGTACACCTATGTTAGTATCCCAACCATATAATGCTGACTGCATATTACAAACTTGCTTTTATTTTTAAGAGCTATTGACAAGTTTGATTTCATTCTTCTTGATATATATTAGTCAGGACCATCCAGAATTGTCGGCTTCTTCATGAGTGTTTACTTCTTCAGATCATTGCTGTAGCTAGTTGGGGTCTTTTGCAGGTCATATTAAAACTCATTCATCCTGAAATATAAGTATATTATGCATAGTAAATCTCTACATTGCGGAAGTAGGTGCAGTATTTTCCTGACCAAAGAGAAGAGTGAAAGCAGTTGTTCTGAACTATCAAAGTCAAAATACAATAATTATATCATAAAACCTTTGATAAATTCATGCGTCACAGCTCATAGAAAAACAGAAAGCTTCTGTTGAAAAATAAAACAATATGGCTATATTACATTCCTTGCATTAGTAAAGAACTACTGAAGGCAATAATTACCATTATAGTCAAAAGAATTTCATTGCAAACATGAATAACAATAATATAAAATTTGTATTTGTCATGTAATTCATAACATACAAGTGTTCTCAGCAAATATTTATTCTTGTTAGTATAGTGTCTTCCTCTAAATATATTTCTCTATTTGTTAACAGCTTTCGTAATCCATAACATACATGCTACTTGGCTTTTTCTTTCTACTAAAGAAATATTTATAAGATTTTCTGAACTTTCAGGTAAAAGTAATTGTAGTATTATTGCAGATGACAGAAAGTCTTAAATATATTCTTTATGTATATTGTTTAGATCTCACCACAGTTAACTTTGCATTTTATCTCTTATTTATATTTCAAGTTTTAAGTTTATCTCACCACAGTATTGTGTAAAGGAGTTTGTTATATTAATTGTTAAAACAGCTAGATGCCTTTTTCTGTATTAACTACTCATCTGTGTAGTAGCAGAGTATGTTAGTCAGAAAAACTAGGGACATAGTGCAATAGATGTAAAATCTAAACATTATCATTTGGTCTGCAGTCTAGCACCTCGCTCCCACAGTCATTGTTCTTAAAGAGTCAATAGAATGAATACAATTATTGTATTAAGTTAATCAATTGTATTCTACATCACTTTATGAAAAAAAATTAATATTTTCCTGATGGTTATTATAATATAAAGTAACATTGTATGAGATCAGTAATTTATATAAACAGTTACGTAGAAAACTATGGATAAATTTTATAACACCCAAATCCAGTGTAGGTTTTAAAAGATACTAGAAATAAATCAAATTAAACTTTTATGAATGGAAATACAGTGTGAAACTTACGTTCTTCTTTTGATATCAAATCTTGCCATAGTTGCTTTAGTTTTTCTTCATACATATAGACTTGTGTTGGACAGATCTACAATACATGATCTATCACAGTTGGTGATATTTTCAGTTACCATGTATGTAGTTCATGAGGGGTTGGTGGAAGTTTTCACTACCAATCTATAATGATGGGACGGTGGGGAAGCATCAGCTGTGTCTATTCTAATACAAACCCCAGAGAAGTTATTCATCACTTGTTTATATTGGTATGAGCCACAATGACAAAATTGGTTACATAAGTTTATCAAGGACACCTTCACAAAAGATCTTCACACATACATTCATCATTTTACGTCCGCTTTTTCCCTGCTTGCAAGGGTGAGATGGGAACTGATTCTGGCTTGATTTCTACAGCTGGATGCCCTTCCTAACACCAACCTCATTTACAGTGAGTGCTGGATGTTTTTTTGCCATGGCATCCCCACGACCACTTTGCAGTGGAATGATAGGGACCCCAGTCCCTATCATTTCATTTCTACAGCTGAGTAAACTGGAGCAATGTGAAATAAAGTGTCTTGCTCAAGGAAACAACACATCACCCGGTCTGAGAATTGAACTCACAACCTTTCGATTGCAAGGCCAATGCTCTAACCACTAAGCCATGTGTCTCCATATATGTATCAATAATGTATATGTATCAATAATATAATAATATAATCTAAGTTTTGAACACCTATCCTGTCTTCTATATTATTATTTATGTAAAAATCACTGGTTCCTGAGGAAGAGAAAGTGTTTGATTAACGCCCCCCCCCCCCACACACACACCTAGTTTTATGTTAGTCCTTGTTGGTATCAGACCTTTGAGTTGTTCCATCATTTCCTCTTTAACTCATGGATGGTATACCTCCTTATCTAATTTTTAGACATTATCTGAAATTCAAATTTAATAACTTACTAATTTACATGCTTCCAAGCTATTCTCAGAACTTCCAAGATTTCTTGTAGATAACTTAGTAACCGATATTCTAAATTTTTTTTTTTTCCCTTCTGTCAATACATTTCTAATTGATTTCACTTTTCATTTGATGTATTTATTAAATTGGTTCAGTATACTGATAAGAACACTGTAATATAGCAAGACAGTTACTTGATTTTTAAAAAATATTTCTTTCTAAAGCAATGCCTCTCACATAGATTAGATACACTAGTGCATCACTTTAATGATACCTCTTGTATTCTTATGTTTAATAATAATAGTTTCTTATTTAGGCATGAAGCCAACAATTTTTTTTGTGGGGAGAGGAAAGTCAATTAAATCAGCCTCAGTGCATTACTGGTGCTTTATTTTATTGACCCCATAAGGATGGATGGCAAAGCTAACCTCACTGGGAATATAAAGAGCCCCAACTCTATGCCACAAAGCATGTTGTTCAATGCACTAGTGATATGGCCAATTATATAATGGTAATAATAATAACAATATCGTTATTATATACTTATGGCTGTGTGGTTTAGAAATTCTTTCTACAACCATGTGATTCTGGGTTCTGCCCCACAGCGCAATTTATTGTGTTGACCAAACCTTATGAGTGGAATTTGCTGGCTGGAAACTACTAAAGCCTATCATGTGTGTGTGTATACACTTGTATCTGCATTTATGTCCCATAATTTAGCAGTTCAACAACAACAAAAAAATCGATAAAATAAGTCCCAGACTTGAAAAAAATCAGTAACGCAACTGATATGATTGATTAAATCAAGGCAGTTCCTCAGCATGGCTGCTGTCACATGACTGAATCCAGCAAAAGAGAATATATATATATATATATATATATATATAGCTTTCTGAGGCCCTGCCAAATTCCTAGAAAAGTTATCACTCCAAAATCAAAACCAAAATAATATGGTGTTTTGGT
>OZ024745.1:110901104-110936104 GCA_964016885.1 Eledone cirrhosa
CATTTTTTATTAACCTCAAAAGGATGAAAGGCAAAGCTGATGTTGATGAGATTTGAACTGAGAGTGCAAAGAACTAGAATGAATACTGATGGGACACACACAGGTTCACAGCATCTGATAAACAGGCCAAAGCACTGTCCCTGGAGTAAAAGACAAAACAAAACAATAACTTACAGCAATAAAGCCACAACAAGTACACATGAGATTCCATGTGATGACTAGAAGTTATTGAGTTTTTTATAGCAACGATAGTCTTGTGAGTCTATCATCAAAGCAATTATGTTATTCCATGTTAGCATCAGTTGGACAGGACGTTTTTGAGAGCAGTATTCTACAGACAGATACCATTCCAGATGCTGGCCCTTGTTTTTTTTTATGTACAGTACTGTTATTCATATGTTGAACTGCTGAGACGCAATGTAAAACAAACATCTATACTAGATGCAAAGTGCTGGACTGGAGTGTCAAATGCAAAGTGCTGGACTGGACTGTGTGTTATGTTCTTGAGCAAAACACTTCATTTCACATCAGTCCAGTATACTCAGCTGAAAATGAGTACTAGCAATAGCTGTGGATTTAACCCTGTGATGGATTGGTGTTCTGTCTTGGAGAAATCTTGCACTCTCAGTCACTTAACACCACAGAAACTGGGATAAGAACTGTCCTGATGAACCTCTGAGCTTGAGACTTTAGACATATATATATATGATGAGCTTCCATACAGTTTCCATTTAACAAATCCACTGACAAAACATTGGTCAGTCTGAGGCTATAGTGGAAGTCACTTGCCAAAGGTGTCATGTAGTGAAAGAGAACCTAAAACCCCTTGATTGCAAATCTGTTTTCCCTACTAGCAAGGACTGTTATATAGATTTACACACACATATATGCATGTATATGTATATCTGTTGATACAAAAAAAAACAACAACTTTTACTTAAATAAAGAACTCAATACTTTCTTTAAGATGTAGTAGAGTATAAGATATTTATTAAAACTGAATATGTTGATTACTGATCTGAAAATGTTAAACCTGATTTTGTTAGCACCATTGCATTTGCGCATCAGTAATTCATTCTAGCTTTATTTTTAAACTTCAACCAATTTACTCTCTTCCATCTCCCTCCAGCTACTTCTTTTGAATCCCAAATCTTGATTTCTTTTTTTAATTTCTTTAATGCCGAAATAGTTTTGATTTCATCCATTGCTGGTTTCTTGCTGTGAAAAGATCAACATTCCTTGGTGCTGGAACCTGCATTTCTCAATATTCCAATCAGAATTACTGCTACATAATTGTAGTCTGGACCATTTTTGAAAAAAATCATTTGAATGAATACTAAATATGCCAAATATATCCAATTCAATATGAAGTTAAAATAATTCTACTTCATCATCAGTCTTCTCCCATACCTTAGTGTCCTCTATGTCTAATTATGTTTATTAATGCAACTTACTTGTTTGACCCATTTTCTGTCTGCCTCTCTCTCCACCCTCTCTCTCCCCTTCTCTCTTTCACACACACGCACACACTCCCCTCTCTCAATTTTCTTTCTTTCATATTTTTTATTCCATATTCTATGTTTTTTTTTTTAAATATCTAACAAACAAAAGATGTGAACTGAAATGGCTCTCAGAATACGGAGATTAAGGTTTGATTAATTTCTTTGAATTCAGAAATTCATATTCTTTTATAACAAGTACAAAAATATCTTCTGAGAAAATACATCTTTGTTGTTGAAATCCTTCCTTGATGGATTTCTTTCTCTATATTTTGAAGAATGGTCACATTAACATCACATATGTATCTATTATGCAAAATATGGCAATCATAGTTTTTATATGATGCAGCTTTTATCGTTTTTGACTTGCAGTACTTTATTAAGAATCCTTTTCATATACATACACTTGAGACAACTTTACTCCCTATTTAGATGTATTGACTCATTAAAATAAAAAAAAAAATCGTCTTTTCTCTCTTTTTCTTTTTGGCATTGAAAATATTGTCATTGATGTACAATAGATGTTTTATATAATACTTTTAAAATATATATGTCATAGTGACTATTATATATATTTTTTAGGTTATTTTATATTCACAATATTTATTGATTATTGATAGATATTTTTAATAAATAAATTGTTAATATTCAAGGAGGAATATCATATTTTACGTTCCAATTCCCTCCAAACTTGAGCAGATCTATTTATCATTGTATAGTCCTGTCACAAATTGAATATTGATAGGCTACATAAACTATGAACATATTTTACTTTATATCTTTTGAGGTAATGGGACGATTTCTAGAGATGTTGTTCCTTCATTTTTTACACCTCGAGTGGGAATCTTCTTTTTTCTTGAGAGAAAGATTTTTAAAATACTTACAGACAGTTCATATAAAAAGTATATATTTAGCTTAGGAAAAAGAAATCTATCACCTAGTTTAACACCACCACCAAGTTTTTAAGTTCTTTTAGCAGAGTTCACTCTACTGTATTTAAGCTAGGTTTCAAATCTGAAGATACCCCCCACCCCTTGATCTTGAAGGACCTGAAAATAGCCATAGTCACAACCACAGCCCTCTCTTCCTGACTAACATAAAAATGTGTCATCACTAGATGGTAACCCGATACAATAATTCTACAACGTTTTCTATGGACTCTCAGATTTAAAAGGTTAAACATTTTAAGAAGATACTTTCAATATGACTTATTAAATATATTTCAAAGCAGTAAAATTCACTAAATGTTTAATTATAAATCATAAATTAGAGGAAAAAGTAGAGCAAAAGGATACACATTGCCATATTACAATGTTAATAAAACAATAACTCCTTAATTCTTTTATTCTAATACTAGTTTCAGTGAGTGAACTGTGGCATTGCTGGGCCCCTTCTAAGGTTTAACCAATCATATCAATGTAGTATTTATTGTATTGATTGTTATTTTATCAAACTGCTAAGTTATGCCATGGGACTTTTGTATAGTTTTTTCTCCTAATTTCACTCACATGCCATTGACTAACGTGTAAAAAAGAAATGGTAAAAAAGAAACCCACTTACCTAAGGTGCCATACATTGGGATTGAACTTGAAACCTTGTAGTTGTGAAATGAACTTCTTAACTACACAGCTGTTCTTTCACCTGCATACATAAATCTTCTAACATAAAACTATGAGATTTAAAAATATTAGCTAGTAATATGATTTACATTAGTTTTATTTATATGAAGTAAACCAAGTTTTATATAAATTACAGTAAAAAAAATATATATTTTTCAACTGTTATTCGAAATGTAGCAGACTATTTCCATTGGTAATTTTGCTTTATAGAACATAAATAAGCATTTATTTGAATTATGTAATCTCGTTTATAAATGCAGTTGAATTTCTCTCTCACACATACACATACATACACACACACATATGTATATGTATATATATATATATATATATATATATATATATATATATATATATATATTTATGCATTCATGCTTTGTCAGATTATGATTTTTCAAATGTCCTAACCTCTAATTTTTCTTAGATATTTTCCACTTTATATTATCTTTGCTGTGAATGAACCCACCTAATCTTTATGATAAAATGTTTGAAAAATACAAAAACTTGCTCTCTTTGAAAGTAGAACAGACTTTTTTTAATGTTCTAAAACATTTTCCAGTTTCATTTCTGTAAATCGAGATCGGAAAAGCTTAGCAAACATCAAATATCCCGCCTAGCTGATATTGCATGAAAGAAGCTTTAAATCAGAAATTTACAAATATATTTTTATTCTTGCCATATCCCATAAGTTAATAAACCAAATAATTGATGCTTAGCGCTTCACCATGAAAAATAAACTAACAAAAAATAAAACATTTGCACATGTCTGTTAAGCTTTTACTGTTGATAATCCTTCTATGAGGACAGTTAGTTTCTTTCACATAGATAAGGTACTTTAAGTTGTCTCACAGGATATTTGTTTTCCTTCTTTGTTCAGATTAGCACAGATATAATTTATTTGCTTTTTTTTTTTTGGGAAAGCAAAAGCCAAACAAAAAAAAATAAATAAAAAATCCATTGAATCATATAGCAATGGTGAGACATGTAGATCAACATAGAAGAGAGGCAGACTTAGATGGAAATATCAACTCCCTGATAGACAATCAATCAGACCAATAGGCTGGAACACGCATGCACACATTTGTTTGTTTGCTTCATCTTTTTTTTTTTAAATACTTACTGATAGAAAAACATGTGTAGCTACACACACAACATGCTTTATGTTAGTGTGCAATAGCTGTCTTAGAAAATCATTTTTATCTTTTGGATTGACAGAATATTTTTTCCTTCCTTCTCAGTCCAAACTTTTTTTTTATATCTTCTTTTTTGTGTGTTATTTTAATATCATATTTTTATTCTCTCTTCTAAATTCCTAAACCTTCTACTCCATACTTCATCTGTCTAATATAATATCTGCTCACCAGTGTCTACCAAATATCATTTTCTTTCTGCTGTCATTTTTCATGTGTATGCTACTTAATATAGATTAAAAGCTGCAAAGCTGTTCGTCCATCACCTACTGCCTGTGAAATGGTTAGCAAGATATTGATACTTTATGACAGAGTTTTCTTCTGGGCATACATCTCATGCAATGAGTGCAATCTAGCCCCACTGGTTTAGGTAAAAGTAAAAGCTGTAATTGGGCATGCTTCCAATATTCAGTCCATTGCTTTATATTGCTTTTGGTCAGAAAAAAATGTCCATTGTTATTTATTGATATGAGTATTTATTTTATTTTTTTATTCTTCATAAAACTATATTATGCATGCATGTGTGTGTGTGTGTGTGTGTGTAAGTAAATAACATGAATGAGCATAATGGATATTCTGTGGTATTGTTTTCATCCTTTTATTACTTTTTTCAATTCAGCCTTACATTTCTTAGTATATGTCATAGATGTAAAAAAGTGAATTGCTAGTTCAGATCCTGGTTAAATATATTGACATGCCTGTCTGTGTTTGTGTTTATTATCTTTATCTTAAAAAAGCAAATGCTTCATCTTCAATGGATAGATGACTCAAGAAGAATAAGAAGAATCTTTATCTTTTCTTAACTATTATATCAAGTTGTTCTTTACTTAGTTTCAACCAAATATGCGGTTGGTAATAATTTCTTTACATGTTAAAATACATCTTGCTGCTGGTGATATATCATATATTCCCTTTGATAGCTCACATTGAAAACTACTTTGTTAAGGATAAAAGTTCACTCATTATTCATCACCTAAAATATGAAATGCTCATATATCAATTAAATATATATCATATATTTTATTACCTGATAAATAAGGAAATACTGACATCTAATTAACCAAAATATGCTAATTGTTATTTAAGGCAAAAAACATTTGTCATCATCATCATCATCATTTTACTTCCACTTTTCCCTGCTTGCAAGGGTGGGACGGGAACTGATTCTGGCTTGATTTCTACAGCTGGATGCCCTTCCTAACACCAACCTCATTTACAGTGAGTGCTGGGTGCTTTTTTGCCATGGCACCTCCACGACCACTTTACAGTGGAATGATATGGACCCCAGTCCCTATCATCTCATTTCTACAGCTGAGTAAACTGGAGCAATGTGAAATAAAGTGTCTTGCTCAAGGAAAAACACATCACCCGGTCTGAGAATTGAACTCACAACCTTTCGATTGCAAGGCCAATGCTCTAACCACTAAGCCATGTGCCTCCATATGCTTGTCATATATATATATATACACACATATATACATACATACATACACACATACATGCATGCACATATATGCAAACATACATGCATACATTCATATGAACATACATGCATGCATTATCATTCATACAAACATGCATACATACATTTCATTTATACATACACTCATACATATATACCTATATGCACAACACATGTACATACATACACACATACACATACATACAACAGCATCAATGGAAGGAATAGCCTCTCCCAGAGTGGTCAATTTAATTGACTTTCCCCTGCCCTAAAATCGTTGGCCTTGTGCCTAAATCAGAAACCATTATTCTATGAGATAGGGCAAAAGTCATGCATTATTGCAGCATAGAGTTATGGCCCTTCACATTCTGAGTTCAAAGTTTTTGATTTTCTATTTCATCCTTATGGGGTCAATGAAATAAAGCACTGGTAATGCACCAGGGTCGATTTAATTGACTTTCCCCTCCCCTAAAATTGTTGGCCCTGTACCTAAATCAGAAACCATTATTCTATGAGATAGAGCAAAAGTCATGCATTATTGTACAGAAGGGCGGTGGATTGGCAATATCGGTAGAGGGTCGGACGCCATGCTTTGCAGCATAGAGTTATGGCCCTTTATGATCTGAGTTCAAATCCCGCCAAGGTTAACTTTGCCTTTCATCCTTACGGGGTCGATAAAATAAAGTACCAGTAATGCACTGGAATAATTGCTGGCCTTGTGCCAAAAGTAGAAATAATTATTGTAGAGATCATCTATAGATTCTTATTTGTTCCTATTATCATAGGACACTGGGACACACTGGGACAACAGATTTGCATAAAAGCCTGGAAATATGGGCTTTTCAAAGAAAGAACAAAGCAAACTGACCTGCATCCTTTAAATCTAATCAATTAGTTATACAGTGAAGATTCTCCATTTAAGTTTCCCGGAATGTACATATACACATGTTCATATGCCATACATAAAAAGTAATCACACGCACACATTAACTCTAGTATTCACAAACCCCTGGGACTATTTTGACTGAAACAAAAAAAACCTTGTCACTTTGTTAGAGAGCAGTTTCAGTTCAAAGTACTTAAATAAAGAAAAACAAATGTACACACACACACACACACACATACATGTGTCTGTCTCTGTTGTGTGAATTTGGAACATTTCAGATACTGTTCAAAAAAATTAAACACTCTAAATATTAAATTTATCAGATTATATTTTCTTCTTTTATTTAACAAAAAAATGGGTGTAAAATGCTTACATATATAATTCTTCATACCAGTTTTGCCCTCTTATCATCTACATCATATAGATAATATCTATATTTTCGTAATAGTAATACATTACTTTTTCCATGATGTAATTCCATGAGTCATTACAAACCTAAGAAAAAGATCGAAATAAAAATACTTCCCTTTTCTTTTTATCATTTCATAAGAGGATGGTGGATTGGTGGCATAGTTAGAGCATTGGATGAAAATATGCAGTGGAGTATTTTGTTACAGCCCCTACATTCTGGTTTCAAATCCTACCGAGGTCAAATTTGCCTTTCATCTCTCTGGAGTTGATAATATAAAGTACCAATTAAGTACTAGGATTTGATGTAATTGACTTTCCTCTCCCCATAAAATGCTGGTCTATGTCATCATCATTATCAGTATCATCATTTGACGTCCATTTTTCCGTGCTTGCATGGGTTAGATAGAGTGTCATGTTATGAAACAAGTCAAGTGGTGACTACATCATGCCTATATAAATTTGTATTTTTACTGGATGCCCTTCCTAACACCAACCATGTTACAGCATCAACTGTGAGCTATCATGGCACCAAAACGACCATCTAACACTAACAGGATGGACTGGGTGCTTTTTAATCATGTCACCAGCACAACAACCTTACAGTGTGGACTGGGTGATTTTGGGGATGTCACCAGCTCACTCAACAACCTTACAGGGTGGGCTGAGCACTTTTTATCGTGTCACCAGCACATTAGAAATCATTATTTTATAAGTAGAAACAATTATTTTATAAGGGGTGAATTAGTTAGAGTACCAAACTGAATAAACCACTGTATTTGGTCCTGTTGCTTTACATATTGAGTTTAAATCTTACTGAGGTTGACTTTACCTTTCATACTTTCTAAGTGTCAATAAAATAAAGTACCAATTAATTACCGGTACTTAGTTTCTCATAGTTTATGGAATACTTTTCGTGAGTACTCTTCCTATTAACTATTTCTCTACATCTCTGCTTTTCATATCTAAAGTCATGCAGTCAACCCAAGATCCAACTAAGCATTGCAAATGCATACATAAACACCGTGTTTCAGTATCCACACATCCTCATCATCATTATCATTTTATGTTTGCTTTCCATGTTAGCATGGATTGGACAGGTTCTCACGGACTAGACAGCCTGGAGAGCTCTCATCTTGCTATGTTCCATATTTAGTGTGGTTTTCTATGGCCAGATGCCTATCCTAATGTCAATCACTTTACAGGGTGTACTGGGTGTATTTTATCATGGTACAAATACTACCAATTTACAGTATACTTGGTGCATCTTTTCATGGTATCAGTACTAAAAGCCAGATTGAAGAGTCTTCTCTACTCTATATTATCTCTCTTTGATTGCGAACCACTTTACAGAGTGTACTGGGTGCATAAATTTTAATTTTTCATTAAATTCATCAAATTGTATTTCCTGATAATTTCTTATTGGTTCTAAATTTGAAAATCCTCCAAGTTTATTTATTATTCAGCATCTTATCTGAATTGTCTTGAAAAAGGGTTTCTCCTCACATGTACATATGAATTACTATAGCCAAACTTCATTTCAAAAACCTTTTCTTACTATATTTCTGATAAAATAAACTGTATTTGAATTAACCACTAGAGAACTTGAAAGGATTTACTAAAATTATTTCAATTATTAAGATAGTAGAGCTACTACTTCTCCAAATTTAGAGATTTAACCAAAAAAGTTTTTAAATAAAATTACGCTGGAAGATTTTGATTAATATAGGAATTCTTTAAGTGCATGGTTTTTCTTGCATAGAAACAGAGGTGGCTTTGGTATAAAATTGGTTAACTTTGATGAAACAGTTATCTTTGATGATAAAAGTTATCTTTCCACAAATGTGGACATAGCTGAAGCGGGACACATTTTTGAGGACACCCAATTTTAATTGCGATTGTACGGCAGCTTATACATATACTGATATGGAGGAATTTATTCTCGCATAGTTTTTTTTAACACAAATTATTACTTATCAACTTGGGCATACTTGGCATCTCAAACCGGACCTAAACTAATGTGACTACTGGCTTTGGTATGAATGTAGGAGTAGTTGTGATTTTACAGAAAGTCTGTATAAAAAAGTTTTTAAAAAACCTTGTCACCAATATTCAAATTTCCAACTGTTTGAAGAAAGCACTAGTTGTACTGCATCTGAAATAATGCATAAGAGGATGAGATAAGAAATCTTATAATGTACTTAGAGAGATAAAATAAAACTATATATATATATATATACTCACATAAATTTGAAACTTCATGTAAAGAGACTAAAAAGAATGGAATTTTGTCTAGGTTTATATATATATATATATATATATATATATAAACCTAGTGTAGACAAAATTCCATTCTTTTTAGTCTCTTTACATGAAGTTTCAAATTTATGTGAAAAAGCACCCAGCACTCACTGTAAATGAGGTTGGTGTTAGGAAGGGCATCCAGCTGTAGAAATCAAGCCAGATCAGTTCCTGTATGAGCAAGGCATGGTCAGCCGACCAGACACTGCCCACAACAGGACAACCCGTCTAACCCATGCTAGCGTGGAAGAACAGACGTAAAACGGTGATGATGATGATGATTGAGACACTTAATTCATAGGTTTTGTCAGGTTTAAAGAACTTTGGAGCTAAGGCACTCCCAGTTTCTCAACCAGTTGAGCTCTCTCCACCATCCCACACACATAACATGTGTGTTTGTATATATATATATCATCATCATCGTATAACTTTCGCTTTTCTTACTAGCAAGGATTGGAGAGGTCTACATAGACCACATTAGTCCTGAAGTGGGGCTACAAATCTCCCAGATAGCCCAATGTGTCTGCATCCTGCTTACATACGGTCATACTTTCTATATATATACATTAAGTATGGCCACTTACTTAAGAAATTTGATTCATTATCATGAAATCCTGGGTAAATAAATACCTTGTGATGGGAAACTGAGCTGACAGGAACTATGTGGGAGCCCATCAGATGAACTGTAGCTGTAAGTTAAAGTACCAAATTTGTCATACACTGTATCATGCTGATTCTGCTTGAGGGTTATGTTAAGGATATAAGTCTCTATAGAATGCTCAGCCACTTTCAGTATTCTTATTAAAATCAGATCGATTTACACCACACACACCAAGACACAGACCCAGACTAAATCACCTATATTCTAACCAATATACTTTGATAACTTTAACTATAATAATCTTCTACTGATATTAATACATCTTCAAAACAGTTCCTTTTGATATGACTACCACCATCGAATTTAGGGTAGAAGATTGGCAGAATCATTAAAGAAGCTGACAAAATACCTTGTGATATTTAGTTATAGTTATTTATGTTCTCAATCTGTTGAGGTCAACTTTGCCTTTCATCTTTCTAGGGTTAATAAAGCATAGTCAAGTACTGGGGTTAATATAATCACCTATGTGCTTCCCCAAAAATGTTTAGCCTTATGCCTATGTTAGAAATCAATATGGGAATTACCAATACTATTATCAATAAATTCTAATGCAGAGATTTTGGTAATATTTCTATAAAAGTATTTGTCTGCTTATAAACTGTATTTATCAACACATAATTTTGACAGCAGTCTTGATTGTAACATTGACCACAGACTATGATGCTGTAATCATTAATTAAATATTGTCATTTCTTTATTTACTATCATTTATTCTTTTAATGTTCCTTTTTGCTTGTTAAATGATACTTATAATATTCTTCATTAGTATTTACCAGCCTGTTTGATATCACCCACTCTTTGTTACCTTTATGATATTGGTTATGGTCAAGTAGTCAGTGTCATCTCCTAGAAAACATTTCTTATAACACTTACATGCATGGAAAGATCAAAGAATATTGATTCCCTTCACAAGTAGCTAACTTATTGGCTTGTCTTTATCCAATACTCAGCCAATATTGCAACATTATATTCATACACATTAACAGAAATAAGGACATCCTCCTACATCAAAATGATGCTAATGATGACAACTAATGGAACAATTCCAAAATGACGATATAGAACTATGTGAGAAAATACTTTTAATGTCACAGATTCTTTTTGCATGAGGTATTTTTTCCTAAAAGGCAATCTGTGTCAATGTCAGTAGCTAACTTTTAGTGATTCTTTTCTCTCACTTTATATTCTTAATTGTAGCTACTGCTTTTTCCTTTTAGATGTATTTAGTTGCTATTAAAGACATTTTTGATTTTTTTTTTTTTTTAGATTTTTTTTTTACTTTATTTTCTAATATTCATTCACTTCACTACCACCAGTTATTATATTTCCATCTTCCCTTATTTCTCTTTCATTTTATTTTCTCCTCCCTCTCTTCCTCATTTGTAAATATTCCTCTTTGCCAGCCTCTTTTTCTTTGCTTATCTATTTCTATTGTTTCAGAAAGATACTGGTGAGCTTTCCCATATTTGACATGCTACAGAACATATGTATATTTCTTGAGTAGATCTTAAGAGAATAGAATACTTATGACTCAACATTCCGGTCTGATTGTTACTGACCATTATACTGAATCTCAGAACAACTGCATGCTCTTATGAGATTTGCATTCTCTTGAACTGTTTAAGATAGAAAGTTCTAGATTCCGGCACTGTTTCCACTCACTGAACAGGTGACGATGCTGTAAACGACAAGGGATAAGTGTGCTATGATAGGGATAGACTTTGATTTAATGCTGAAGTGGGATAGATTCTCACTGATCCTAAAGTTCCGTGATGATTACAGTGGATAGAAAGTTAATGCACACATACAAGATACTGGCTCCAATTGAAAATTAGAGAGTGGCATCATTCCGCTAGCTATATTCAACAACTGCTGTTTAGTAGATTGCTATTAGTATTTGCTTTATAATAAAATAGGCACCATATTATTGCTGCACGTGATAAAGTAGCACTAATTTAACATTGCTGCAAGCTTAAATTCTCGTGCACAAATCTGAGTAATAAATAGAGCTTTAATTTGAAGATTCATTTGTTCATATAGAAACATACCAGTACATCCAATCTCCACAATCAAGTTTTTCTTCTTACATAACTTTCTTTGCTATTAAACTTTTTTCTTTATCACATAAAATTGAGTTTTGGTATATTAGCATAACAGAAATCCTTGGACAGCTTTTGTTATAGTTCATTACAAGTTACTTATAATTAGTTAGCAATACTTTGCAAAGTCACTCATCTGTGAGAGAAAGAAAAAGAGAAAGAGTGCACTTAGCACTTGAAGGAATTTCAAGTTCTCTAGAGGTTAAGATTCCCTCTCTAGAAATGAAATAAATAAATAAAAAGGAATAAAAGAAAAAAAATATGTTGATGAAAATGAGAAATAAAATTGATGCCAGGAATTACTTCTTACAGAAAACACCCAAATAAGTTGTTTTAAGAATTATAAGGTAAATTTATGATGGAGAATATCTTAATACAATAAATATTCATTTCATAGATTCACAATAATTTGTGTAATTTATATGATAAAAACCAAAAAAATAAAATTGCATTGTCATCTTTTTGAATTTATCTTATAGAAATTTCTGTCATGGTTTTTTGACAAATTATATATTGAAATATTTATGTGAATTATTTATAGTTTTATTAAAAGCTAATATTTCCTGTATCTGTTTATTCCTCCATCCCCTTTCTCTGACTGCCTGTCTGTCTCTTTCTTTCTCTCTTTTTCTCCCCCCCCCCCCTCTCTAAATATATATATATTTGAAAAGGGCCTTTGATGAGGTCCACCACTCTGTTATCTGGTGGGTGGTCAGTGTGGATGAGTTCCTTATGAAGGCCATGCGTGGAGGTGAAACCATCAGAATGAGAGTTGGCATCATACTTCAGGCCATGACAGTTTTGTTACCATATTCATTGTGTAA
The DNA here is from genome assembly GCA_964016885.1 of Eledone cirrhosa. Classification (NCBI taxonomy): domain Eukaryota; kingdom Metazoa; phylum Mollusca; class Cephalopoda; order Octopoda; family Eledonidae; genus Eledone; species Eledone cirrhosa. The sequence continues at coordinate 110,914,054 of OZ024745.1, forward strand.
TACACAGCCCATATATTTTAATTAATTTTAAAAATAAGGAAGAATTTAGAGGAATTTTGTAACATCACTTCTATTTTTCATTATTAAGCTAATGCTTGAGACATTACTTAACAAAATGCTTTTAAATAGAATTATGGATGCTTTAATATAAATATGAACACTTCAAGACAAGCAGTTTTGTATAAAACCAGATACAATTTTAGGAAAGTTGGGATCAAAAGGGTTAAATTAACATTAAATGATGTAATAGTTTGGAACTTTTAGAGAAAGTGAGTTATAAAGTCCTTGTGCTCTTGTGTGTATATGTGATTCAACTGCAAACTGTACAGATGAAGAGAGAAAGGTTACTCCTCATGTACAACAAGCATTATTGGTTTCCAGAGAAGTAAATAACTAACCATTGCTGTGACTGAAATAAATGTTTGTTTTAGGCTGGCAGGCTGGCAGTTTGCCTTGCTGTCACAACCTTCAACATCTCTGCTCATTATTGAACAGAAAGCCATGCATTGAATCAACACTAATTTGGGAAACAAGTTCTTTTACTAATGATGTTCAATACACAATATCTTTTTCACCCATACTACTTTTAAATGTCATCTTTTCCATCTACTTATTTCTCAGCTCCTGTAGCATAAACCTTGCAAAGTATAAACAAAATATAATACAGTGTAGAAAGGCTTAGTTTTAAATCAATCAAAATTTAATGTAAATACAAAGAGATATTTTTTATATATATATATATAATAAAGGAATGAATAATAACATGGATCGGCTATACAGTAGGACTTATTCCAAGTATTAACAAATGTTTCATTGGTCCAGTGTGTCTAATATATATATATATATATATATATATATATATATATATATATATATATATATATATATATATATATATATATATATATATATATATATATATATATATATATATATATATATATATCATTATTTAATAAAGAAGGGCGGTGAATTGGCAGTATCGGTAGAGGGTTGGACGCCATGCTTTCTAGCATAGTTACGTCCCTTTACAGTCTGAGTTCAAATCCCGCCGAGGTTAACTTTGCCTTTCATCCTTACGGGGTCGATAAAATAAAGTACTAGTAATGTACTGGGTAATTGCTGGCCTTGTGCCTAAAGTAGAAACAATTATTTAATATAGAAGGTGGATTGGCAGTGTCGGTAGAGGGTCTGACGCTATGCTTTGCAGCAAAGAGTTGCGGCCCTTTATGGTCTGAGTTCAAATCCCGCCAAGGTTCACTTTGCTTTTCATCCTTACGGGGTCGGTAAAATAAAGTACCAGTAATACACTGGATAATTGCTGGCCTTGTGCCAAAAGTAGAAACAATTATTTAATATAGAAATGGCTTCTACAGATCAATATGATCAGCTAAACTGTTGAAGGCAATTTAATAAAATAAGTCAGTTGCTTTAACTTTTGTGATTAGAAGTATCCATCAATGGGGGATCTGTATCATTGGGGCTTTTTTACTGAGAGACTTGTAACCCCAAGACAACTAGGAGAACTGGTTTGCATAGAATTAATTATATTTCTCAGGTGCACAATAAAACACTTGCAGTGGATTTAATGCTCATGTAGAGAACTTATAAGCCACCAACTTCATTGTTTTCTGAAGTACATCAAATTCTGCTTCAATGTTTTATTTAAGTAAAGAATATTTTGCCATTGAAAGTAAGGTAATTTTATGTGGTGTACATGTGTGTGTGTGTGTGTTCATAACATAAGCAAATATGATAAATATTGTGGATGACTTAGTATGATATTTTTGATATAGATATGATATCTGATATAGGAATAGAATATACTGTTCTAAATCTGAGATTTGCTGAAAATATGTTATGGGGATAGTTTGATAAATAAAACCATACTATAAATAGATATTCTGTCACTTTGTATTTGTAGATTTTAATCTCTAATTGTGAAAACGTTTATATTTTTGAAATTGATATAAAATTGACTTGTTTGTTCTGATTGCCTTTAGATATCACTGGTAAAGTATTTCAGGAATTTGTTATATTAGTTGAGGGTTTGAAACTTTGAATAATAATTTAGCTAAAGCATTTCTTTTGAGATGTATCAATATATAATTAATTAGTCTAAAATAATATAATTTTGTCCTTTTGTAATTTGGGCTTGTGCATTCTTTCTTGAAAGCCAAAAATAGGTGTGGTCTTTATTGTTTGCATGGTGTGTTATCTTCATATCATAGTAACAACCAAAATACTAAGAAGAGCAATGTTCAAATAGGTTACATCTGTAAAAGTAGTTAAACATCACTAACAACTAACAAGAATCGCTACTATATATTTAAGATTATTATCACTGCATTTGAAAAGAAAGCTTTGTGGTACATTAAAAAAAAATATTTATCTTTATTTATTTTATTTGAAGTTGTTGTCTTTGAAATTCTATTTTTGAATTATACATTTTTTTAAAACGATGTACTATATATTCTAGTAATATATAGTAGTAGATGATAGAAAAGTAGCCCATTAATATTTTGGTAGTAGGTGCCTAAAAACATTTCTCTGTAAAACTGATTATGTTATGAAGGATGAAAGTAAATTTGCCAAGCCAAACAAAACTAAACAGATTGGTTTAATTATATCTTGCTATTTGTATCTTACTATCAGAATTTACATATGTTTACATATATTTGCCTTCTTTCCTAAGCCCCAATAGAAATACAAGAACAATAATTTGTTACAGATGAGCTATTGTTTTTACTCTAAACTTTTTATCAACATCTAATCACCTTATCCCTATCTACCTTCAATGTATATATGTATATATAAATATATATGTATATATATATATGTGTATATATGTATATATATATGTGTATATATGTATATATATATATATGTGTATATATGTATATATATATATATATATATATATATGTGTATATATGTATATATATATGTGTGTATATATGTATGTGTATATATATATATATATGTATATATGTATATGTATGTATATGTATATATATATATATGTATATATGTATATGTATATATATATATATATATATGTATATATGTATATATATATATATATATATATGTATATATGTATATATATGTATATATATATATATATATATGTATATATGTATATATATATATATATGTATATATATATATATATATATATATATCATCATTTCATTTTACGTCCGCTTTTTCCCTGCTTGCAAGAGTATGTATATATATGTATATATATATATATATATATATATATATATATATATATATATATATATAAAATTGTTTCTACTTTTGGCACAATGCCAGCAATTATCCCAGTGCATTACTGGTACTTTATTTTATCGACCCCGTAAGGATGAAAGGCAAAGTTAACCTCGGCGGGATTTGAACTCAGATCATAAAGGGAGGTAACTCTATGCTTCAATGCATGGCACCCGACCCTCTACCGATACTGCCAATCCACTAAGATGTGTGGTTCTTATCCAGTCACTAGTACTAAATATCAGATAGGGAGAAAATCAACTGCTCAGAGATAGCAGACAAATTTCCTGTAAATTATTAAATGATTGTGATAGATTGTATGTTACCTGTGTATATATTTGGATTAGTTTTTAAATATGTATTATGTGGACACATTTTATTATGGTAAATAAAAAAAAATATATATTTTTCTAAAATCATAAAATATTGGATTTTACATTATATAAAATATGTTAATCTTGATAACTTTTGATATAGTAACAGTTGTCTTGGAGTTAAATAATGAAATAATATGGTCTTTCAATTATGAATATGATATAAGAATGTATCTGTATAGTTGGTAATTTGTGTATATGTATATAATCACATATACACATACCTCCAAAACACTGCATCATTTTTCATGCGTGTGTATGTGTTACTTGTTTCCAGTTTTGTTTCTTAGAATCTTTACTATCCTTAGTTGATATATGAAGATCAGTGTGTATGTGAAAGAGGGAAAAGTGGTGGGTAGGAGAGAAGTATGTGCATCTGTTTGTTAACCAGCTATCAACTAGATGGTTCAAATTTTAAGATATTTGAATCCTATTACATATTTTATTTCAGCTTTATTTTTAAAGTATTTCATTTTCTTTAATGTCAAATCACGTAAAATGCAAATATAATATCAACAAAAAAGATCCAATTTTTTTTTATTTTTTTTTGTAGCTGTAAGCTTAAACTAAAACATTGTAATTTAAACTCCTTTCTTATTCCATCTCTGCTTCCTCTCACCTTCTCAGAAGCCTTACATCTTCTGTATTTCATTCAAATACAACATATATAAACCTAACAATAAATGTTTCCCTGGGTAATTTTATCAGCATCTAAACTAGATTCAGTAAACTTGAAACCACATCTCTATTACATAAAAATCCTAATGGCACTTTGTTAAACAATAGCCAGAATTGTCAGCTACTGGTATCATTCAATTTTTGTTATTTACTTAAAATGATACTTTTACCTTTTGGCAACAAGCACTTATTTCAATTTATTGATAACAAGCTTGCGTCAGTATTAGATTCCTACATTCTAAGCTACTACACCAGCAACTTAAAGTAAACCGATCTATGTAAAAAGTTAGTTCCCTGAGAAAAGAGAGTATGAAAAATAGAAATAATACAAATATTAAATTAATAGAGACGAGAGATTTATCTTATTTATTTATTTCTCATATTTCAACATGTCTTTGGAGTTTGAAAAGAACTTCCATTTAAGATTTTAAGGTAGACATTTACTTTATTAAATCTATTGAATTGTTAACTGTAGCAAATAAATTACCACAGTCAAACAAATGTTAAATATTTAGGAACAGCTTGAAACAATTTCACTTTTTTATTTTATTTTCTATAGTCATTATTAGACTGGGATTCAAATCATTTGTAATCAACAATATAAATGATATTCACCAACACTTCGATCTCTATTATCTTATATGTAGGTAACTGACATATAAGACATATTAATACATATTAATTTTATGCTATATATATATATCATCATCATCATCATCTCATTTTACATCCGCTTTTTCCCTGCTTGCAAGGGTGGGACGGGAACTGATTCTGGCTTGATTTCTACAGCTGGATGCCCTTCCTAACACCAACCTCATTTACAGTGAGTGCTGGGTGCTTTTTTGCCGTGGCACCTCCACGACCACTTTGCAGTGGAATGATATGGACCCCAGTCCCTATCATCTCATTTCTACAGCTGAGTAAACTGGAGCAATGTGAAATAAAGTGTCTTGCTCAAGGAAACAACACATCACCCGGTCTGAGAATTGAACTCACAACCTTTCGATTGCAAGGCCAATGCTCTAACCACTAAGCCATGTGCCTCCAGAATATATATATATATATATATATTTATTTTTTATATATCTCTTGCATTACTTTTATCTATATTTTTTTTTTTTTTTTGCACGTTAAACTTTTGCCTTTCTTGAGGAGATTTTTCAAATATTTCATTTTTTTAAATTGCCTTGTCTGACGAACGAATGAGGACGTTTCTTGTATTCATCTTATTCGGGAAACCTCTGGTAATGAGGTAATTATATTGTATTGTTTATTATACATTATATATATATATGTTAAGAAAAACAGAAACTGTAGAAAATGTTAATAGGATTTTATCATGGAAAAACAACATTCAAAACAAACAAAAAATATATATATAGATATATATATATATACACACACGCACACATGATGTCTCACTTTGATTACCTGTACAGGCAATATTTATTAGAATGCTGTTGAAGTGTGTATACATTTTTATTTTTTGTGACACCCTGTATATATATATATATATAGTTCGAAATAACAAAAAACAAACAAACGCATGTTACAAGGTATTATTAGTTTCATGTTTGAGAGTGGGGGTGTGTGTATGTATGTCTGTTAGCTTAAAGTTAACTTGTGTTAAACTTTAACCCTTTAATGTTCAAACCGGCCAAAACCGGCCAGAATTCTCTACCTTTTTCTGTTGAAACTGGCTGTAACTGGTCACTCAAACTGATGTTAAGGTATTGTTCTGAAAATAAAAACTTTCAAAATCTCATAGATTCGATATTATGTGAGATAAAGCATTTCTCATAAAATTATAATAGTATATATAGAGTAATGTGAATGCTAAAGGGTTAGGCTAGCATACATTCAAAATTCAGAATTCACTCAACATTGTATTTCATCACACATACCTAAGTGGCTTTTCACAAACTACTTTTACATTGTTATCTAATGTAGACATAAAAATAACACCAGGTATTTTCTTTAACAGGGGGAAGGGTGATTTCTCACCAGTTAAAATTATCAATAGAAGTATATATATATTGTGTATGTCAGTCCTCAGTATTGTGCATTTTAATTCCTGTGAATACACAAGTAAAAGTTTTGCTATAAGTGTTGTTAGTCATTTGTCTACATAATATACTGTAGGAGTTAAGCATTAGGTGGCAATATTTACCAATCATCAAATTTAGCAATATAACACTATATTTTGGTAATTGTATTTAATGCCTCAAATATCATCATATACATGTATGATATTTTATTTATTGCAGTTATATATCTATCTATTTATATATATCTATATCTATCTATCTATTTATCTCTCTCTCTCTATATATATATATATAATGTCTGGTTCTCATTGTCTCAAATTGAGATATTAATTATATATATTTATGTACATCTAGTGAGAGTTATTGTTTTTTTATTAATTTTCATCGGTTAAAGAAAGAACGACATAATTTGTAAATCTTTTTTCTATTATATTTCTGTTGTCTTATTAGTCAACATCTTTTTGTTTGTCTTTACCTGTCCATTGTAATTCTATGCTAACAAAAGCAGTAGCAAAGAAAACAACTTGCCATTATTAATTATTAATTGTCGAATGTGTTCATAGCCCATAATTCAAACAGCCAATAATTATCTGATTAAAGAGAATAGTCTTCACAATATCACTGAATAAAATTATATCTGTTTCAGCAAGTTTTTATTTGCCTACTTTATTTTCTTACCTTTTATCTCCACTTCCTTTTCATACGTTAAATTTAATTTACAAATTAGAAGAAGGAAAAATAAAGAAAAAAAAACAGCATTTTTCTGCTGTGATGTCAAATTGACTTTATGGAATATATTTTCATCAGCTATTCCCTGTTCATTGTGCCATCGTCTCTGTTTACTGTGGCTAATAAAATTACAAGACAGGCCATTGAGATTCAGATAAAATTCTGCTGATCAATCAAATCCTATTAAATTTTCCCTATCAACATTTTAACTATCTGTTGTAGATTATCATATATTTTTTCTCAACTCATCCACCTCATTGAGCTTCATTTTGTTTAAATATTTATAAAACTTTTCCATTTATTTTAAAATGTTGTTGTTATTCTTTCTGCAGCTTATAATTTTAAAGACTCATATTATTGATCTTAAATTTCAATTTTATTGATTTCAAATATTGGTTTGATCTGATAACAATGGTTAAGTCTTAAAAATATCTTATTCTTAGTATACTCTATTGCAGAAACTATTGAAAAGATATTGTCTTTAAGATGTTCTTTCTCAAAGAATAAAAGAATAGCAGACTAATAATTTATTTCAATAGTCAATATTTACAGCATTATTATTATTATTATTATTATTATCAGTAGTAGTAGTAATAGTAGTAATAGTAGTAGATTTATATATAAACTGTTTACGTCTCTTTCATTTTATGCATCTACAGAGTCAGTTAAATACATACATTTAATATCAATAACAAAATGCTTCAAAAGTAGATAGATGATAAAGTTGGTATTTGTTGTTATACTGTTTAAAATATGGTTTTACTAAATGTTGAATATAGCCAAGACAGAAGGAGATTATGTGTGTCCATGTAATAAGTTGAAAAATACAAGAACAAATTAATTTGTCTGTTTATTTTCTTAGTGAATGTACATAGTTTACTTAATTAATATGTCATTCCAAACACCACCAAAATATGTTGTTACCATTATACTCTATTGAATAGAATTTTTAAATAATCTTTTATATTTTTGAAACAATTACTATTGCATATCAGTGTATGTACCGATTGTGTTATTTGTGTTTACCTTTTACATACATATCTATCTGGCAAAGAAAGATATCTCTCTCTCTCTCTCTCTCTATATATATATATATATATATATATATATATATATATATATATAGGAAAAAGTTTAACCCCAACGGAAGAGCTCAAGCCGTTTCGACAGCTATTTCTGAATGTATTAGTATAATGTCCAGAAATAGCTGTCGAAATGGCTTGAGCTCTACCGTCGGGGTTAAACTTTTTACTATTACCCACTCTACTACCCTAAGTATTGAGTACTCTAGTGCGATATGGTCCATCTGGTTCCTTACCACACCTCCTTCGTTATATATATATATATATATATATATATGTTTGTGTAAAAGGTAAACAGAAATAACAACATAATCGGTGCAGTATATGGAAGGAATATATTAGTATAATGCTTGAAATAGCAGAAAGAGAATCTTAATGTTTTGGATGCTAGTCCATTTTTATATATATATATATATATATATATATATATATGTGTGTGTGTGTGTGTGTGATGGTTTCTGTAGTTTCTGTCTATCAAATTTCATTTACAAAGCATTGGTCATCCCAAGTCTATAGTAGAAGACACTTACTGAAAGTGTTGTACACCAAGTCTCTACCAAATAGTTGTGAAGTGATATAGTTAACCACACAACCTGCGTCTTCAATATATATTGAAATTGAAGACAAATGTATATATCTTTATCTGAACCCTCCCTCAATATAAAATATGCTATCACATGCTATTGTGACAAGCATCTTCAGAATGAAACTCAACATGTTCAATTTCATACCAATACATTCATTAAAATATATTTATCACTTAGCATCTATTTGTTGCTGATATTAAACTACAGGATTATTTTATAATGATGCAGTTTTTGAAATGTTACAGACCTAATCACCTAAATTAATAATATGTGTCATATTATTCTTTAATTCATCAACAATAAATCCACTCCATTTCTTAGGATGTGGGAATTTTTTTTTTAATTAGTTATTTATTTATTGCATTCTACTTTCATTTTCTGTAATTCCTTTCTCCCCCCCCCCCCTCTCTCTCTCTCTCATTCAAGCCATTTGTTAGATGCTTGCCCCGTATTTGATAATGTTACTCTCTCTTACTGCCATTCCCATTCATAAGAACCCTGAAAACGTTCTGTTAACTGTGTATCACATCTCCTTCAACTAAATGCAGAACTCTAATTTCAATATGAATGATTCACCACTTATCTTCTTATTTGAAGTAAAAATATTCCAAACAACTTCTCAGGCCCTAATAACATCAGGCATTCATCTGATACAAAAATCTTGAAACTGAAATTTTTAAAAAATAATAATAAAATAAAATCATAGTGATGATAGTGATTAATAATTGTATTTTTTTTTTTTTTCATTTTTTTTAAATCTGAGTTTTACTTCTCTTGAGTCCTGTTAAAAGATTTGTCATAATTTCAGCTGTTTTTTTTGTTTTTTTTTTTCACATCTTCGTTTTAATAATTAATACTTCCACATTTTCTTCTCTCTGCCCTATTTATTAGAAAAACAAATACTGTTTGTAGATCCAGTCAAAAACTTGTAGGTTACACTTGAATCTTATTGCTTACTGTTTAATTAAATTATATCTGTGGATTACCAGTGGAATTGGTAGAGCAGATTCTATGACTAATGACTCAGTATAAGATCCACATTTTAAAATATTTTTCTAGTTGATACTTAAGAATGTTAATGAGTATTGATGTCATATTATATGGTATTATTCATCTTCAATTAATTCTAACTTCACTACTATTACACTATGTCAATGTGCAAATTCCTCATTAGGTTTTAGATAAAAACATAAATTGTACACAACATTATTGTCTCTCTATAACATTCCTTTTACCGTTGATTGATTTATGTTCAGCCATGTTTAAGTTGGCTTAAAGAAATCAAATCAATACTAATTTCTATTTAATGTTATAATGTTGGCAATATAAAGGTTTTATTAACACACTAAACAGTTATTCTAATCCTAAAGAAACTTTGATCTGTTCTTTAATTCCTTTTTCTACCCCGTATCTCAGTGTGTTTCACCCCCCCCCCCATCTCAGTGTGTTTCAACCCCTTCCTCCCTCTCAACACACACACACACGGGCGCGCGCGTGAAAATCAGCTTGTCTAACGACTCTAACATCTATATTTTCTTTTCTCATCGTTTCTTCGTAATATATATTTGCTCGTTGAGAAAATATTTCTCCCCATCCATTGACTTGTGCATAGAAAGGTTTCCTGTAATATACTTTTGTCTGGCTTCCATGAAAACATCATTGGTTCACAGAAGGCCTACTCAGCTTGCAATGCTTTCCTCCTTTGTGCTAAAAGGCCTCAATCAAAGTATCACATTATACAATCCAAGCAGCTTTCAATTGTCACTTTAGAAAAGCTTATATTCTTTCTGATAACCAACTTGATACTGATTATGCTATATATATATACACATACATACATATAAATATATATATATATATATGTTTCTAGCAAGTGTTTCTTCCTGTGATATAATGGAAACAATAAAATAAGTGATGTCACGGTAAATGTCAGTGATAGAGAGACAAATATAAACAGTGAGCTGCTAACTGTATACATATAATTCTTTGTTGTCTCCATTTTCACAAATATCTCACAACATTTCAAGTTGCTTATGTCGTGTAGTTTAACAAAAGTATAAGAAATTTAAGTATATAAGTACTACTTACATACATACATATGTATATGCATAAATCTGTACATACATACATGCATATATACATACAAACAAACATACATCCATGTGTACATACATACATGCATCCATACATACACACATATACATACATATTCTGTGAAGTAGATTTCTTAAATGAAAATGTGAGTATTTATATTGAGTACGTAGTATATTTTATGATAGTTATCTATTCATTCATAAATTTATTTCACTATTTATAAATATTTTTCAAAGTCATTTATTGTTTTTCAAAGAGTCTAATTATCTTGACTGTTGAGTAAAAAAAAAAACAAAAAAAAAAACTAATTGCAAAACCTTTTAAAACCCTTTCATTTTCCTATTCCTAGTAAAAGACAATGCCTATCATTTCCAAACCATTTTTGAAAATAATCAAGAATTTGGAGGGATTTAGTAATATAACTAACTTTCTCATTATTAAGCTGGTGTGGCAGTGGATTGGCAGAATCGGCAGAGCGTCGGACAACATGCTTAGCGGCATAGGGTTACGGTCCTTTACATTCTGAGCTTAAATCCCTCCAAGGTTAACTTTGACTTTCATCCTTACGGGGTCGATAAAATAAAACACCAGTAATGTACTGGGATAATTGCTGGCCTTGTGCCAAAAGTAGAAATACTTATTAAGCTGGTGTTTATAACATAATGTAACAAAGATCCTTACATAAAACCATGATGAAAGGTTTCTAGATTAATATAAACACTTAAAAATAAATGGTTTTGTATTATAGAACCAGGAGCAGTTTCAGGCAGCTTGGGTATCCAATGAGTTAAATTCTAAATTCTCAGCAAATAATGGACCTTAATACCTTCATAAATCGTTAGTTACTGCTTTAATGTCCATTTTCCCAAGTATGTATGTGACATATATACAAAGTGCATCTCACCCATGTACCTAGATCCAACGTCACTTTGTATAAGGGTCAATATTCCTGTTTATTTGTTTGTTGTTTTTAAATTTTAATCCTGCATGTCTTGACTCATTTGTATGTGTTGGCAAAATCATGTGGGATCTCTTGAAGTTTTTTCAAAAGATATCCAGAATATATTATACACACACACACACACATATATATATATAAAATAAAGTTAAATAAAAAGTCAAATGATTAAAATTTAGCTTCGTTTATTACTGCTATATATATATTTCAGTGACAGCCATCTTTGGCTGTGACCTCTTCAGGCAGTTTGAATTAGTATGGTATAGACAAGTACATATGTTGTTGAGGTGTATAATATTGTCAATACTCTGATATGCCCAGTTCCTGGTTGGTTTGTTAATTCACTGAGGAACTGGAGTCATATGACTCCAGTTCCTCAGTGAATTAACAACCCAACCCAACCAGGAACTGGGCATATCAGAGTATTGACAATATTATACACCTAAACAACATATGTACTTGTCTATACCATACTAATTCAAACTGCCTGAAGAGGTCACAGCCAAAGATGGCTGTCACTGAAATATATATAGCAGTAATAAACGAAGCTAAATTTTAATCATTTGACTTTTTATTTAACTTTATTTTACACTATTCCGGAGTAACCAAACCAACCTGCGCACTTCGTCGAGTGCTCCAGCCTGCATACTGAGGTGTTGGTATACAACCAACATAAACTCAAGATCTCTCTCTATATATATATATAAGATAATGTGAATGATGTTAGGAAGGGTATCCAGCTGTAAAATCCCTGGCCAAATTTACAGTCCTCAACAGAGCAAGGTACAGCATGGCCAATTCTGGTCAGGCTCGTCTCCCAACGTGGACAACCCATCTCATCCATGCAAGCATGGAGAAATGAATGCTAAATAGTGATGATGATGATGATATATATATAAATTTCTATATATATATAGGCTAGGCAACTAGTGTATGAAAACGTGTACATAACACACCACAGAACATTCATTATTATCATCATCATTATCGTTTTTATGTCCACTTTCCATGCTGATAAAATTAATTATAATTAATTCTATAGAAGAATTTATTTCTAGCCTTGCTCTAAAATAATTTTGGGGTTATAACCCCTAGAGAGAACATGCTGCTCTGACAACTAAAAGATTGCAATTTTGACCTAACATCTGAAAACACTATAAGAAAAAGTATCTGTTTATTTTGATTCCAAAACATATGCTGTCTTCTCCATCATATCTGGCATCCAGAACGTTAGTTTGTAAAAAAAAAAATCTGTTTCTCTTAAAACATTTTGCTTTTCTTCAGTTACACACCTGCCTATTACTTAGTGCTATATTGCCTTTCTTTGCCTTTTTTAAAAAAAATAACGTACTGCAGAACAGAAATGATCAAAAAATTTGTTCACAATAAAAGTTTTTCTACTAGGGACCACAAGATATATGGTACTCTGTAAAAATCACTATGTGTGTTGTTCTTGTTACTAAAAACAAAAGTGGTTTATTGTTTTTCTGTATTAGTTAGGAGTTTTTTTTTCTTTCACAATATATATATATATATATATATATATATATATATATAGGAAAATGTGTTAAACATTTTCCTATTACCCACTCTACTATTGAGTACTCTGGTGCGTTATGGTCCATCTGTTTCCTTACCGCCCTTCCTTTATTTTATATATATATATATATATATATATATATATATATATACCATCATTTCCAAGAGTCCGGGTAAATATTTCATTCATTTATTTTGTTTGACCCGTTTAGCTTGATTCGTTTCTTCTGGCTTAGGTGGTTCTTAACCGCCGTCTCAGTTTGTATGGCCTTTATAACATATGTTTATTGCTCTGGTCTCTTTTGGTCCATGGAGCGCTTGTTAATACAAATCGGAAATTGCATTTCGCTTATTTCTACCCGCCAAAATACGATTCTCGCTGAATTTATATATATATATATATATATATATATATATAAATATATTTGCTCCTCTCTTTACACCTTGTCAAATCCTTGTTTTACATATTGTTTATTAGACTGTATTGTGTTTCTTTTGTCTATTTACTGTCAGAAATGTAACCCCTTTGATGCCACTCATCTGAAACCACACTTGTTTCTGTAATACAAAACTGTTTATTTTAAAATGTTTATATTTACCTAAAAACCTTCCATCATAATTTTATGTAACAACCCCAGTTAAGTCAGCTTGATAATGAGTAAGTTAGTTTATATTACTAAATCATTCCATTTTTTTTTTTTTTATTAATTTCAATTTTTTTTTGTAAATAAGAGACAATCTTTTTAATAGAAATATAATAACAAGAGGGCTGAAAATGAAAAAGTATGGATTTTAAAATACTTGCCAAATTCTACAATATTTTATAAAAGAAAATACCTAATGTACTCTGTTATTGAGAACTGTTCTGGTCGAGGTAGATTCTTTCTTTATTATATCAGTCAAAAGTGGTAAACATTTTAGAGACCTCAGGATCTGAGATTGCTAAGAGGAAATATAATTATTAAGATGGAACAGTTGTTTCATAGAAGAAAAACTCCTGAAGTCAGATATTCCATCTGTTACAGCAATGTTTTAAAGGTAGTTTTAATGTGCCTCAAAATACTTACACCTTAATGTATTTCACACAATTACTTTACAGAAAATAAAGTTTCTATTCTCTAGGAACTTTGTAGATCTGAGTGTTCACATCACCCCTTTAATACCAAACTGCCTGAAACAGTCCCTGATTCTATGATACTACATTGCCTGAAAAACCCCTGATTCTATGATACAGAGCTGTTTATTTAAAAGTGTTTATATAAAAATAATAATAATGAAAATTGTGTACAGTGCTAAGGTGCACTACAATTCATCAAAGGTGCATGTATAGTACATAGAATAATGTAGAAATGTCAGGAAAGGGAACAGTGTATGTGTCATGATATACACACAGATACATGAGTGCATGTGTATGGAGGGGTAATATCTATATATCTAAAAACTTTCCATTATAATTTTGTCAGAAGCTTTGTTAAGTTATGCTCTGAACAATCAGAGAGTTAGTTATATCATTAACCCATTAGCATTTAAACTGGCCATATCCGACCAGAGTTCTCTCACCTCTTTCTGTTCAAACTGGCTGTAACTGACTGCTCATACTGATGTTGAGGTATTGTTCTCAACATAAATAATATCAAAATTTCATAGATTCAATATAATGTGAGATAATAATATGCGATAAAGAAAGTTTTTACCACAAAAATAGAATAGTAAATATAGAGTAATGTAAATGCTAAAGAATTAAGTCTTTGCTAATTCTTGGTTATTTTTTAAATGATTTGAAAAACATAGACAGAGAATTTCATTGTAAAGACAGTAGGATTTAATAACTAGAAACATTTTTTATGCAGTCTTCTGTGGGATGTTACTACTTGGAAGAATGAGCGGTTATAGCTGTAGTTATTTATAATATGTTCTTCTATTAGGTTTAGCAGAGTTTCTTTGAAGAAATTCTGTAGAATCTATTAAAAAGTTTGTTGTTTCTGCAGTAGTATTAGTTGTAATAGCAGAAAAATATTAAAGAAAGTGCCTTATTTAAATATATATAAATCTTAATTTAATATTTGCTTAAAATATTTTTCAAAATGAACTACTAAAGCCATTTCTTAGTTAATATTGCATTACTACTTTACTTACAGTCGTTTCTTTTAAACAATATATTTCAAAATCCTGAGCTATTATTTTATTTCTTATTCACACATATATCCAAGATATACAAATATAAATGAAATATATCATCATCATCATCTTCGTTTAACGTCCATTTTCCACGCTAGCATACAGAGAGAGAGCGAGAGATATGTAAACTCCCAACCGCGGCGCTATGTATGTGTGTGTGTGTGTATATATATATTTATATTTATTTATTTGTATGTGTGTATATATATATATGTTTATATATATATATATATAATTGTGTGTCTATATATATTTGTATATATATATGTGTGTTTGTATGTATATTATGTGTGTATATATGTGTGCTTATGTGTATATATATGTATGTATATATATTTGTGTATATATTATGTGTGTATATATATTTGTGTATGTATGTATATATATATATATTTGTGTTGTGTGTATATATATATGTTTGTATGTATATTATCTGTATATATATATAAATACACACACATATATATGTGTGTGTATTATATAACTTATAGTCTGGTAGTGTTTATATATTTAATTCTTGTCAGCTGCTGCTCTCATGCAGAAATTACATAAGAATGTATAGTATAGTTATTCAACCATGATAAAATTAATGTCAACTACTAGAAATCAAAATTATTAAAATACTGGTCTTTCCTATTCCCTTTCACATCCAACAATTGATTGTTGGTTTAAAAAATTGAAACAAAACCTATCCATTTTATTTCATATTTTACAAACAAAATACCATATTTTCTTTCATAAGATGTTTTGTATCTTCATTCTTTTTGTATATTTCCCCTCAACCTATATTCTATTTCTATTCACTCACATGAATAAAGAGTGTATATATATATATATATATATATATATATATATATATATATATTCCTATTTGTTATATATATATGTATATATATATACACACACACATAAAAACACATATTTATATATAGCAGGGAATGCGGACATTAAAACGACAATGATGATATATACATATATATGTTATATCCATTCCATTGTGAAAAGTAATTTAAAGGAAATAAATGTCTTATATGAAGACATTTATTGATTTATGACATAAATTTACAAGTTATGCAATAGCATGACTCTCTATTTTTGTATATTAATTAATTTAAAGTTTTAAATAAATTTTCAAATTTCTCACAGCAGCATAAAAATGAATTGCTTTATTTAAACAATGTAATTTCATGTGTTTGGGTGAAAATTTATGCAGATGTGTATTTATTTCCTTCTGACTTGAATCATGGGTGTGGGTTGAAGTAAAGTCATTAATTTTTTTATAACTTGGATCATTCTTTGAATTTCATTTATTTATTAACCCATTTGATAGCAAACCAACTGAAACCACCTACGTGGTTCTATGATATATAACTGTTTGTATTTATCTAAAAACCTTTTATTGTAAATGTATGTAAGAACCTTTGTTATGTTCCAAACAACAACTTAATAAGAAAGTTAGTATGTCATTACTTCATTCAAAATTCTTATTTTCAAAATCAATTGAAATTCATAGGTGGCGTCTTATATTAGAAATATGGTAATGAAAAGGTTAAAAACTAGAATACATATATTTAAGATTACTACCTAACAAAAAAAACACTTCGAAAAAGTTTATAGACATAGTACTGATTAAAGTTAGAGAGCTACTAACTCCACTGATTAATATTAATTCATAATATTTAATTTATTTTGCCTATTTGTATATTTATTATCTTACCTATATGGACTAGTTGAAATTTGTATAGCTGTTGATTCACTAGCCAAGGTTACAGAGAGTGTCCTGCAACGTACTGATAACTCTCAAATTATACTCCTACTTACTTATTTATATGCTAGAGGCAGGAAGTATAGTTTTTCAGCATCTAGAATCTTCTAAAACAGTTTTCTATCTTTGCCTCACCCACTGTCTGCTGGAAATGTTTCCGTGCCATCTTAGTAATATTCCATGTTAACTTTGTCTTAAGAAAGAACATTGCTAATCATCTTCCACCACTATCACCACCACCACCACCACCACCATTATCACCTTCCATCATTGCCACCATCACCACCATTATCATCATCACCATTATCACCTTCCTTCATTGCTACCATCACCACCACCATTATCACCTTCCATCATCGCCACCATCACCATTACCGCTATCACCACCATCATCATCATTACCACCTTCACCACCATCACTCTCGCTACTATAATCATCACCATCACCATAAATTTCTCCTAAATATCTTGTCCCTAAACTAGAAAGTCACTTTCACCTCTCACTATGAAAACTTAACATTATCTCCCACATTAGTGGCTAAGAAAGAAACAATACTTCCACTATTTTCTCTTTACTGAGATAACAAACACTTAGATAGCAGCCATAATTATGCTGTTTACAATATTTCCATACAACTAACCTAATATAGTAGCTAACAGTTAGTTTAAAGCTTAGATTTTTTCATCCCTTATTTCTTTATATTTTGACATTAACAAGACAAAAACAAAGATATAATATGACAGAAACTAGCTTCTGTTTAATAACTAGTAAGTTAGTTTGGGGGTAGTTTTCCTTGTTTTTATCCAGTTCAGCATCTTTAGACAAGGGACTACTGTATTTCCCGACACCGAAGACGCTTCCTCCTCCAGGACGCACCCTTACTTTGACAACCAAAAATTTGAAAAGAAAATAATATACAACTTTTGGCCTCCAGGACGCATGGTCGATTTTGAGATTTATTTTAGGAAAAAAGTAGCGTCTTCGATGCTGCGAAATACAGTAATTGAATTACCTAGCAGCAGACACATATATACAGGGCTGTCTTAACAGCATTATAAGGGCCCAGACAAAGCAATTCAGTGAGGTTCTTACACATACAACCACAGCATATATAGATGAGTATTGGGCTCCTGATGAACTGTTCACAAAGCCCATGCCATAAGTTGACACTAATTAGAATTGGTTTTCAATAATTGTAAACTTGAAATTCGAAATAAATCTATATATGTATGTGTGTGTGTGTGTGGAGAAAGAGCCTGTGATGTGAAGAAAGATCACAAATCAGAAATACTCGATGCACAATGAGATTCAGAGTGGGTGTTTATGTATGTCATCATCATCATCAATGTATATATATATATATATATATAATAAAGAGTCAGGACCCTGACGGCTGAGCTCTAACTGTTTCAAGTCAGAGTCAGAGTCATAATATAACTTATAATATAACCATACTCCACCACCTCAAGTATCAAGTACTCTGTTGAGTAATGGTCTAACAAGTTTCAAACTGAATTCATCCTGATTTATATATATATATATATATATATATATGTGTGTGTGTGTGTGTGTGTGTGCGTGTGTATTAAAAGAAATTATTTAGTAAACATATTTATAAAATAGACTACCATTTCATGTCTAATGAGTTTATTCTCAGTCTTTCATTATAGCTTGGAAGCAATTTATTACATTATTATTTCATAAGAGTGACAGACAAATAGATTTTACTTTTCCTCTAAGCATTAGAAACAAATATCAGTAACATTAGCCTGGACTACTTTACTTCATATTTTCTTATTCTGTTCTATTGACAGTATGATAAAAATTATAACAAATGTAATTTACATAAGCTCTTTTAATTTGCCCGTTTTCTATTTTAAAAATAAAAATATTAAACACCGCGTGTAAATAACAAGGGAAATAATTTGTACGAGTTACTTCCCTTGAACAGTAGGTTTATTTACTTTTTATTTTTTGCACGTTTTACATCAGCAATAAGACAATGAGAGTATCGATCGTTATTGGATGTTATGTTTAGCAAAATTATCAAATTTTTGAAAGCTCTAATGTACTACATATTACATGAGTAAACGAAATGCAACAATTTTACTATATATATATATATATATATATATAATGTGCATATACACACACACGAGCGCACCTAATGCCTTTATGAATTCTTTGCTAGTATATATTTTGTGTGTGCGTGTTATTGTTTACAAAGATATTTTTAATGTTTTGGTAAGCTCCTCGTGTTTTCTCTCGCACACTGTTTCTCCCTAAGTGTGTGTATATATATATATACACATTAAGAAGTGCGGTGACAGCCGAAGTGTATAATACAGTTATATCTGTACATATACAGAGTGTGTAATCAAGACTGCACCAACGTGTATAAATGTAGGCACGTAAACATGACAGAAAATACGAATTTCCCCGTAAATTGAAAAAAAAAATAATAATAAACACTTTTAATCGATTTTTGGATCTAATTGGGCCCTCATCTGAAGTCGTGTATATCATCCAATTTACCACAAGGAAATATATATTATTTGATGGGTATATATACCTACTTGCTGTTAGAATTATTCTGAAATCGACGTACTAATTTGCATATAATTAGCGCTCGTGTTGGTAATATATATATATTTGTTTCTGCAAATAATTACCAATTTGCACATAGCATGACTAGGCTGTATAACTACTGTTGAAACATTTGTAAGCACTCGGAATAAATTACCTTTTTATGATGTCTACCTGTTATTATTCATTCTTTATATATATATATATATATATATTTCTGTAATATTTTAGAAATGATGACAATTATTTTCCTGCAAAAGGTGCTTTCTCCAAAATATCTACTATTCTAAATTCACAAGCTGACTTTCAGGTTCATACATTTATAGTTGTTAAAGTCCTTTGCTAGCACTCTGTTGAAAGATTTTTTGGAAATATTTCATTTGACAATTTATAATAACTAGAATTATTTTACTTTCGATTCCAAACTGCCTACAACTGCCCTGGTTCTACAACACAAAACTCTGTTTTAAAGTGTTTATATTTATTTAAGAACCTTTTTTATTATGTTATATTCCAAATACCAGCTTAATAATGAGAATTTTAGTTATATTACTACATACCTCTAAATTCTTGATTATTTCAAAATGGTTTGAAAATTATTGACAGTTTCTTTCAAAAGAATTGTGGTAATGAAAGGGTTATACCATTTCAGTTTGATATCCTGTAAACATTCTTGTTACTTGTTGATCTCATAATATTCTGATTTACTGCTTTAATTATTATTCCTAATAAAAGACTATTGTTTTCATAATGGTAATTACAACTAAGTACTTTAATCATGTTTCTCAGAGCTAACATAGAGGAAATGTTCCAGTTTAAATTATTTGTCAGTGCCAAGAATAATTTCTTACTCTGATATCCCTACCCTGTCACAATTAATCATAGCAATTCAGTTGTACATTCTTCTTCCTGGTGAACTTTCAATCAAATCTAATTTCTCAGCAATAACATTTGTCTTTACTTATCTTAATCAGTTATTGATATATTGCATCTGTTTATGATTATCTTTTACTTTATCTTCGGAAAACAAAACAAAAACAAAAGTAAATATTTATCTTTTAAATTTTTAATTTTTTTTTTTCGGTTGCTAAAACTTGAATAGCATGTCAAAGTTTATATTTTTACTTATGTATTTTGTCTTTATAATATTTGGGGCCCTGTTGAGATAATATACATGCAGTGCTGGATTTACCATTGTGCTTAGGTGTTGGCCAGGAAAGGGGGCCCATCTTCCTGCCAAAAAGTTTTTTACAATGAATTACCTCCTTCAGGGCCCAAGTAAGGGGCCTCATAACTTAACTAGCAGAGAGCCTCATTTGTCCTAAATCCAGCACTGTGTACATGCACCAATTAAAACAACCAACAAAATAATCAAGAATTGCAAGATATTTAGGGACATAACTTAATTTGAAGTTAATCATTCTTGCTAACATTGCCTCAAGGTCAGCTATTTGGGAGAAGGGAAAAGTTGATTATATCGATCTGGTACTTTATTGGTATTTTATCACTTACAGATCAATGGAAGGTAGAGTTGACCTCAGTGGGCTTTAAATATAAAGACCCATATCTAAATACCCAAAGAATTTTGTCCAGTGCCATGACAATTCTGCCAATCTGATGCCCTAAATCTTAACTTAATAATAAAATATTAATATTTAACCATTAGAATCTGTTATCTATCATGTAATAGTGAGATTTCAGTCCAGAGTTTAAATTTAAATTTGTGGACTTTAATAGAAGTGAGTGGATTGATGTTTAAAAGGGTTAACACAGTCCCTGTTATTTTTTATTATGGAGAGTTTAAGAATTATTTTTACTATTTCTTCAGTAAGGTTGAGTTGGCAATGAAAACAATGATGAAATTAAAGTGCAGGTGGGCCCCACCAAGTCTCAGTCCTTTGCAGAGGACTAAACTTTTCTCTCTCTGCCATGCACCCATGACATACTTGTCATCCCCCTCTCACCTACTGTCACTTACCCATGACATCATAGTTATCAATCTTCTCATCTCTTGCCCTTATATGGTAGGGAGAGCTCTTTAACTGAGTCAATGACTAACAACATCCCCAGTGCTGGTGCTATGATAAGGTTTCCAGTCCACTCTCTAAAGTGGTTAGGGTTAGAAATGGCTTCCATCCATAGAAACCATGCCATAA
>OZ024745.1:110941104-110951104 GCA_964016885.1 Eledone cirrhosa
TTTTAGATAAATGGACCATTGCCACTCGGGAAGAGGAACATATAATATTACAACAGTTTCTCCGATTTGGAGAAACAAAGTCTATTGCTCAGGAAATCATTCTTCAGGATACTAAAGAGAAACAAGAGCTTTATGTCAAGCAAACTTCTCGGGCTGAGTCTGAAATCAAGAAATTCATTGAGAGGAGTAACCTAAGTATGCAAAGCTACATGCGTCCTTACGAATCACGGCATCTGTTCTCAAACCGTATGCCATTCGTCTCCCACAGTAACCGCCTTGTAGCACCGACTGCAATACAGTATACTGCCACTACACCCCCACGGGATTTACGCCCCACAAGTATACCTCCCGTTCCTGTACCTACATCGAGTCCTGTTACCTCGTCCCCATTAGGCCGTCTGCAAACCATGTTGCCCATTGATTTTCGAAGGGAACGCTTAAGTCCTGCTGTTAGTCCAGGACTATCAGAAAAACGTGCCTCTGTGCCACAACTACCACAACAACCATCTCTGCCACCACCACAACTACCTTCCCATGGTGATGAAAGTCCTAAAAATCTGAGTACTACCCCAACACCAACACCAACAGCCACAACTCCTCCCCAGTTTCAGTCAATGAAACCGCCAGATATAATTGAAAATTCTAAACATGCACCATGCATAAATATGCCAAATATTAGCCCAGTCATTATCTCCCAAGAAGATCCACCAATGGATGCAATAAATTATTCTACCAAAGACTGTGAAGAATCAGCACTGTCTGTGTATGCAGATCGCAAAGTCAAACACCTCCGAAAGTCGGCTAATCCAATCAAACGTCAATGGACTCCTTCGGCATCATTTGGAAGTACACTGATTGCACCCAACGGCAAAAAGCGTGTTCTTTGCACAGCTTGCAATAAAACTTTCTGTGATAAAGGTGCTCTTAAAATTCATTACAGTGCAGTACATCTGAAAGAGATGCACAAATGTACAGTTGAAGGCTGCAGTATGATGTTCAGTTCTCGTCGCAGTCGTAATCGCCACAGTGCCAACCCTAACCCTAAGCTCCACATGCCTCAAAAACGCAAACTCCCAGAAGGAGCTACTTTAATAGCTGAGTCCAAACCCCCTTCGAGGCTCATTAATTCTCCTCCTACCATGGTCGTTACTTCATCTTATCTCTCGAGAGCAGTGATTCCTTCACTCGATTCAAATGTCCTCAACAGGAGTGATCAGTCATGCTTTGTAGATGTGGGAAACAACCTTTCATATATGTCTTCTGGGAAAAAAATAAAAATGGAAAATAACGATGGAAGTAATGAAGCCATTGATATGACTGATGATGTGAAGTCGCTGGACGATACATTGAAACCAGATGTAAGCAGCACACAGCGTGGCTTCAACAGAAGGAAAAGCTTGATTCCTACCCGTTGTGCCCAGATGGAAGAAAATTACAGCATGAGTGATGAAAATTCAATCTCTGATGAAAAAGATGCTACTAAACACAACAAGAAATGTTTAAATGATGCTGAGAAGGTAAATCCTACTTCAAATTCAGCTGTGGATGATGAACTGGATGACAAAATTGCAATAAAAAAAGAAATATCTGATGGATGTTCTGTTCGGGAGATTTCTGAAAAATCTATGTCTGGCAAGGTTTATGACTCAGTCATTCTCTCCAGTCACAGCGGTGTCATTTGTGATACAAACTGTAATCCCAAACAAGAAATTAGGAAAGAAGCTTGCCACTTTCCTAGAATTGCTTCCCTCTTAGCAAATAATAATACCAATAACAACAGCAACAACTCTTCAGATCCTGTTGACCTCTCTCAAGATAACTGCGAACGAAGCCCTTCTAATTTGTCATCTCTAAACATGAGTCCTGGTTCAGATCATGATTCAAATGCCTCCCAAGCTTCCACTGACATTGAAGGCCACATGGCCATTCGTGCCAATGGCAGTCATTCTCCAGATTCTAACTCCAGCAGTACAGATATTCCAATAGATAAAGATAATCCGCGGAAGTGTAATTTCTGTGGGAAGATTCTCCAAAATCATTTTGACCTCAAACATCATTATCAAAGTGTCCATTTTAAACTCATGCACAAGTGCACTATTGATGGTTGCAATGCTGTATTTCCTTCAAAACGCAGCCGAGATCGACACAGTACCAACCTGAACTTACACCACAAACTGTTGTCCACATCTGATACGGACCAGTTCCCAGATGATGAGGAAATTGAAGATGTGGATGAACTCGATGAAGATGACATTGATGATGTTGATGATGAGGAGGAGGACAACAGTGAAGAAATGAGAGGTGGAAACAAAGAGAATAACCAAGTTAAAGATCATATCAACAAGAAATATGACTCCCGCATCTACAATGAGAACAGTAATCATGGTATTGGTGATGAGGATAGTAACCCAAACACAGTTATTTGTAGTAAACGTAAAACAATTTCCTCAGTGGGAAGTCACTCCAATGATAGCTTCATTGGAAATAACAGCAGAGACAGAGCTGAGGAGAACACCTTTTCTGCCCGTAATGGGGGTGATGAAAGTGGGGCCGAAGAAGAAGATGACGACGATGACGATGGGGGCGATCACCTGCAAGACGAGGACATCGATGATGAACTGAACAGTGCAGTCACTTGTCATGTATGCCAACAAAAATTCCGTGACAACCTTGCTCTCAAAGAACATTTTGAAACCCTTCATCCAAAAGAGATGTATTACTGTACAGTCTCTGGATGTGACAAGATTTTCTCGACCCGCAAGAGCCGAAATAGGCACACACAGAACCACAACCTACATCGTCATTTGTCGTCCATGAAAACCAATGGCTTATCCTGACAGTTTGCCAAAGACCTAGTCCTTGAGAAGGAACCATGATACCTCACAGAAGAATGCAGTGTTTTCAGTTGTCCTAATTAACCATCTTTGACTACTTTCTACCGATTTATGATGAACTTGTTTTCATAAATCTATGCTATTGATGGTGGTCATAACCATAGAATGTAGCAATTGTTGTCTTATTTATTTAGCCATGTCAACAGTATTTTTCAGAAGTACATGAATTTTTGGTTTAAGATTTTCAATAATATTAATTTATTTTTTCCCCGAAACCCCCTCCTATAAATTTTTTTTTTTTAGTTTTGTCTTCCTATTTTCTTGAGTTGTATCACAGTTATGATTATTTTATTTATTTATTTATCATTGTTTTGCTCAGGTATCAATAACTATATTATATTTGCCTTGTCTGCCAATAGAAATTTTTATTATATGCATATCATTATTTACACTATGGTTCACTGAGGCTGAGTGAGATTAACAAAATGATTGCCATTTATAAAAAAATTTCAGTTTTAAATCATCTAGAATTTCATTATTTTCATTTATAAATTATAAATGAATTGAGAAACAAATATTTAAAATGCTGACTGCTTAGAAAGGGTTTTCTCAGTAGTCAATAAAATTATTCCGTCCTAGCCCATATAAGGAGATTACTTCAAACAGAAAGAAGTACCTCTGGTGAGGTCAGTAGTTTTTGTATTTACAATGCTTATTTACATCAACATGCAATTGTGTTTGTGTGTGTGTGTGTGTGTATGTGTATCTGCGTGTGCCTGTGTGTTTGTGTGTGCATGCACATGCATGTGTTTACATTGTTCTTACAAAAATAAAAGCTTCTAGTTAATTACAAAAGAAACATTTACAAATATCTTTATCCTGTAATATTATATAACACCTGGATGTCCACTACATATTCTTTTGACTGATAACTGAGATTAATATTCATTATTCATTATTTAAATCAGAGAAAAACAGTTGATGAAACAGTTTTGCCCTTTGGATTTTAACAACTCACACAGCTGAATTTTAATATTTAAGACTTTGTAGAATGAAAGAATTGATAGTGTGTGTGTGTGTGTGTGGTGTATGTACATGTGCACACATGTGTGCATATTCATAATGAAATTTCTTTGTAGTTTCTGGAAAATATATAAGGCTCTAATATTTATAATTTGGAAATTATATAAAGGATTCATAAAGTTGAAAACTTGTCATAACCACAAAGAAAAGTGTTTAAAAGCAACAACCAGAAAATTTAGTTTTCTGATTAAAGCAGAATAATATTAATTTGACCATTTGCATATTTACTATACAAATCATGTCAGCTAAAATTCTGGTACAGCTTAAAACTCAGACTAAACACTTTAAATCTCAATCAGTTACTCCCAAATTAACATTACTCCTGTTATTGTTACCTTTGCACCAATAAAAATATGTATGCCTAAAAGAATGATGACAACATTTGGGATAGCTCTGCTAAGGCTTCTAATATTCCCAGTTTTATACAATTCTAAATATAAGATACATCTCGGTAAAGATTACCTAATGTTTCCTATCGATTATGCCAGCAACATAAAACATTGACTACATTTCCATTATTCATTATTCACTTATCCTTTAAATTTCATTCCATTAAATTATTTGCTTCATAATTTTATAAGAATTTAAAACTTTAAATAAGAAAAAATAATCAAAATAAAATATTTAAGGATCAAATATCATTGTATATATTCATGCAATCAATCTTCAACAGAAAAAAATTGTACAGTTTAGTTGGTGTTCAATTAAGATAAAACAAACAAGAAAGAAAAACAAATTGAAACAAAGAAGAATAACAATAATTTCTATTTCTTTCTTTGTTTTCTTGTTACATCTTCACTTCCTTATACTTTCTCTTCATTTAATAATATCATAATCATAATCATACATATGTTTCTCTTGAATTTTTAAGTTCTTGTTAAGTTTTGAAGATTGATTCAGCTAATTTATTCACTCATATGTTATCCATTTTATCATTAATTCTTCATCCATTTTTGTCATCTGGTATTTCTCCAAAGAAATTATTAATATTTCTTTGAAGAAAAAAACCCTTCAGCTAGAAACTTGACATCCACTTCTCTGCCTAATATAGGCTTTTATCGGTGCTGAAAGTTTACTAATATCAAATTCTAGTCATAATCTTAATTGTAATACTAATGAGGAAAACAATGATGACAGAAACATTTTAATATTTATTTTCAATCATAATATTTATTAAGCTAATCCAAATGTCTCTGAACCTAATCTAGTTTCAATGTACTTCTTTGTATACACAAGCCATATATATTGAGTGCTCATTCAGTTAATGTTTGAATGTTCTAAGTACAATGGTATTTTAAACACCCACTTCAGTGTATGTGTGTATGTATATATATATATATATATATATATATATATATATGTAAGGTGGTGGTACTGGTGCCATGAAAAAAGCACTTAGTTCCCCTTGTAAGGTGGTAGTAGTGGAGTCACAATAAAATGGTCCCAGCATATGCTGTAAAGTGGTTGGCATTAGGAAGGGCATGCAGTTGTAAAATTAAGCCAAAAGCAGAGCATATGAGCAAGATGTGGTCACTTGACCAGTCTAATGCCAGTACATGGCAACCTGTCTAAAACATGCAAGCATGGAAAATAGACATTAAATGAGAATGATGATGATATATATATATATATATTCATATATATGTTTGTGTATGAGTGTTTGTTTATTGTTAATGCTGTCTTAGAAGAAAACAAAATTTGGACAGTTGAAATGAAATAAACATCATATATAAAACTTTTACATAGAGTGTCTCTGGTTTTTTACTTTGGTCTTTCCTCACCCCAAGTGGTTAAATCTTTTGCCTTTTACTTTTCGTAGAATAAAAAGAAATGGATGAAACAATATTCAAAACAGTAATTCTGAGGTATCTGAACTAAATGAGATTTGTATTTGTTTATACTGAACAAATACACATGTGGACTTCTCTTTAGTTCCTTTAAAATCAGTTTTAAAAAAAGCTTATAATTTTAACAGAATACTTTGTGTTACAATCTGTAACTGCAGGAAATTTATTATCTAATATGATTTGAAAGAAATAATTTTCATTCCTGTGCAGAAGTCTTCTTACTTTTGTTTAATTTGAAATCAATATATATATATGTGTGTGTGTGTTATATGTATAGGATACTGAATCAAATAATTTTCAATGATAATGATAACAAGACCTTAATTTAGAGACATAACATAATATATTAGTATCATATAATCAAATTCGTCTGTTACTTGATATTATTTTGTTTCTGTTATTAGAGTTGGGCTATGAAAAAGATTTGTTACTATATCTAATTTCAACTATTTCATTCATTAGTCATTATTAGGGCTTGCTGCAATATCCCTCCTTTTTAAGGGTTCATATTATTTATATTTATTATTTTCTTAACCATCCTGTTCAGTGAAATTCAAATTTCTATGGGGTTTTTTTTTGTTTTGTTTTTTTTTTTTAGTGATCTCTAAGTCTTGAAGATTTTTATATATCGAATCTTTGACAGTTTTTTTTTTTTTTTTTTTTTTTTACTGAAACCGTAACAGCCAGAATTCATAATATACCATCATAATTAGTGATATTTTTAATGCACTATTCTTACCATTTAATCAAACAGCCGATTTAATTTAGGGTTTGTATTCATCACCCTAATATTCACAATCTTTGTTAAAATGACATACAAAGCTACAATCGCTTATAAAACGTAGTTTGATGCCTCAATTCCTCACATCATAATAAAGTCGTTGTTATTGAAGAAAAAAAAATCTTGTTCATTTTTATTATAATTTCCTCATTTCACTTATTCAGATATTGAGGAAAATAAACTTAGATATTTGTTCTAGTAATTTACAATTTACATTATGGTTGCCTTTACTTTCTTGCCAAATCTAAATAAAATTTATAACCATAAACGATTCTTACAAAGCATTTAGTTGATGTGATACACTCTACAGTTTGCTAAAATAAATAATAAAAATCTAAAAAAAAAATAAAAATAGAGACTGTCAAATTGAGCGCTTTCTTAGCTTGTTAGATCCAATAGAAGAATATTGGTTAACATTCAATATAACAAGCAACGTAAATTTAAAGAAAAAGTATTGCAACGAAAAAAATTGTAAAAGTTCAAGGGCCTTTTGAAAAAAATGTTTAGTTTGTTTTTCATAAAAAAAAATAAACAAACAGGTCTTCCTTTTTTTTTCTTATGAATGATAAAATCTATTGTTGTAGAAGTAAATCATCAATTGTGTACACACAAACACACACACATATACACATACACTTAATCACATACAATGTATCCTCATACACATGAACCTTTTTTTTTATTTTACATCTTACCTGTTTTCAATATTAAATTGCAAAATAAAAATAAGCTATTGGCTTTAATTCAGTGGAATTTAAAGACGATAATTTTCAGTAATAATCAGTGCATTTTCAGTATTTGTTTTAAGTATTTGGAAGACAGAAATGCAAGTTTTTTTTATAAAGTATTAGTTACTTCTCAAATTGATTTCCAATAACTCTTTATTTAAAAAAAAAGAAATCTTTGTTTTATTTCTTTAGTGAGTTTATTTGGTCTCATTTCAAATTTTATGTTTTTGTTGGCAGTTATTGTTATTTCCACATATGTTGTATTTCTACATTCATTTGCGGTATATATATATATATATATATATATGTGTGTGTGTGTATATATATATATACACACACACACATATATATATATGTTTATACACACACATATGTGTGTGTGTATGCACATATAATATAAGTATATTTGTATATATATATATATATATATATACACACACACACTTTTCTATAGAAGAACTTAAGGCAGGTATTTTTTTAAAAATAATATTTATGTTTTCTTCCTTCAAATATTCTTTTGCAAAAGCAATCTCACTGATATTCTTTAAAGAAACTGCTAGATTTTTTAATGATCTCATTTCCTTATCTGTTCATCTTTTTAAAATGTATTAATATTTTAAAAACTATATATTAATTTAAGTAAATATTGGAACTAAATTTAGTATTTTCCTGTTTATTTTTTTGTGTTAAAATAAAGATATGAAGCCACAAAACTAAAAAAAGGAATCAATCAACAAGTTCCCAGACCTCATTTGCTTACCAAGTGGGGTGGAACATGTGAAATCAGACCGAGGAAAGAATGTTTCTATTGGTCATCCCATTGCTGTTACTATATACCAGTCACAACTCCTGGCAGAAGGAGTAATGTGAAATAAAGTGTCTTGCTCAAGGACATAATGCATCGCTCAGTCACAATTGTGACTCCAATTCTCTAACTACTAAGCCACACCTACATAAACTAGACATTGAAAATGTTAGTAGCATTTACATAATCTTTTGTAATTTGGGTAAGAGACGTAATATGCTCAAATTATTGACATAACAAAATTAATATTTGATTTTTATATTTACTGATAGTGAAATAATAATAAGGGCAAAACATTTAAAGGGATAATTGCTAAAAACATTCATAAGGATTCTAATCATATTTGCTTATTAGAGCTACAACCTAAACACTTACTGGCTACACACACACACATACATTTACATGTGTTATTATTTGAATATACCTTTGCTATCATTTGAAAGTAAATAGTTTCAAATGATAATAACAGTTGGGAAAGTAATAAAATAGTCTGACCTATTTGGTTAGACCTCTTTTATATTTTGTGTTCAAATTCCCATCTGGTTGAATTTTACCCTTCTTCCCCACCCTTTAGACTATCAAGTGGTAAGAAACTCTCAGGATAGCTGAACAGCAGAAAGTCTTCAGAGAAGAAACCCCTTCCCCTGCAAGCGAGTCTTTTGGCCCTTAACTTCTTACACTCTAAGGGGGCTGGACTGCATCCAGGTCATGCCTACTGGGTGTCCTTCTGCTGACATTAAGCCATTTGGATATTTGAGACATGTGTATTTAAACCATATGGAGATTTTGTTGACAGGACCTAACTGGAACTTACTTAGAATTACTTCTCTGAAGGTATGTTGTATTCTAACTGTATTATACCAAATTATATTACTAGTACATAAGTACCTGTAATATAATTTGGTAGAATACAATTAGCTGCAAAGTTAGAAACCAGTATCAATGATGGTTCATTGCTAAGAACCTTAACAGTTAATATAAAGAGCTATGTAACCTTTCTTTGTAAATCTGAAGCTTTGTGTCCATATAGTAAATTAGTATTAGTGGTTAATTATAATAACCAAAAAAAAAGTAAGTTTTTCTGGCTAATGAAAATTGAATGTTAGGTCTTATGATTACTAAAATATTTGTCTACTTTAAAAAGAAACAACAGTGCATCTAAATTCTTTAAAATGTTCTCTACCAGAATTTTTTAATATATAAACAATTACAATCAATTTTAGTTATCCCAAACTCTTACCAACTTTTTAATGCATTTCATTAAAAAGTTATTATCTATGGAATATAGACATTATCCTATAGTTTATAGCTGATAAACATTAAACCTTTTTTTCTGAAGTCTTGTTCAGAAACTTTTATAACAAGGCAATTACTATATTACAAAAAATAACACTTCTACCTGTCTCTCTTATTTCTTTGTTTTCTCTCTCGTTCTCTCCCTCGCTCTATCTTCCATTAATCTGTCTTATTTTCTTCTTAGTTTCAAATGAATGTTCGTGTTAAACCAGCAAAAACTTTTCAATTTGTTTGGATTATGCTGAAAGATGAACAATTATAAATGCTTTACAAACAATACGATATATATATGTGTTGGCATTTTAGAAAACTATTATTACCTTTAGTTTGCTTTATTTGCTATGATAGTTTTATTTATATATATATACACAATTTTTTCTTTAAA
This sequence comes from Eledone cirrhosa, assembly GCA_964016885.1. Lineage (NCBI taxonomy): Eukaryota > Metazoa > Mollusca > Cephalopoda > Octopoda > Eledonidae > Eledone > Eledone cirrhosa. Next base: position 110,950,864 of record OZ024745.1, read on the forward strand.
TATAAGGCCAGATTCTAGCAAGCTTTTTTTAAAAAAACATTTTGTGCAATCATTTTTATTATATATATGGTTATATTTAACAAAACAAAAAAATTCATGTACTTCTGATATTTTTAGAACTACTGTGTTCAAAATGCAGTTTTTTTCTTTCTTCCCTATATATCTGAATGCAATGTATATTGTTGGGATTTTTTCACTTTGTGAATTAAGTCATATCTATTTAATTTATTCTAATTTATTT
>OZ024745.1:110956104-110961104 GCA_964016885.1 Eledone cirrhosa
CCACAGGGTGACATAATTCAATGCAGCAACACTGCAGAATTGGAGAACATTCCATTGGCTTGCAGTGTATGGTTTAATTCCTCGAGCAAAAGGAGGAAAAGCTACCAATAATAAACCAGTATTTTATCTAAGAGTAGATTTGATGCTACAGAAACCTGATATAAGACAATGGCCCTATGTATTCTTTATGACGAGCAAAAGGATTAGCTAGTTTGTGTAGAAAGTCAGATAAGTTTATTGTAGAACAGTCATAAAAAGAGCTGATCTTTCATGTAAACTTTGATATCTAAAAAATATAAAGTGAAAAAGTTAATAATTTTAGTTAATTTATTTTTTTCTACTTTATTTTAAATAGGTGTGTATATCCTCATAATTATGAAGTTTCAACTTAATAATTGATGAATAAGGACATTTTTATCTACAATTTCCTTTCTTCTGTCACATTTATCAAAAACTAAGTATTATTTAGATAAACATAACAAAAGGAAATATTTGTTTCCTGTCATATATTATTAGTGTGCTTGTTTATTTTATTTTAAAATTTATTTTAAATATTAATTAATAGGGAAATTGAGTGGCAGAAATAAAATAACAGGTTAAATGGCTTATTGTATTTTACTTTCCTATCTCTAAGTTCTGATTTTAAATTACCCCTCCCCACAAGGTCAACTTTGCCTTTCATCTTTCCTGAGGTGATAGAATAAGTGCCAAACATGTTCAGAAATCAATTCAATCAACTGTAACCCACTCCCAACTCCTACAAATTTGTGATCTAGTGCCAATAAATGGAGTCATTATTAGTTTAATTGCTACAATAGTAGAATGATCCATTTCTTTATGTGTGGGATGCAATCAATCACTTCCCACATTTATTGGCTAAATACCTGACCATAGTTCATAAGGTGTTCACATTATATTGTATTAGTCAAAACTTCTACAAACATTGATCTGCTAAACTACTTGCTCTCATTGGCCTCACATTTCTGCAATGTCTAGTTTTTAGATTTATTCAGCCAGCTGATAATCACAATTTATCAAAACAGAAAAATAAAATATTGAGCTGGGGGTCTCCAAATTTAGACATGTTGATGAATGTTTGTGTTGATATATAACAGTTCAGATTAAGTAATCAAAAGAGTGATGCATTTATTATGAGTATACTTATGTAATAACTATTGGAATATGTGTCATACATTTTGGGATAGATCAGCATTATTAAACATACAAATGTTTTATTGCTATTGAAGATAAAATATTTACATGAGAATGTGAAGAACCAACAAATTTAAGAAAAGGCTCTCATTCCAAACAGTTAACTTGTTGATATAGTCTGCAGTTGATTTTGTTCACACACACACACACACACACACACACACACACACACACACACATATGCGATGTATATATGATTTATCCCTTTGTTGTATAAAAACTCTCTTCCTCTTTGCTAGCTCTGACTTCTATTGGCATTAGAGACAAAAACCAGTCATAATAAAATTAATAAAATAAGATAACATTGTGCACTGATAGGAGGAGTGGAGAGTTTTGAGCAGAAAAAGGGTTTGCTTAAACATTAGAACCTCTCTCACTTTACAACACATAAATTTATCTTATTTTGCAAATTTTATTAACTGCCCTTTTTTTTTTTTTTTTTTTTTTTTGCCAATGCAGACACTCACAAGTTTCCTCAGATTCTAGTTTATTCTTTTTATCCTTTACAAGTCATACTATATTGTTTTATGAAAAGAGTAAATCAAGCAATGAATTATGGTATAGCAAGTAAAAGCTAAAATTCTATCTCAACATACAAAAGCACAAGTTCTTTCTATTATTTATTATCATTTATTAAAACAATTTAACACAATTGTTAATGGTCTTTCAAGTTGTGTGTGTGTATACATGTATATATATATATGTATATACCTGTTTGAATGCTACTAAGTTTGATGGTGTATGAATGTGTATGTATGGTTATATGAATGACTGTAAAGTATGTATATATATAAAACATTTCTTTTTATGTATGTACATCAAAATAAAAATTTTCTGAAATTCTACATCAGAGACTATAAATCAGAACAACTTTTAACTTATATAAAGAACTGCTCGATTATAACTCTAATTCAACATTTTGTCCTATTCATTGCAATATTAAAGGGCAGAAGCTGTTGATTTTTTGTTTGTTTGTTTTTTATCTAAGAAACATATTTAGAAAGGAAAAGTGAATTTGAGTAAAAGCTTTCTCACGACCTGCAGAATAGGCATTTTTTTACTTTTATGTTCCATCTACGTTCTCCTTTTCATACTGAAATGTTTTTTATGTTATAGTTTGAATTCATTTCAATACATTTATTTACTTTTAAATTTATTTTTTCTTTTTAAATCTGAAGAGAAGAAATCACTTAGCTCTTAATTGTTTGGGTGAATAATGTAAACAGAGCAATAATTAAGACCCATAATATCGGTACATCTGAATATTAACTCTTTCTTCCTAATCTCTCTCTCTCTCTCACACACACAAACACACACAATGCATTGTTTTAGATAACTGTCACTTCCACTAGCTGGGTAGTTTTCTAATGAGCTAAGAAACCTCCCAGTCTCCTACTTTAATTATTCTCTCATACAAGTTGACAATTCGTTAATTTTTTAAAGCAGTTATTACAGTGACCACACCTTATACACTAGCTTGTTTTATTTCATTGTTTATCTTTTTTTTTTATATATATATCGTTATCCAGTTTATTTATATACAATGTTATATATTAAACTTATTTTAAAATTAATCTTTAAGCTGAAAACTTGGAGATTTCTTTTTAAGTTCTTGAAAAAAAAACATTAAAAATTTCAATAACTTGTTTTCATTGGAAGTAGACATATTTGATCAGTTGTTGTTTTCAGTTTTTTAGAGTCTTTACATTAATACTCAGAATTTTCATAAAATCTTACATTACTACATAGCCAAAAACAATAACGACAATGCCATAACATTAATATCAGCGACTCTCTATGAAAACTATTGTACTCTGGTTAGTCTTTTAATGCATTCTTTTGGCTCCTCACTATTAACAATGTCCTTTGTTAACATTTTGAATAATTTTTGGCTTTGCCAGTTACTTGCCTTCCAGTTGTCACAATTTTATTATCATATAAGCAATAATGATGATGATAATAACTTTTAAACAAAAACCAAAAGAGAAAGAGCGACATCAAGCAAAAGTGAGAGAAAGAGAGAGAGTGAGCAAAAGAAAATGATAGTGACAAGATACATTTAGCCAAATAGCTATGTCTGATGAATTTTACAAAGTCTGGCAAAATTTAACTTCCTTGTAAATTTCAAGTACGTCTGACAAATTTCAGCTACATCAAATTTCAACTATGTCTGGCAAAAAAAAAAAACCCAACAAAACCAAACCCAAAAAAAAACAGAAAATAAAAATGAAAACCTCTACATTTAGTGTCTAATACTGTGATGATGCTTATTCAGTTTTAAAAGCAGCATTTTTCTATCACTTTATACATGTTTGATCCATGATCTTTGTTGCTCTTGCAGATTTCTTGTAACATATATATACCTTAAGCATGACATACAGGCAGCAGTAGGGAGAAGGTGGCAACATTATTCATGGTGATGATAAAGAGTTGGATTATTAGATTGACAGGACAGGCAAATAGTCCTTCTTGGTGCCAGTCAAGAAATATTAAACCAATAATTTCTCATATTAATTACTCCTTTATTCTCTGCTACATCTTAATTTTACTTCATTTTCATTCAGTTTCATATTTTATTTCAATAATACTAAGGAGAGAGGCAAACTAAAACAAATACGCTGACTAATACATATGGGTATTATGGGTGTCTCTGCATATATTTATGTGCCTGGCAAATAACCTAGTGCTGGGCCATCTGCCAGGCAAATAATTAAGAGGTTAGCAATTTTTTTAATTAAGTTTTTAAAATTTGCTTCATTACTTTCATGTTTTAAAACTCCCAAGCTTTTGGTTAGAGAGTCACATTTCTCATGTATGCATATATATGTATATATATATATATATATATATATATATATATATACATATGCATATATATATGTACATGTATATACACATATGTGCATATATATATATATGTATATACACATGTGTATATATATATATATATATATATGTACATGTATATATGCATATATATATGTACATATATGCATATATATATATATATATATATACATGTATATATGCATATATATATACATGTATATATGCATATATATATATACATGTATATATGCATATATATATATATTATTTTAATAGCAAATCCATTTCTCTTCTGTTCATTAACCGTTATATTTTACATTGGTTTGTCAGAGCATAACCTAAACCTTTGACTATATACATCCACCCGGTTAACTTGCTGTTCAACTCCATTAAAACTTTCAGTGATGACATTAATTACATGATGAGTGAATGCCATCGATAATAACAAAGAAACTCAGAAGAATTTAGCCAAATTTTACATTTTTGTTATCTCATGAACATGGAACAACCCCAACTTCATAATTAACCTTTTCATTTCTTTTATTTGGTATCTTATTTAATTCCATTTATTCGGTAGAAATCGTTTTTGAAATAATATGTTCCATGCTTCAAAGAATTTACTCTTTAAAATTGCTTGTGATATGAAAAGAGAACATAAAAAACAGCAAAGTTACTCTTAAAACTTAACATCGGCAATGCTATTTTAAATTCATTAAAATAGTAGTACATACAATTTTATACTTAATATTATGGTATAATTTACAAATCCATAATTTGATATTTTATGGGGTTTTAATTTTTTTTTTTTTTTTTTTTTTTTTTTTACTTATTACACTTACCCTGCCTGCCTCAATATCAAAATGAAGAGTTTTTTTTTTTAAATCAAGATGGAGATTTTTTCTAACCATTCTTGTCCTGTTTTTGATCCCACAATATACAACACAATCGGTAAAACCCTT
>OZ024745.1:110966104-111016104 GCA_964016885.1 Eledone cirrhosa
ATAACATATAGCAATGAGGAGTTATCAACTTTTGGTACTACTTTCTGCTACGGATATTCTTAAATTTTTATGTTTTCTTCTAACGAAACTTAAAAACTGTTTAATGGAGATTGCAAGTTCTGTTAAACATTGATATCTTTTTAAGAATGTTGTTCTGCTCTCCATATTTGTATACACTTGAACAAATTGTTTGCATGTGTGAATGTCTTTGAATGCAGGGATGTGTGCATACGCATGTGTACATATGTGAATATTGTGTGTATGCGTGTATAAATAGTGAACAACAGGATATGGACTTGCTTATTATGATAGATAATTAATTACATCAAAAGGGTTTTATATATGAACATACAAAAAAAAAGGAAAAAAACTAAACCTAATCTTTTTACTTTATTTCTTTTAAGAAACACTGTTCATTTGATTTAATATTTACCTGATGCTCTCTCTCTCTCTCTCTCTCTCTCTCTCTCCCTCTCTCTCTCAGTCTGAACCACCTTTAACTAGAGTCAATCGTGGTTATATAACCTGGTCTTAACTTCTAAATTTGGTGCAACCCCTTTCTTGCTGATGCTATTTTCATTTTTTGTTTTTTTTTGTTTTTTTTATATTAAACATCTTATTACTGACTTTATATGATTGTTCCTTTTGATTAATTATTATTATTATTATAGTATACTGGTAATATCATCTTGCCTGAGAGACAAGGTTTCCTTTAGAGGGAGATCAGTGGAAATAGAAGAAAGGATTAGAGATACTTACCAGCATTAAAAGAAAAAAGGTTTAAACACAAATCTGTGTATCATTAGCAGCTTAAGTATAATATAATTCTATCTATTGCTTTGGTTTTTGTTTTTAAGGGTTTTTTTTAAACTTATATATGACATGTGTCTTTTACAGATGTCATCACCACAATGTTTATCATCCTTATCTTTGTCTATCATAGGGTATTTCTTTTATAAATATGTTCTTTACTAGCACTATGCAACTGAATGTTTGTTTGTTAATTTTTTTTTTTTTAATCTGGACCCAGTTCTCAATAAGTAATATGATGTAGCAAGCAAACAAACCCCAAAATTAATTACACTGAAATAAAACATATAACATACATACAACAACATTAAACTAAAGTCACATCATAAAAATAGAAGACCAATGAATCTCGATAATTATCTAGGTGATAAATCAACCAGAAAAACTTACTAAGTTTTCACCAAACCACACCACTTAAATGAAATTATAAAGTTACATGCTGCCCTACCTACCTTGCATAGATCTTCCCCACTCCAAATGTACCCCACATACATTCAAATGACATACATCCCTATTATTCCCATGAAATTATCAGAATATTTGCCAGTTCATATGTAAATAATAAGCACTGTAACTTATTTTCATTGCATTTAGATTTTTCGTTCTTGACAATATTGGACAAGTGCAATGTATTAATAACTACTATAACTACAACTATGTAGACATAAGAAGATGATGGAAATGATAAAGTTGTTAAACAGCTTTGCCTACTTAAGACTAGTGATTATATAAATGTAAACGAAACATTAAGTTAATAATAACAATAATGATAAAAGAAATATGGTTTTAGAAGAGAAAGTATACAAAAAATATATAGTTATTTCTATGATAAAGGAATGTCTATTGGATAATTTTAATTGAAGAAAAACAAAGGATAAAAAAAAACCCAAGTTCTGAAATACAATTCACACCAAAATGAAATAACAAACTGGTTAGCATCACTGCCATTGGTAGAGAAGCTGACTTAGAGATTTGAATTTTAAAAAATAACATTTGCCTCAAGAAGATCTTTTATTATATTGTATTTATAAATGATACAGTGGTTTCTTTTGACAAGAACACAAGATCAATTTTTGTTGGGAGATGGGTAGATTTGACCCTAATAGGTTATTGGTAGTTAGTATTTGAATCATGAACTACCAAACTAGCATTCTACTGATACAGCTATTTAAATTTAATGAAGCACAATAACTTAGATTTAATTAGAAGGAATATATATATATTGCCAGGCTCATGTCAATCTCAAGAGTATTTGTACTATAAGTGAACAAAAAAATATTTCAACTGGAAATTGATGCTAGGTTGCAGACTTGAATTTACTAGAACTTATTTTGACATTACAATACATATGTCTAAAATGATAATAATGATTTCTTCCATAATAATAATAATATTAGTAGAAGTAGAAGTACTTGAAATAAATTTTCTGATTTTAAATTATTGTGTTTGTTTAGGGTTCTCTTCTCAGCCATAAGAAAACCTTTAGGGATTTCTTCTTTTTAATACTAAAAAAATCTTGCTTGATCCTTAATGTCTTCCAAATGGTAAAAAATTCTTGAAATTTCTAATTTCTCTGAAAGTATTAAATACACAACTTAGTCACTGGAAATATTAGGAAACAACACATACACAAAAATAAAGTATAAACAACATATATTTCTTCTCATTCTAATTCTTTTTGCAGTTATAGAATTTAATTTCTCTGCTTTACATACTGTCCCCATTACCATTTAATATTGATTATTAATAATAATAGTATAATTATTATTGATTAGTAGTGCTACTGATAGCTTATTTCAACCAAAATGAAAATGTTAAAGCTTCATGGAAAATAAGTAAAATGAAAAACTCAGAATACGTGGAGAACAAAATATTCATTTTAATGAAAAAATCTTTTTTTTTTCTACATTCATTATGTTTGTTATTTTGAAATCCACACCAGCAACAGCCAACTGTTTTTTTTTTATATATACTCTCAAAACAATTTTACAATTTTTTCCCTTTTTCTACAACTCCTTTTATAAAAAATATTTAAAAAATCCATTAAAAATATTAATGAAACAAAATCAATATAAAAAGAACAAAGAATGTCTTTACTGGACTACACAGCATGCATTCTCCGTGAAGTGCCAATGAAAAAAAATAACTTATTGAAGATTCCTAACTCTTTACCAGTGGCAGTGGTGATATCTTTAAAAAAAAACGAACAAATAAAATAAACAAATACAGCAACATCAACAACAACAATAATAAACATACTAAAAATGTTACTGTTGAATTTAGAGGTCTCTGGTCTTAGATGGTTTATTTAGTCACATATTTTTGTGATACAATTTGAAGTGATTTCTAGAGTAGTACCTAGTAGATTAACAGCTACATTAGGGTACAATCAGTTGTAAGTTATTTTAGCAAGACTTATTATTTCAGTAACTTCTATTCCAGTGCCGGACTGGCCTGTCTGCCATGCACTGTAGCAATCAGTTGTACCATACTGTTTATTTGTATTTATTGTTAAATTACTGAAGATATTTATATGGCACTAACTTAACTGGTTTTTTAATCAGTTGAGCTAGTAATAAACATTTATAACCAACATATTTGTGTTCTTATTTTTCTTTATTTACTACTTGTATTTGCTCAATGTCACATTAATGAATGAAAGTCAGTGTGGCCTTAAAGTTAATAATTAAAAAAGTATCAAGTTTCAGATCAGAAAAAAATAATAAGTTTAGTCTCAGTTTGACAATATGATTTTACTTTACTAATTTAGCATAATATGAATTTATTTTGTTAACTAACAGTGTGTTAAGAGTATTAACTGGAAAGTGACTTGGACCTTGGGTTTCTAGTCTGTGGTTTATACCCAGCGTGAAACTTCTAAAAAGTGTGATTGATCAGGTTTAAATACAAACATATTCAAAAGACTTTATCTGCCTTTCTAATAAAATATAGAATAGATGTAGTCCACAAATTTGTCACAAAGATAAAATAGTCAAAATATATTTTATCTGCACGATTTATTGTTTTAACAATTATGTATATAAGCATGAATTCACGAAAAGAAAATTGATTAATTCTAACTAGTATAATATTTTTTCAAATTCCTGTCAAAGATTGCCTATTACCAGTTAAGAGTGTAGAGCTCACCTGTGAATAAAATCAGTTTCAGCCTATTAAATAGGCTGAAACTGATTTTATTATGCTGCTGTTTTTCTATCTTAACATAAAACAGAAAATATCTGGAGAAAGTAGTTGATAAAATAATGTCCAAAGTCCAAAAAACAATACCAGTTCTTCATCAGGTCTCAAAACTTTAATTTAAGAATTTGAAGAGATTTAGTAATATAACTAATTTTCTCATGATTTAGCTGGTGTTTGATATACAACTTAAAAGTTGTATATGAAATTATGATGGAATATTTCTAGATAAATATAAACATTTTAAAACAAATAGTTTTCTAATGCAAAACCATGGGCAGTTTCAGGCAGTTTGGTATGAAAATGATTAATATAGATGCTGGAAACACTCTTGAAAGAGGTTAAAAAATCAAATAGGACATTATATTAAATATATTCAATTAGCTTATATAACAGAAATGAAAAAATTCTATTCATTATTTTTTCTTTATCACAGAATATTTATCTTCTATTTGATACTGAAACTGTATTCTGCTAAATTAGAATATTTAGCTTTGTCTCTATACCATCTGAATTAAAATCTTGGCTGTAAAATTTACCTATTATCTGTTTGAGGGTCAATAAGTACAAATGATATATTGGAATAAATTCTATACCACTCACTAGAAAACCGTCTCTGTGTAACTAAGAAATCATTATCAAAGACTTTAGTCAACACAGTAAACAGGATAATCTGTTGAGGGAACTTAATTAAAAAGATAGAAAATAGTTTTATAATTGCAGTCTTTCTTCGTCATTCAATGAATAATACTTACTCTCTTAGTCTATAAAATTTAATAAAGAAACAAATAACCTACTATGTTTTAGAAAAAAACACGAATAAATAATTTAATACTTTTTAGAATTAAACATGTTTCAAAATATTTATACAAGACAAGTCAGTTAATTTATCACTACCTGAATTCACAAATGCAAATCTTAGAAGGATGTGTAGAAGAAAAGGAAGATTATGTACACCACAATTTTGGAAGTAAGCCAAACAACATTAACAAAAGAATTTTAATATTGCAGAAAAATTCATCATCATTTTTTTTCATTTTGTTCAACTCGTGTAACAAATAGTTCCCTTAAGGAAAACAATTGCATGGTAGGTTTTAATAACAATAAAGATTAAGTAGAGGCCATTAAAATCTGTACATATTCTTTCTATAATATCCACCCAATACATTTGACTATTCATGCTCATGTAACATTCTACTGTCTGTATTTAAAAAATACTTTTCACAGAACAGATTTCTTTTACATAAAATATATATTTCCAAATCTTAGCTACTACAAGAGAAATTGCTATTCTCTGTACGCAAATATAATGCACCAAACCAAAGTTAAAACAACAGAAGCAGAAAGCCTGTCACAGCAAATCTAAACAACAAACAGCTGAGAAAATAAAATGCCAAGCAAAGCTCATCTGTATAGATAAACTCACTAAAATACAAATAAAATTTACACAGACAATAATTTAATTTCTGTTAAAACAAATTTCATCTGCTGGGGCAATGGTGGAAGTGAATATATTATCATATAGTATATTAGGTTATTATTAATTCTAATAGAACTTCTGGTGACTATAAAGAAATGTCAGACTAAGATATAAAGATATGATGCACAATGTTTTTCAGAAGGCAGTCCACAAAATTTATGAGGAAAACTTTGTGGACCACCAAAAATATATTTACTTTTAATTTTATTATAGCACAGTAAAACTTTAACATTTAAAATGTTTAAATTAATTATGTATTTATTGCACAAGGTGCAGCAAATATACCTCCCACATTTTAAAGGTTGGTTGTGTAAAATATGGGAGGGTTTTTTTCTGTTGCACCCTTATAATACGACATGTAAATTTATATTATATGATTTAGATCTTAGATTATGTTATGTATAAAATATATTATTTCCTTTGTCTTATGCAACTCTCCATGGACCATCAAAACTTTGATATGGACCATGTTATACATTATTGACTGGCTTCTAACCTATTTAACTAAAAATCAACCCAGTCAGCCTCATAGATAGACAACTTGGTATGCAAGCAGCAGGTGTACTCTAAAGTGCCTTCCATTAGCTTTTAGTCGACTTCAAAAGCAACGGGAAATTATTCCAACACTTATTCTTCAGATATAAGTTCTTAATCCTTTCTATTGGGACTAAAATATTTGTTTTGTTCAAAGAAGGACGAAAATAGATAAAAATGCAACAAGTGAGGAGAACAATAAGTATCATGCCTGTCTAGGTATATGGTATAAAACCAATATTTTTACAATATTGATGGTAAAAAAATAAACTTACCAATGGTTTATGTAAGAAAACTTCTGGATTTAGTAGCAGTAAATTTGATCAGTAGCTAAGTATTTAAGAAGTGTCCTAGAGTAAAATAAGTTGGTTAATAAACTACATTAGAGGCAAGGAAATAAGTGGAGACTGACAGATTCACAAGTTTACAGAAAAAATAAAATGATGACATTCAATGTTTATTATTATTATTATTATTATTATTATTATAATGAGGGCGGTGGATTGGCAGTATCGGTAGAGAGTCGGATGCCATGCTTTGCAGCACAGTTACGTCCCTTTACGGACTGAGTTCAAATCCCGCCGAGGTTAACTTTGCCTTTCATCCTTACGGGGTCGATAAAATAAAGTACCAGTAATACACTAAGATAATTGCTGGCCTTGTGCCAAAAGTAGAAACAATTATTATTATTATTATTATTATTATTACTATTATTAGGTTGTGGATTGGCAGTATCGGTAGAGGGTCGGACGCCATGCTTTGACGCATAGAGTTACGGCCTTTGCCATTCTGAGTTCAAATCCTGCCGAATTTAACTTTACCTTTCATCCTTACGGGGTCGATAAAATAAAGTACCAGTAATGCACTGGGTAATAGCTGGCCTTGTGCCAAACGTAGAAACAATTATTATTATCATTATTAGTAGTAGTAGTAGAGCATCGGAGAATATGCTTTGCAGCATATAGTTACGGCCCTTTACATTCTGAGTTTAAATCCCATCAAGGTTAGCTTTACCTTTCAAACTTACAGGGTTGGTAAAATAAAGTACCAGTTACGCACTGGGGTCAATTTATTCAACTTTCCCCTCCCATTCAAATTGCTGGATTTGTTTCTACAATAGAAACAATTATTATTTTTTATTATTATTGTTCTTTGAGTCTCCATCATTGATGTTATTTAACTGGAAAGTTTGTTGAAATGAATATCAAGCTGCTACCTGCAGCCTCAGATATTCAGGACGTATCGGAGGGTTCTTGCTTTTCCCAGCAAGCATGCCTTTTGAAGTGTTCCAAAAAGCGGGGCTGGACTAACTTTCTTTAACCACGATCTTCTTTCCTTGTCCAAAACCACCAGGTCAGGCCTATTGTGTTCCAGTTTCTTTTATTATTATCATTATTATTATCATTATTATTATCATTATCATTATTATTATTATTATTATTATTATTATACAGACACACATGTACACATACACAGAGACCTCAATTATCCAAACAAGTCAGATAACCGATCTGGTCATAATTATATAAGAACTATATACAGGAAGCCATATGAAACACATTGTAGTGGAACCTAATCAAATACATATGACTTTATTCAATATTGAAGCACCTCATCAATTGCTGTTTAAAACAGAATATACTTGGGTTAATGACTGAGAAAAAGATGCCTAGCTTTATGAAAGAAATGCTTCATATGGTAGTGTTAGACTCTACATGTACTCAAACAATTTGGCTGAAAAATTTGTTTAGAAGGGATTCTAGGTACACTGAGTGATAGTGATAAAGATTTGATTAAGATTAGTAAATCTGGCAAGTGTTTCTGCTTTGGTAATAAAGTAGCAGTAAAATCTTGTAAAGTGGTCAAGTTCCGTAATACTATAGGAGGTGTTAGAGCTTGTATTGAAACAAACATTGTGAAAAATTACTTACTTCTGCTCCTAAGCCATAAATCATTGAAAACTGCTGAAATGGTGCTACTCTTTATCTCTTAGTATCTTAGAGTGATTTAGCAAAAACATCTAAAACTGGTTTATTAATCTAAATATTTATAGTATCTTTACTAGAGGACAGGTCGCTGTGAAAATTTGCAGAATTAGATTAAATAAAGTAAAGACTAATTTTAATGTGATGCAGTCATAGTGTTGTTTTGTAGTTTTCAAGAATATCTTGCTAATGTGGTTTCATGTGGTACAGGAAGTCAATAGTTAGAAATGATTGAGGTTGGATATTAGATAGATCTGTAAAACTTGCGATCATCTAACTTGTACGCTATTTGTTAGAATATTGCAATATTCAAAATAGTGTGTTATATGTGAAAACTCTAAATTAGTGTTCTAAAAAAGAGAAGAGAAAGAAGACTGAAAATTTCCACCAAAAGTTTGGCTTGTGCTTCAAAGGAAAAGAATTGTGGTATCAGTTTGTATGAGCAAAACCTTAAATGATGATAAATCCTTAGAACAATTTTAGAAATATGTGACTCTTGTCAAGTTGGCCCCAAATTTAGAAGACCTCCACTGCAACTTGTGGTGAGATTAACTCTTGGGAATAGATTCAGTGACACTGTTTGGCTTTCGTATTGTATTGATATCACAATTAGATATTTTGCTATCAGCTAAAAGAAGAAAAAATTAGATGAGATCATAAAAGATTTTTTTTCATATAGATATCTTATTTTGGAACTCCTGGTTGTTTTTAAAGTGACAATGGTGGTAAGTTTAGCAATGATTAGTTCCAACAGATGAAAACTAAACATTGACTTTTGTTCTACTGCCAGAGAAAGTCTTTTAAGTAATGGCATTAATTGAACGCCACAACTTGTTAGTAGCTGAAGCAATGCAGAAAACATTAGATGAGAAGTCAGAGCTGGATACAGCCCTAACATTGACTGTCTGTGCTAACAATTCACTTCAATCACTCAGGATGTAATCCAACTGGAATAGTATTTACTTCCAATGTTAACACACTCTCAATTCTCAATGACCAGTTACTTGCTCTGGAATAAACGGCAACTAGTGGCATGGTTAGTTTAATTTTAAGAAGTTTCATGGAAACTGAGTCTAATGAAAGAATCAAGAGAACAAAGAAGTTTAATGCGATGAATTTTGTTGTTAGTGAGCAGATCTAGATGACAGATCTTCAAATGGTGGTATTGTTGCTAATGACCAGATCTCTTATAGAATGCAAAACTTCAAATGATAGCATGATCCTGCTAAAGTAGTGGGCAGAGGAGATTAGTTTGTATTAATTAGGTATGAAGGAGCATTCTATGAGATGCATCCATGTCAACTGGAGAAAGTAGTTGTGAATAGATAATCTAAAAGAAGTGTAGAAGATATAATTGTAATAAATAGAATGTATGAAGATTTATCAAGTGAGAAAAGTGAAGCCTTGGATAAGGAAGTTGTTGGAGAGAATGAAAATAAGCAATGAAGAAGTTAAAAGACAGAACTGAAAAATCAGGTAGAAATAAAATGGTAAATAGATGTAAAAAAAAAGGAAAAACATCATCTCTAGAACAGTCTTTAAAACAGCTAAAGGCTGTCAAAGACAGTGATGGACAAAAATGCACAGAAACCAGAGGCCAGTGGTCGAGAGAGAGATAATCCACAAGGTGGGGGCTAGGTAGATGAAATATAGAAAAGGGTGAGGTATAAAATGAATGGAGATGGAGAGTGGAAAAGAGGAAAAAGTACAAACACATAGCCAAAGTCAAAAGGAAAGTATAGTCATTGGGTGGGTATAATACTCTGTTAACTGGAATTGTGTGGATCAATGGAGAGAAGTAACTCAAGAAATTATTGAAGTAAATTATCAGAAGCATGCTGGTTTACTAACTACTTGGCCAGGACAAGTAAAAGAAGTATTAGCATAATGAAACACAAAATAAGAAGAATCTGGATGTATACAAAGGTGTGCTCTAGGCTGGTCAGTAAACTGTATCAATGAGATAGATGGTTACTGAAAACTTCAAAGATAATAATAAGAAGAAGGTAAATGAAAGCTTATCTCAAGGAAGATTCAGGTGAAATAAAGATAGGCTCTCTAATATGCAGAACTGGGTTCAAGTTAAAAATATACATTTAGTTGCATAGTGCTAGTAAAGAACATATTTATAAAAGAAATACCCTTTGATAGACAAGGATAAGGATGATAAACATTGTAGTGATGACATCTGTAAAAGACACATGCCATATAAAGTTTAAAAAACAAACAAACCATAAGACTAATATATGCTAAAAGAAGAAACCCTTAAAAAGAACAAAAAACATAAATAAAGGTGAAAGATGGGATTATGCTGTATGTAATGATATACATTTTCATATGCTCCAATGTAGATATAAACACACATCTCTATGTATGTACTTCCAAATGTGTGTGTATATACACACATACACACACATACATATGTATGTATATA
The DNA here is from genome assembly GCA_964016885.1 of Eledone cirrhosa. Taxonomy (NCBI): domain Eukaryota; kingdom Metazoa; phylum Mollusca; class Cephalopoda; order Octopoda; family Eledonidae; genus Eledone; species Eledone cirrhosa. Next base: position 110,976,546 of record OZ024745.1, read on the forward strand.
TGTATGTGTGTGTATATATATATGTGTGTATGTGTATATATGTGTATGCGTGTGTATGTTTGTGTGTATGAATGCATGTGTGTATGTATGTATTTATGTATGTGTGTATGTATGTATGTATGTATGTATGTTCTTCTGGTTTTATAATTTCACAAATTTTTACCAGTAGAGAGAGAGTCGGTTTCTAACATAGACACAAGAGTCTCTCATTGGGAGTTACACAGCATCAACTAGGTAGATTATGTCTGCATGTCTGCATGCATGCATGCATGTGCAGGTATGGATGTTATTGTATGTGTAGATGTGTATGTTTTGAGTTATATGTGTGCATGTGGATATGCTTTGTATCTATACAAGTGTATATGCAGTTATTAGATGAAAAATTTTTGGCATGTTTTACATATTTTTATGTATATATGTATTTATGTATGTATGTATATGTGTGTTGAGCGTGTGTGAGTGTGTGTTTGTGTATGTATATGTGCGTTTGTGTGTGTGTGTGTGTAAAGAAAAGAATTAATGTTTCTCTCTGCTGAAATGATATTAGATATTATAAGCACCTGTCCTACCCATGCTAGCATGAAAGATGGACATTAAACGATGGTGATGATGAATTTGAGACAGTAAACCGCAACAAACCTAGTGATGTCACTTAAGCTATGTACTTATTACTTTGTATTTCAGATCCCATCTTTATTAATTAGGTAGCTAGAGACTGTTGTGCTGTAGAATGTTGCAAAGTGGATTATCTTGATTAATCAATGAAAAAATGGTTCTGTGCGAACAGAGACAGAAAATGCTGAGTAAAAATTGGCAGAAATCGGAAAATGCTAAAAAGTGTATGTTGATCATAGATGTAGGTAAAGATGTCAACTTGTAGATGTTGTAGGCACAGACATAGCTGTGTAGTTAAGGAGTTTGCTTCACAACCAGCTTGTATTGGATTTGTCCTGCTGAATGGTATATTGAGTAAGTGTCTTCTTCTATAGCTTATGGTGGCTGCCAACTCGTTTTCGAGTATGGCCACTACTTTATATCCATGTAGGAGAACCCCTACTGATGCGCTGAATGAGTGTGACTTTTTAGTCCAGCCAGCGACTTGAAAACTCTGGTACAAACACTACACTTGTGACAATTATTGACACATAGTGCTGGGCCCATGGTACCATGTGATGACAAGTGCAGAGAGATCTCCAGATATAAAGCAATGCCTGTGCCGTGAAGCTTTTATAGTGAGCAAAGGCACTGCACAAAGCCAGTCCCACTCTCTTAACCAAGATGATATTTACCAAAAAGAAGAACAAGTCAACATCATTGGATACCATCAGGGTTGCAGGTGTTATATCAGAGTTTTCCTTCTTCTAGAATTCTGCCTTGACAAAGGCTAAGGGGTCATCTCTCCCGGTGATTTTGGATGGCCATTGACTCTTAAGAGCTCCTTTACCCTTTGACAGGTTTTGTTTTTAGTCCTGCAGGATGTCCAAACTCACCTTCCTCACCAAGAAACCTGGGACAGGTTGTACTGGAATACATGATACCAGTAGCACCAACTGGTGACCTGACAGCTTATAATATATATATATATATATATATATATATATATGTATATGTATATATCTATATATATATATATGTATATATATATATATATATATATATATATGTATATATATATATATATATATATATATATATAAATGTTTATATATATATATAGTGCAAATTTGGACGGGAACAAAACAGAGAGGCAGACAAATATATATAATATATATATACATATACATATATATATATATATATTATATATATTTGTCTGCCTTTCTGTTTTGTTCCCGTCCAAATTTGCACTATATATATAAACATATATATATATATATATCATCATCATCATCATCATCACCGTTTTATGTCCGTTCTTCCACACTACCATGGGTTAGACGGGTTGTCCTGTTGTAGGCAGTGTCCAGTCGGATTCTGGGTTGATTTCTACAGCTGGATGCTCTTCCTAACACCAACCTCATTTACAGTGAGTGCTGGGTGCTTTTTTTTCCATGGCGCTTACACATCCACTTTACAGTGTGGGCTGGGTGCTTTTTTGCCGTGGCACCTCCACGACCACTTTGGAGTGGAATCATAGGGACCCCAGTCCTATCATCTCATTTCTACAGCTGAGTAAACTGGAGCAATGTGAAATAAAGTCTCTTGTTCAAGGAAACAACACATCACCCGATTCTAGAATTGAAGTCACAACCTTTCGATTGCAAGCCCAATGCTCTAACCACTAAGTCATGTGCCCTCATATATATATATATATACATATATATATACATACATATATATATATATGTAAAAGGTAAACAGAAATAACAACACAATCAGTACAGTATATGGAAGGAATATATTAGGTTAATGCTTGAAATAGCAGGAAGAGGGTTTTAACGTTTCGGACGCTAGTCCTTCATCAGAAGAAAGAATGAAAAATAAGATAGATTGAGGGGCCGGACATATATATACATACATGCACATATATATATATATATGTATATATATATATAAATATGAGTGTGTATGTGTCATGTTCAATTGGGGGTAACCACAGTAAGTAAGGTACTCAATACATAGAGTAGGGTATATACAATATATAATATTATATATTGTATATACACATATTATATATATGTATATATATATATATATATGTGTGTCTATAAAAAAACCAGTAGGTCGAGCACTCAGTATATAGAGCACTCAGTTCACAAGAAGAGTTTGGTAGAAAGTTAGTTCCACAACAAATTTAGCAAACCATACTCAAGGATCCATGTTTCACCCAACAGAAAATAGATTCTCAATTCAAGTTGAGAATCTTTTGGGTGAAATGTGCGTCCTTGAGTAGGGTTTGCTAAATTTTTGTGGAAATTAACTTTTTAAACTGCCATGCTTAAATCTTATAATGGATGTCAACCCACTGTGCATCGATATATACATATGTTTCTGTATGTCTCTTGTGTTGGAAAGGAGGTCAAGTATGTAAACAATCATTGAAAAATTGCTCCGAAGACTCCAAACCTCGGTTTGGAAGAAACAATTGTAAGCGAATAAATGATTTGAACAGAACTTTCATTCATGTAATTTCTATATAACTGCTCTGTAGAACAACTGATGTTATTACATTGAGCTATTTATCTTACTGGTAATAAGGTAGTAATAAATTACTGTCTTTCACTGTTTAAGGTTTAAAATATATATAACTATAAAAGGTTTTAGTATATACATAACCATAAATAGTATCCTTAATACTATACATATATATATATATTTATATTTATATATATACATGTATGTATGTTTATATGTATGTGTGTATATGTGCTATAAGGAAACAGAAATAACAAAGCAAACAACACAGTACAATGAAGAAATATATTAGTTTAATACTTGATATAAAAGGAAAAGAGTCTTAATGTTTCAGACACTTGTCCTCCTTCATAAGAAGACAGAATGAGAGATAAAAGATGAAATAGAAAGATAAAGAATGAGAAGATGAAGTGAGAAGAGAAGAAAACCTTTTCAGAAAAAACACGTGTATCCAGTCAGCCATTTGTGTGTGTTTGTGTATGCCTGTGTTTAGATTTGTGTCTCACTCTGTTTATGTCATGTAACTTTCAAGAAAACAGGGATTGCTGAAGTAAGTACCAGACTTGAAAAAGTAAGTTCTGGGGTTGATATGATCAACTAAATCAAGATAGTGTCTCAGTATGGACGGAGTCTATTGACCAAAACAAATAAAATAATAAAAGCATAGTAGATATAGTTCAGAACACTAAATACTTTGCGTTCTGTGTCAGCAATGTTGGTATGGAGAAGTGGAAGAACCAAGAAGAGTTGTGAATATTGAAATTATCTAGAATGATGATGCCAGAAAGAGGAGAGTTAAGATAGATGTATTCAAGGAAGAGAAAGAATCAAAGATCTGCTTCAAGGAAAGCAGTGGATATAGCAGATGGACTTCAGAAAAGTGAAAGGAAAAAGACTTTACAATTAAGTAACTGAAAAGTCTTTTTTGCTCACATCCATGTGAGAGAGGTGAGTGATGTTAGCTAAATGTAATTACCATAAAAAGAAAGAATTTAGATGATAGAAATTAATTTGGATAGAAGAAATAGAGGATGAGAAATAAGCAGGAAGAGAGAGAGAAAGAGATAAAGAGAGAGACGGACGCAGCCGAGACTGAATAAAGAGGAAAAGATTTGAATTGCTTCAAGTACATCACCCCTCTACCAGATCATGAGGTTAAATAATTGTTTCTACTTTTGGCACAAGACCAGCAATTATCCCAGTGCATTACTGGTATATTATTTTATCAACCTCCGTAAGGATGAAAGGCAAAGTTAACCTCAGCGAGATTTGAACCCAGATCTATGTTTCAAAGCATGGCGTCCGACCCTCTACCAATACTGCCAATCCACCATGAGGTTAAATAATGGAGGTAGCATTGTGTACATAAACACACAAGCATATAACCACACATACACATACAGAAATATATATACACATCAAGCATCATCATTGATAGAAGATAGCAGGAGTTTTGTTTGAAGTGGGAGGCCTCCTCGAAGAAGAGTCCCTGTTCGGAGAGGAAAACCCTGTTGCCCTGTTTGATGAGGGAGAGACTGGTCTTTCTGCCATGCACTGTAGCAATCAGTTGTACCATAGTTTATTTGTATTTAGTGTTAAATTACTGAAGATATTTATGCTGCACTTTCGTTGCTTCAAATTTTCTTCCTTTCTGTTTATTTTCACACTTAAACATATTACCTTTAATATGGCATTTGTCGACCTTGAGAAAGCCTTTGACAGAGTTCCACGTGCAGTAATCTGGTGGGCTCTTAGAAAACTAGGAGTAGATGAATGGCTTGTGAAAGCGGTACAAGCCATGTATAGGGGAGCAGTCAGCAAAGTTAGGATTGGCAATGAGTATAGCGAGGAATTTAGCGTACAGGTTGGGGTCCACCAGGGCTCTGTTCTTAGCCCTCTCCTGTTCATCATAGTCCTGCAGGCAATAACGGAGGAGTTTAAGACCGGATGCCCATGGGAACTCCTGTATGCTGATGACCTCGCACTCATAGCTGAATCTATGGTAGAACTAGAGAATAAATTCCAAACCTGGAAGCAGGGACTAGAGAGAAAGGGCCTCAAAGTCAACATGACAAAGACTAAGGTCCTTATAATTAGACGAGAAAACAGAACCCAGATCCCCTCAGGGAAATGGCCTTGCTCAGTATGTAGGAAAGGTGTAGGTAGGAACTCCATTCTCTGCCCCAAATGCAAACAATGGGTACACAAGAGATGTAGCGGGATCTCAGGAAGCTTAATTAAGAATGTAGGATTCACATGCAGCAGCTGTGCTGAAACAGCAAGCAAACAGCCACAGGAAACAAGTACCACCAATCTCTGGGAGGGCCCTGTAGAAACAGTAGACAGCTTCTGCTACCTAGGTGACCGAATTAGCAACGGAGGTGGGTGTTCAGAAAGTACAATAACTAGGGTAAGAACGGGATGGAAGAAGTTTAGGGAACTACTACCACTGCTAGCTGCAAAAGGCTTCTCCCTCAGAATGAAAGGCAGACTGTATGATGCGTGTATCCGAACAGCGATGTTGCATGGTAGTGAGACCTGGGCGCTGAAGGTGGAAGACTTACGTAGATTAGAGAGAAACGAAGCCTGCATGCTCCGATGGATGTGTAACAGTAATATACGTGAACGACAAAGCATAAAGGAATTGAGAGAGAGACTGAGCATAAGAGGAATCAAATGCTACGTGCAGGAGAGGCGGTTACGCTGGTATGGACATGTGATGCGTATGAAGGATGACAGCTGCATAAAAAGGTGCAGAGCACTAGAAGTTGATGGAAACCGCGGAGTGGGGAGACCCAAGATGACTTGGGATGAGGTGATAAAAGCCGACCTTACCCAACTACACCTCTCAAAGTCAATGACACACGACCGTGACTTCTGGCGTCACGCAGTAATACAGGGTACCCGACCTCCCATGGGTACGTGCTGAAGCATATAAACAATATGCCCCCCCCCCCACCGCAAGGTGGTCGTGGAGGTGCCACGGCAAAAAAGCACCCAGCCCACACTGTAAAGTGGACGTGTAGGCGCCACGAAAAAGCACCCAGCACTCACTGTAAATGAGGTTGGTGTTAGGAAGGGCATCCAGCTGTAGAAATCAAGCCAGATCAGTTCCTGTATGAGCAAGGCATGATCAGCCGACCAGACACTGCCCACAACAGGACAACCCGTCTAACCCATGCTAGCGTGGAAGAACGGACGTAAAACGGTGATGATGATGATGATGATGAACAGCTATGATATAAAGTCAATGGAATCCCCATGATTCTGAAGCAAACTTAACCCCATAATTATGTCTGCATAAATATCCAGGGCTAGATTAAGCAAAATAAGCATTTCTTTAGGACTTCATGGAAGAGGGGCACCATACATGCACCATATAAGCACAAATAAGTACATTCTTAGGGCATCAATTAAACAAAGGCATCATTTTATTCAAATTATATTTATTTGTCATTCCACCCCGACTCACTCCCAATTATTTTTGCAGACTTTATGTATTGGAGGTGGGCACCATAATCCTTTAAGTGGTTAGGGCCTGAAAAGGACTTAATCCATCCCTACACTTATCATTAAAACTATATCAATAGCTGCATTAATAATAATAGTTTACCTATCAGTCTAACACTTTAATTAATAAGATTACTGTAGTTAATATTTTAATTATTGATTATTGATTTTAGTCACTCATTTATATTTATTATTACTTTCTACACTAACAATATCCCTTAATAGTTTTTTTTTCTTAAATTGAAATCTAAAATTGAATCAAGTGGAGCAACATTTAAAGAATGGCAGACACTAAAACTTTTTTTTTCTGTTCTTTTTGGTAAAACTCAATATTTTTGCTGTGCTCCAACTGGCAGTTTGCCTTTTCTTAAAAATCCCTCTTCAAACTTTTACTTCTTTACATTTTGATAACTTGCCAGTCAAAGAACAACATGTCAGGGGAGTATTCTTACAGTTTGGCATATAACCAATATATTAGTTGCTGTACATACACCTGGGACAGGTGACTAACTATGTGTCTTTACCTTAGTTAAATTATAATGCCAAAGGAAACAAATACATAAAAATAAAAGAAGTGATATGAAATTCCTCAGCATAGTAAAATTATTTTATATATATATGGACATAATTCTGTTTTGCTTTTTTAAAAATAAATATACATCACTAATTATTCAAATTTAATTTATTTCATACGATATTTATAAAACATTATATGTAATAATGAGTAGACGAATGTGTATGTATGAATGAATATTTATGTGTGTGTATATATATACACATATTTGTGGATTCTGCTTCATCAGATTGAACAATGCCAAACACTGTTGCTTTTACTTCACTTTTCTCTCTCATGGTATTGATTCAATACCCATCAGACGTTTGAGGTATAAAAACATAAAACCAGCAGGTTTTTATGGAAGCATCTAAAAGCAAAATATTAATAAGCTGTGACCTGTTACCAAACTCTGGTGAAAAAATATCATTGATCAAAACTATTTTACAGTAAACAGAATAGCTGAATCATATTTTTGATTTAGATTTTAAAAAATAGGAATGCAACCGACTAAAAATACAAGCAGCCTGCCTAGGAGAAACCTAAACTTGAAAAGCGGATGTATTTTTGTTTCATAGCATCAGCCAGCTTTGGAGACAACACAAAGATTATTGAGCCAATGAGAAAGTCTTTACATGTCATTCACCCAGCTAGAAGCTAGAAATAGCAGTCACATTACCCTTAAATCACACTCCACTGTCTTAAAAAGAATGACATTTTGGATAATGTGATGCAAGGTATACTAGACCTGAAAAGAAAAATAAAGACAGGATAATTATGGCTGGAATGCCTGTGATAATAGCTTTGCTTAATCAGACCTGAAGTGAGACTAGGTGGTACAACAATAGCAACATAATGATTGTAGCCAATGAAGGGAGCCTCTATGTGGTTACTTGATTTGGTAGAAATAACAACCAAAGGTCCACAAGATAACACTATCATTTTGAAAGAGGAGAAACACATTAGATTTTTTTAGATATATTATGTCTGTAAACTTGGTGTCTTTGATCATAGCTCTGCCCCATCACAACTGAACTGAGGCTAATTAGCAGTAACAACATGATAACAAAAGAATCTTTCAGCACTAGCGAATAAGGAAGCCTCTATATAGTTACTCAGCTTACTAGAAAAGGAAACGAAATGCCCCTCAGATCATGTAGCTGAGAAATTTTAAACTTTTTAATACGAATTCTCCTAAAACCACTTCTAGTTCTCTGATACTAAGCTGTTTATATCTATTTAAAATCTGATTTTATGAAAGATGTATATATGTATATATGTATGGACCCATAACACTTGGTGGAATTGTAGGGTGGCTGTAGTGACACATAGCATTTCTTGACCATTTTAAACCTGACAGATCCCATCCCTATCCAGGTCTGATCACAGCAGATTTCTTCCAAATAAGAGGAGAGAAAAAAGATAGAGAGAAAGCACGAAAGCGATAGAGAATAAGTGAGAAAGAGATATAAAGGAAGAATTAAACTGGTACTTTTTTTAATCAACCTTTAAGGGATGAAACATGAAATTGACATCAGCAGGATTTGAACTCAAATTGAAGAGAACCAGAACAAAGCATTTTTTATGGTATTCTAACAACTCTGCCAATTTGCAGCCTAATTTGATGAAAGAACATTTTTGTTAAGTTATGTTTCAAACACAAAATAAATAATGAGAAAGTTTGTTAAATTATTGAATCCCTCCAAAATCCTTGATTATTTTCAAAATTATTAGTAAACCATAAGACTAAACATGATTATTGACAGCACAATGATTAGTAAAAGTTGGACTGAAATCTATGTAAAGAATAATATTCCAGCACATTGTTTAAACAGTCATTAACATTCAGTATTGATTGCTACTAATATGTTCATTTAACTATATAATAAAGGTGATAATGAAATAAGAAACTATTCAATATAGTATAGAATAAATATTGTTATATTTGGGGAGGGTCATGTTGTTAAAATATTGCCAGAAATATATAATAAAACACACTCACTGTTTGGTTTCAGTTAGTGACTAAACTGGCAACCCCACCAAGTTTACTTGGTGAGGAGGGTGATTTTGGACACCCTGTAGGGCAAAAAACAAAATCTGACAAAGGGCGGAAGAACTCATAAGTGTCAACAGCCATCCAAAAATGTGTACATATGTATATACCTATATGCATGTGTATATATGTATATATGTGTATGTATATGCAAGTATACATATGTATATATATGCACGGGGACATAGAAATAATCGGGCTGGACACCTAATCGTGTGGTTAAACCACTGGGAGTGAAGGACCCCTAGCCTTTGTCAGAGCATACTTCTAGGAGAAGGCAACTTAGGAAACTGTGATAACTCAGACATAAAACCTGCGGCTCAGTAGTTACCAATGATGTTGATCTTTTCTTCTTTTCGGATTATAGCTAGTGTCGCTCAGAGAGTGGGATTGGCTCAGTGCACAGTCTTTCCTCACTTTAAAAAAAACTTCATGCTCAGGCATTACATGACAGCATTAATTAATAATAATTAATAATGTTATATCGTGCAATGGCCATACTCGATAACGAGGGGCAGCCATTATGTATGTATGCATGTAGGTAGGTACGTATGTATGGATGTAGGTAGGTAGGTAGGTAAGTAGGAAGGTAGATAGGTAGGTAGGTAGGTAGGTAGGTAGGTAGGTAGGTAGATAGGTAGGTAGGTAGGTAGGTAGGTAGGTAGGTAGGTAGGTAGATAGGTAGGTAGGTAGGTAGGTAGGTAGGTTGGTAGGTTGGTGGGCTGGTTGGTAGGTATATATGTATGTATGTATGTAGGTAGGTAGGTAGGTAGGTAGCTAGGTAGGTAGGTAGATAGGTAGGTAGGTAGGTAGGTAGGTAGGTAGGCAGGTAGGTAGGTAGATAGGTAGGTAGGTAGGTAGGTAGGTAGGTAGCTAGGTAGGTAGGGAGGTAGGTAGGTAGGTAAGTAGGTAGCTAGGTAGGTAGGTAGGTAGATAGGTAGGTAGGTAGGTAGGTAGGTAGGCAGGTAGGTAGGTAGGTAGGTAGGTAGGTAGGTAGGTAGGTAGATAGGCAGGCAGGTAGGCAGGCAGGTAGGTAGGTAGGTAGGTAGGTAGGTAGGTAGGTAGGTAGGTAGGTAGGTAGGTAGGTAGGTAGGTAGGTAGGTAGATAGGCAGGCAGGTAGGTAGGTAGGTAGGTAGGTAGGTAGGTAGGTAGGTAGGTAGGTAGGTAGGTAGGTAGATATATAGCATAGAATGAAATAACAGTAATTTCATAAAAGAAAGGATAAGTATGTTAATTAGTTAATAATAATTATTTCTAATATAAGCACAATGCTAGTAATTTTGTGGAAGGGGAAACTTTATTTTATTAACCCCAGAAGGATGACAGACAAAGTTGACCTCAGTAGGATTTGAGTGCAAAGGGCCATAACTATATGCTGCAAAGGAGTTTTACTCATGCTTTAACAATAATGGTTTCTGATTTAGGCACAAGGCCAACAATTTTGGGGAAGGGAAAGTCGATTAAATTGACCCTAGAGAATTACTGGTACTTTATGATATTGGACAACATGCTATGTGGCATAGAGTTACGGCCCTTTACGTTCTGAGTTCAAATCCCATCGAGGTTAGCTCTGCCTTTCATTCTTACAGGTTCAATAAAATAAAGTACCAGTAATGCACTGGGGTCAATTTAATTGACTTTCCCTTTCTCAAAAAATTGTTAGCCTTGTGCCTAAACCAGAAACTATTATATATTTTTACTGGTTCTTATTTTATCAACATCAAAGAAATGAAAGAGAAAGTTTGCTGCGATATGATTCAAATGCAACTTACAAAGTAATAACTAAAATATTTCAATTAGCAGTATGTTTGTGCTACTGCTAATTAATCCTAGCCAGTCAAGCACATCCTGTGTGCAAAAAGGCATCTCTAACAGATGTTTTATATGCAAATTGTATATAAGCTATAGCTTATCTTTGTCTCAGTACAAAGTGAATAAATATCACTGATGATGGATAAAAAATCCTGAAACACTAATGCCTGGCTTTCTCACATGATTACTGAGATAGTTGTGACATGTTAAAAGCTTAAAACTCATATAGCAAGACTTATATATGTTTATTACACATAAACATATTGTATATGCCTCTAAATACACCTCTATTAAAAGGGCAGATAAACTCCTCAGAGTAAACGGCCATCCACCCCAACTATAGGTTAAATGGTTTCACCAGCCTGCAATTGGTTAATCATGGTGAGTATGGCTACATCCCTGACATGACCAAAATCAAAGAGAAAGAGGTGGAAGTCAACATGAGTGAGAAGGCCCTGGATTGAATATTCCATGCTAGCGTGGAAAAATGGACAATAAATGATGATGATGATGATACCTCTAGTATAAAATATTTAAAGTATTTTTGTTTTGTGTCAGTTGTTTTTGACAACTATATTGCTCAGTAGTATGCTTAAGTTCTTGGTGAGTAAGTTTTTTAAACTGATACTATTTTACTCCAGTGATGGAGCTTCTCTATTGTAGAATTAATCTAGCATCTTAATAAATTCTACCATTTAAAAAAAAAAAGCCACCGCCATCATTACCATCGCCATCATCCTCATTATTATTTAACGTCTGTGGATTGACAGTATCGGTAGAGGGTCAGATGCCATGCTTCGCAGCATAGAGTTATGTCCCTTTACGGTTTGAGTTCAAATCCCACTGAGGTAAACTTTGCCTTTCATCCTTACCGGGTTTATAAAATAAAGTACCAGTAATGCACAGGGATAATTGTTAGCCTTGTGCCAAAAGTAGAAACAATTATTTAACGTCCATTCTCCCTTTATTCTGGGATACACAATATGTGAAAATAAGGTGGGATGGTCACAGATGGAATGCCTTTTTGCATGGGTTTGCTTTGGCAGAGCTCACCTTATGCAGGCTTGGCTGTGTGATTAAAAAACTTGTTTCACAACTGCATAGTTCCAGCATCATTTCCACTTCATCTTATCTTGGACAAGTATCTCCTATTAAAGTTTTCAGTTGATCAATACTTTGTAATGGAATTTACTAGAATCAATCTGTGCAAGGGAATATGAAAGAAACCTTTTTTAAAATAACCTTTAAATTCAAAGAAGTAAACGAGTTTAAGTCTCTCTTACATAAACTCATTTATTTTTTTAATTTAAATCAGTGCTGAGAAGACTGAGACACTTATCCTCTCAAATAAGTCTGTGCAATACACTCTTCATATGAATAGAGATCACTGAAGCAGGTGGAGAAATTCCAGTATCTCATGGCTGTGTTCATAAGTGATGGAAGGCAGGAGGCTGAATTAAGTGCAAGAATTGCAGGAACTGGTGCAGTATTGCACCAGCTTCAGCATCCAGTAATTAGAAGAAGAGAGGTAGGCATAAGAGCCAAACTTGCTATCTTCAATTCAGTATTCATGCCAACCTTTACCTATGGACATGAACCTTGAGTAATGACTAAAAGAATATGATCGTGAATACAAGTAACCCAAATGGGGTTCTGCTCAAAAGTCTTTGGAGTATTGCTACTCAATAGAGCCTGAAGCCCAGAGATCAGAGAGCCACTCCAGGTAGCGCCACTGCTTCTTTGAATTGAAAGATCACAGCTCCAATATTATGGCCATGTGGTTAGAATGTCTCAGGAAAGAATTCACCGGCAGGGGACCCAGGGGTAGACTCCAAGTAAGATTGTTGGATAACATCCATGGTCTCAGTTGGTCATGCTTGGAGATCCAGCTGGATCAATTGGAGTCAGTTTTATTAGAAAATATTAATCTTTTAAATACCTGAATGCTGTGTATTCAATGACGTTTGTTACGTTTTTACCTTAGATTAAAAAATATATGTTGCTGTTGACAAGGTGTCTAGTTTAATCTAAATATTCAGTTTTTTTAGGATGAATTTTAACCGTTTGACATTTATACTTTATAATCATAATATGGCAGTTTGTTGATCATAGAAGCAATATAGCAAGGTTTGTAGTGTTGTGTCACAGTAATTACACTCATAAATTCTTGCAATTAATTGGTGGAATATCAAATATAGGTTGGTAATACATTTGAATCTTATTGTTCATCCACTCCCAAAATATATTGGAACTGAACCAATCAATTCAGCATTAAAACCTAGTTAATAACATGTTCAGTCTATCATTCTACCAATTAACTATTTAGCTTTTTGTATTAATGCCAACTGTTTTATGCTCAAAGTGCATCAAACAAGAGTAATTGGATTGAAGATAAGTGCCAGGTAATTTTAGTTTTGGATAATGAGTGTAACAGTCCCAAGAGATCATTTTAAAAATTCAGTTTAAGAGAATTTAAACTAAAAAAATAAGTTAATGGAAATAGTTTCCTCAGAGGATTTTCATTTCCTGCATAAATGACATTTTTATTAGGCAAAATATAGTATATATAAAAGCAGGAATTCCATAAAACAGAAGCATTTTAGTAAAGTATTAGCCATATGCTCAACCAAGTGAACCTAGCTTTTGCCAGGCAATAAATGTTTCATAGAGTTCATCTAATTTCTCTAGAAATAAGCTGAAAGGTCATTAGAGCATTTAATCAAATAAATTGATTTAGATTTTAAATTCCTTATTTGATGATAGTAAAATCTATTGGCCATCATAGGCTCTATATCTATGTTTTCTCAATAGAGATATTAATTAAAAATGGAAAATAAGTTATCTTTATAAAGAATATAGAAAAAGGAAAAAGATTTTCACATGTTTTATAATAAGAGAATGAGAATAACTTTGTGTTTTTTATACCCAATATCTATGTAATACACACTCAAACATATATATATATATATATATATATATACAGGGTGAGGCAAAAGTCATGCACCATAGTGATAATTTATTAAAAGTATCACACACACACACTTGATAAGACAATGATAGATGTTATATTGACCAATTACATAGAGTGAACAATATATAGTAAAATATCCCCCCACCCCCTATGATAATTACACATAAACATTTAAAGCATGATTGATTAATTAACCTCTACGGTGTACAACTTTTGCCTCACTCTATATATATATATATATATATATATATATCATCATCATTTTTTTTTTTTTACGTCTGCTTTTCCCTGCTTGCAAGGGTGGGACGGGAACTGATTCTGGCTTGATTTCTACAGCTGGATGCCCTTCCTAACACCAACCTCATTTACGGTGAGTGCTGGGTGCTTTTTTGCCGTGGCACCTCCACGACCACTTTGCAGTGGAATGATGGGGACCCCAGTCCCTATCATCTCATTTCTACAGCTGAGTAAACTGGAGCAATGTGAAATAAAGTGTCTTGCTCAAGGAAACAACACATCACCCGGTCTGAGAATTGAACTCACAACCTTTCGATTGCAAAGCCAATGCTCTAACCACTAAGCCATGTGCCTCCTATATATATATAATAAGAAGTTGACAGACCCAGCATAGGTATCAATGCTAGGACCAGTTGCATCTCAGCGTACTCAATAGGTAATTAAAATACACTCCCAGAGTATACACACAGTTATACGCTTCAATACAACACATGTAAACGGGTGCCTATAGTAGTTCCAGGACTCGAGTTTCGGCCACACTTAATGCATCAGTAGGGTGCACTGCACCCTCTGTCTGCTTATATCATGCAACAATGCATAATCAGCGCATGTGGCTTCATCAGCGGGTATGGCCTAATCAATAACCAATCGCTCGACAAAATTCAACTCCAGTTTATGCCGGCTATGACTGCTTGTGACGACCAACCACATATATACATATATATACATATATATATATATATATATATATATATATATATACATATATATATATATATATATATATATATATATATATATATATATATATATATATATATATATAATAATTGTTTCTATTTTAGGCACAAGGCCAGCAATTACCCAGTACATTACTGGTACTTTATTTTATCGACCCCGTAAGGATGAAAGGCAAAGTTAACCTCGGCAGATCGTATATAATAATGATACTATATTGATACTTCGTTCCTGCTCCTTATTATTCATATTATTAAGATGGTGGATTGGCTGTATCGGTAGAGGATCTGACGCCATGTTTTGCAGCAAAGAGTTACGGCCCTTTGTGGTCTGAGTTTAAATCCCGCCGAGGTCAACTTTGTCTTTCATCTTTACGGGGTCGATAAAATAAAGTACCAGTAATGTACTGGGATAATTGCTGGCCTTGTGCCAAAAGTAGAAACAATTATTAACACTCTGCTGCTTAAGGATACCGACTATGGAGAAATACCAAATGTAGAATAGCACACCAGCAACCAGACCCATATTTGCATTGAGTGCGTAAGTTGGTGAACCAATAGTAACTAAACATTACACTCCAATACACTATATTGAAAATACTAAAAAGCACAAAGTATGGTTTAGAAATAGGTCAATAGTATTAATGTGGACATATATCAAGAGGGTAGCTGGAGGTGTTGGTAGTAATAAATATAATAATTATTTCTACGTTTGGCACAAGGCCAGCAATTATCCCAGTGTATTACTGGTACTTTATTTTATCGACCCCCGTAAGGATGAAAGGTAAAGTTAACCTCGGCGGGATTTGAAATCAGAATGGCAAGGGCCGTAACTCTATGCGTCAAAGCATGGCGTCCGACCCTCTACTGATACTGCCAATCCACCGCCTTATAATGAATATAATAATGAGAGGATGGGAATTGTGAGGATGATAATTAATATTGTGCAGCAGACTAATAGTAAATAAGTCTAATTATACTATGATATGGTCCTGTAACTCCTGATAGAATCGTAGTAGCACCATATTGGCATGCAATGTCTCTTGGGCATTTTAAACCTGGTAGAGCCCATTCCTCTCCAGGCCTAGAGTACAGCAGAATTCTTCTAGAGAGAGGAAGAATTGACCCCAGTACTAGACTGGACTGGTACTTTTTTTATCGACCTTGAAAGGATGAAAGGTAAAGTTGACCGTGGCAGGATTTGAACTCAGAAAGCAGAGAGCTGGAATGAAAAGCATAAAGCATTCTATCCGATGTTCTAACTACTCTACCAATTCACCACCTAATTATACTATAGTAGGTACAATTTATGAAATATATTTTGGTGAGATACACAGATTTGTTATGCATTCTCTCAATAGACATCGGATAGTACCAGATAAATAACATTAGGATTATTCCTTCACTTGAGGTTCTGCATAAAATAAATGGTATACACAGAAATCATCTCTCTCACTTACCCTGTAAATTCTGATGGAATTGTAGGGGCGCTGTTGTGACATACACTATTTCTAGGGCATTTTATGTCTGGCAGAGCCTATCCTTCTCCAAGTCTGAATACAGCAGATTTCTTCCAAAGAAAGATAGAAAGTGAGAGAAAGAAAGTGCGAAAGGGGTATAGATGAAAAATCGATTCCAGTACTAAACTGGCATTTTTTTTTATTGACCTCAAAATGATGAAAAGCAAAGTTTAAAGGATTTGAACTCAAAGTGTAGAGGACTGGAACAAATACTGCAAAATATCTATATGACATTCTAACAACTCTGCCAATTTGTCGCCATACACAGGAATCAAGCTTGATAATAAAACATTTTATTTGCAAAATATATGATAATGGAATAGTGTTTAAAACGGTTTGCAAATGCGTGTGGAAAGTGCAGGGTTGAGAGGACCCTTTAATCTTGCTAAGAACATGAATCCTTTCTAGAATTGGTGTCACATTAAGAGAAAAAACATGAAAGTTAAAGGACCACGCAGCCAATAACTAATTCAGAGGTATGTTGCTTGATGCTTTTGACATTAAGGAAAAACAAATAGAGACATACAATATAAAGGAGCAGTGGAAATTCCTGAAAAATAACCTACTGAAGGCAACAAATGCAATCTGTGGTTGGAGCAGGTCTCTAGGGAGGAGAGTGACTTGGTGGTGGAACAGTAGGGTGGAGAAGACACTTAAGGCCAAAAGAAAGACGTGGAATGAATGATGGGCTGGGGATGTAGAGAACACTACTAGGAGATGTGGGGAGAACCTAGACGACAAATGTACTTTGCAAGAAGGGAAGCAGAAAATAAAAAAAATTAAGCATGTTTTGCAGTGTGAGGATCAAAGGTGTGAAGTGTTCAAGGTTGTGAGGCAGTGTGTCAGGGAAAATTATGATGTTATTGGGGAGAAGTGTATCCATGATGATACTGAAGTACTTGCCCTCACTGATGCTAAAAAGAAGGTAGCATGGAAGTGCCACTATGAAAGACTACTAAATGAGGGGAATGAATTGAAAGAAAATACTTTGTCCCAAGTTGACCCAACAGGGGACTGGTTGTACAAATCAGCAGTAGTATTGTAAATAAGGCAATCAAGGATATGATGACAGACAAAGCAGTAGAACCTATGAGGATAGTTGCCAAGATGCTGAAAGCATCTAGGATGGTGGGTCATGCAATGGCCACCTGTATTGTAAACCAAGTAATGCAAAGTAGTGTCATACACAATGACTGGGGCAGTAGCATCATCATCAACTTCAACAAGGGTAAAGGAGATGCTTTAGACAGAGAAAACTATAGAGGCATTAAGCTGGCTGACCAGGTCATAAAGGTCACAGAAAAAGTGATAGAGTAGCTGATTAGGGATGAAATGCAGTTATGATTTGCACCAGGTAAAATTTCCACAGATGCTCTCTTCCTTGCAGCAACTGCAGGAGAAGTACTTAGCTGTTACTCGGATGACCAAATTAGCAGTGGAGGAAGGTGTTCCAAATGTACAGTAGCCAGGGTAAGAAGGTTGAAGAATACATCTAATACACTTAACTCCTACCCTCCTTCCCCCTTCCATACACCTTCCAACCTTAACACTCCACCCACATCCTAATCACCCCACCCACATCCTAATCACCCCACCCTTCTCCTACATCTTTACTCCTCGGCACCAATCCCCAGCCCACACTGTAAAGTGGACTTGATGGTGCCACAATAAAAGGCACCCAGTCAACACTGTAAAGTGGTCATGTAGGTGTCATGACAAAAAACACCCACCACACTGTAAATATGGTTGGCATTAGGAAGGGCATCCAGCTGTAGAAACCATGCCAGAAGCAGTTCTGTATGAGCAAAACAGTTACATGACCTGACTTGCCCCAAATGAGACAGCCCATATAACACATGCTAGCATGGAAAATAGATGTTAAATGATGATGATGATGATATATATATATATCATCATCATCATCATCATCATCGTTTAACATCTATCTTCCACGCTAGCATGGGTTTAGACGAGAATTGTCCCACGTGAGGCAAGATTGGTTGTCTTGCTCGTATAGGACTGTCTGGCGGGTTTTCTACGGCTGAATGCCCTTCCTAACACCAACCAGTTTTACAGTGTGGACTGGGAGGTTTTTACCGTGTTACCTACATGGCCACATTACAGCGTGGACTGTGTGTTTTTTTGTCGTGACACCTACACAACCTCATTTATTTAGGACTGGATGTTGTGGTACCAACATAACTTTACAGAGAAAGGGGTGGTGTAGATGGGGGTGGGGGTAGGGGTAGGGGGATGGGGGTGTATTTTTGGTTAGGAGGTGCCTACTGACTGCAGGTTTTGCTTTGTACTTAGGCAAGGCGGGTCTTCTGTATTACTGCGTAGCGCCAAAGATCTCGGTCCAGTGATATTGTCTTGGAGAGGTGTAAGTGTGTGAGGTCGGAATTTATCAAATCGTCCCATGTTTTTCTGGGTCTGCCTACTCCGTAACTTCCATCAATTTTGATCGCCCTGCGTTTTTTTTATACAACTGTCGTCTTTCATGCAAATCACGTGACCACATCAACGCAGTCTTCTCTCGAGTAAACAGCATCTGATCCCTCTTATTCCTAATTTTTCCCTTAGTTTATTTATGCTTTGCCGTTCATGTATATTACTATTATCCATCCAACGGAGCATGCAAGCTTCGTTCCTCTCCAGTCTGCGCAGAATCTCTGCACACAAGGCCCATATCGCACTGCCATGTAACATTGCTGTTTCTATGCAGGCATCATACAGTCTGCCTTTCATTTTTAGGGAGAAACCTTTAGCGGCCAATAGTGGCAGAAGCTCACTGAACTTTTTCCATCCTGTTCTGACTCTGGCTACTGTACTTTCAGAGCACCCTCCACCACTGCTGATTTTGTCACCCAGGTAATGGAAGGTGTCCACTATTTCTATAGAACCATCAGGGAAATGGAAGGAGCTAGTCTCCTGTGTGCACTTGCTACTACTTATTGCACCAGAGCACCGGCCACATATAAAATCTATGTTCTTAGTTAGCTTACCTGTAATCCCACTACATCTTTTATGCACCCATACTTCACATTTGGGACATAACATGGAGTTTCTGCCTACTCCTTTCCTACACACTGAGCATGGCCATTTCCCAGAGGGGACAGTGCTCTATTTTCCTTCCTACATACTAGAACTTTAGTCTTAGACAAGTTAATTTTCAGGCCTTTTGATTTTAGGCCATGCTTCCAAGTTTGGAATTTCTTCTCTATTTCAGCGATTGATTCAGTTATGAGCGTTAGATCATCTGCGTATAGAAGTTCTCATGGGCAGCCGGTCTTGAACTCTTCTGTTATAGTCTGAAGGGCAATAATTAATAGGAGGAGGCTAAGGACAGAGCCCTGATGAACATCGACTTTTACACTAAATCCTTCACTATATTCATTGTTAATTCTAACCTTGCTGACTGTTTCTTTATACATGGCTTGTATAGCTCTCACAAGCCATTCATCTACACCTAGTTTTCTAAGAGCCCACCAGATAATGCAGTGGCGGACTCTGTCAAAGGCTTTCTCCAGGTCAACAAAAGCTAAGTATAGGGGTTTACTTTTAGCCAGGTACTTCTCCTGTAGTTGTCGTACAAGGAAAAGGGCGTCTGTGGTACTTTTACCTGACACAAACCCAAATTGCATTTCATCTAGATCATTTCGCTCTCTGATTATTTGCGTTATAACTTTTTCTGTGACTTTCATGACTGGTCAATTAATTTAATGCCTCTATAGTTCCCCCTATCTAGGGCATCTCCTTTACCCTTGTAGCAGTTAATGATGATGCTGCTTGCCAGTCATTTGGTATGACCCCATTCTGTATGACTTGGTTTACTATCTGGGAGACCATAGTGAGTCCCACTGATCCAGATGCTTTCAGCATTTCAGCAACTATCTCCGAAGGCCCAGCTGCCTTGCTGTCTTCATATCTTTGATTGCCTTACTTATTATACTACCTTCAACTTGCACTGCTGGTCCCTCTATTGGATCGATTTGGGGCAGACTATCTTTTTCCCAGTTATTCTCCTTATTTAGTAGCCTCTCGTAGTGACACTTCCAAGCTACCTTCTTATCAGTATCAGTGGTGGCAAGTACACCATCATCATTAAGGACACACTTCTCCCCGACATATCATGGTTTTCCTTGACACATTGTCTAACAATCCTGAACACCTCACGTTTTTGGTCCTCGCGTTGTAGAACATGCTTGAACTTTCTTTCCTTTGCTTCCCTTCTTCCAAGGTACACTTGTATATAATGATAATGATAATAATAATAATAATAATTATCATAATAATTATCATAATAATAAAAAGGCCAATTTGTTATGTCTTGTTATGTCTTCATTTCCTATATATATATATATATATATATATATATATATATATATAGGGAAATGTATGACCCCAACGGCAGAGCTCAAGCCGTTTCGACAGCTATTTCTGGACTAAATAGTTTAGTCCAGAAATAGCTGTCGAAATGGCTTGAGCTCTGCCGTCGGGATCATACATTTTCCTATTACCCACTCTACTACACTAAGTATTGAGTACTTTGGTGCGTTATGGTCCATCTGGTTCCTTACCACAACTCCTTCGTTTTATATATATATATATAAATATATATAAATATATATGAGATACAACCAGTACTGGCATTGATAAATATGCTGGGTCCGTCAACTCCTTATTATATTATGTATATATATATATACACACACACACACACATATATATTTACAACTATATATATATTGTGTGTGTGTATGTGTGAGTGTGTGTGTGTATGTATACATTTCTCAAATTTTATTGTAATTTCTGAAAGATTTTCAAATTTAATCGCATATTTTTTTACTTTCCTGTTTAAAAAGAAAATAACTGAGAATAATTTTCTAATATTTTTATCTGCACACTCTTCTTTCTAACGTTACTCTTTACCGAGAAAGATGGTTACTATATAAAGCATCTTATTTTAGTAACAGTTTGACTCACAAGACTGGTTTTTAATTTCTTGTCACTAATAATAATATCCAACTTTATCTGAAAGTTGATCCTAGTTTAAATAGCATGCTAGTAAAATGAGTTGCACCTAATAATTTGTATATAAATACTATTAAAGTGAATAAATAATTACTGAATGAGACAAAAGTTGTTGATCTCTTTTTCCTTCTATTTTTTTTTTCTTCTTCTCTCGCATGTTATTTATTTTTCGCAAAATAGTTGTTTAATGTTAGAAGGAAGCAAATGTCAACTGACCAACAGAATGAGGTATATTATAATGAAGAAGAGATTTTTAACTGGTCTCTAAAGGAAATAAGCACAATTATTTCCTCACAGAAGAGACACATCAGTGGCAATATCAGGACAAGCTTAAACGATGGAGCCAGTGTGACTGAAAAGGTCAGCCACATACTTTGAATTAATGCAACATAGAGTTAAGCATTTCGTTGAGTGCTTTATTTTAAGAGTCTAGCATTTTAGATAAAGCACACAGTGCAGTTACTATTAACAGAAATAATAATGTCTGTTTATGTAATTCTGGCTTGACAAGATGCTATTTGATCGGAACTGACTACTAAGGACTTGATACTACCATTTTGGCTTGATCTTTTAGGGCAGCATAAGCCACAGTTAACTGTAGCAACTCAGCATGAAGTTGATGCATTTTAAAAGCAATAGCGTAATCAACAGACAATCAGTAATTATATCTTTTGGCTTTTCTTTTGTTTCAACTTGTTTTTTTATTTTTTATATTTTATATGAAGCAAACATTTGTAGTGAGAAAACATCACCCCACTGAGAAGATGAAAATAACTACTTTAATGTCTTTCCCGGCATCTTAGAGCAGTGGAAGAATATGTCATGGATCTCTAACTCTGTCTGCTTCTCTCTCTCTCTCTCTCTCTCTCTCTCTCTCTCTCTCTCTCTCTCTCTCTCTCTCTCTCTCTCTCTCTCTCTTTCCCTCTCTCTCTCTCACTTTCTTACACACTCTCTCTCTAGCTCTCTTTCTCCCCACTTTCTTTCTCTCTCTCTCTCTCTTCTTGGTATTAGAGGAATAGATAGGATTATAGCTATAATATGGACAGAGAATGGTCGAATGGTTAAGAAGTTTGCTTTGCAGTCACAAGATCCCAGGTTCAACTCTACTGCAAGGCATTTTGAACACATATTTTTCTCTCCATAACCTTGAGTTAATCTAAGACTGATGAGTGAAACTGAGGAGACAGAAACTGTATAAAATCTTGTTGAGTGAACTCTTCCTGTAATTAAAAGGTCCTGACACATTGAGTCCCTTTAGCATTTAAATTGGCCATATCCAGCCAGAATTCTCTCACCTCTTTCTGTTCAAACCAGTTGCAACCTGCCACTCATACTGATGTTAAGGTATTTTTCTGAA
Organism: Eledone cirrhosa; assembly: GCA_964016885.1. Classification (NCBI taxonomy): domain Eukaryota; kingdom Metazoa; phylum Mollusca; class Cephalopoda; order Octopoda; family Eledonidae; genus Eledone; species Eledone cirrhosa. Next base: position 110,999,466 of record OZ024745.1, read on the forward strand.
AATAAATGATATTAAAATCACATACATTCGATATTATTTGAGATAATTGTGTGAGGTAAAGCTTTTACCGTGAAAGTATAATAGTAAAAATAATGGTATATATAGAGTAATGTAAATACTAAAGTGTTAAATCATACAAAAACCCACTGCACAAGCTTATACTAGAATATTTCAAAACAGACCTATTGGAAGTTATCTGTAATAGGAAATAAGTGCAGGAATAATTTCTTAATAGGTCTCAGTTCCGAAATCGAGAACCATAGAAAAACAAAAGGTATTTTGTCCATGTAGCTCAAAAGTCATTTAAGATCTCACACTAAGAAAGAGAAATTATAGGTTCAAGAAAGAGGAGCAGTAACAACATTTCTGAAGGGAGGGGTGGGGGGGCAAATTTGGTCAATTTAGTTGTAGTGATTAGTTTAGCTGTTATTATCAAATATTAACTAAGATTTTAAAAAACTTCAAATTTAAACATGTGTACATAAATTGTAGCGCATATACATATAGATGTGTGTTTTGGTAGTTTGTGGGGGAAAATATAATTATTGGAGGGGACCGTGCCCCCTCCCCAAGTTCCATCACCCCTAAGAAGAGGTCAAGCACCATGTATATATGTATGTAGTCAGTGTATCTGTGTGTGTATGCATTTTTGTATGTATGTGTGTATGTATGTGTACATATATATATATATATATATATTAATATATATAAATATGGAAGCTAAAGGACCCCACAGCCAGAAATAAATTTAAAAGCATATTACTTGATGCTTTCGACAGTAAGGAAGAGCATTTAGAGTCGTACAATATAGAGGAACAGTGGGAACTCCTGAAAGCAAACCTGCTGATGGCGGCAGATGAAGTCTGTGGTTGGAGCAGGCCTATAGGCAGGAGGAGAGTAACATGGTGGTGGAACAGTAAGGTGGAGGAGTCAATTTAGTCCAAAAAGCAGGCTTGGAAAGTATGGCGGGATGGGGGAAATAGAGAAGACTATCAAGTGGCCAGGAGGGAAGCTTGGAGACAAGTGTACTTCGCAAGAAGGGAAGCAGAGGAAAGAAAGTTCAAGCATGTTCTACAACGCGAGGACCAAAAACGTGAGGTGTTCAGGATTGCTAGGCAATGTGTCAAGGAAAACCATGATATTGTCAAGGAGAAGTGTGTCCTTAATGATGATGGTGTACTTGCCATCACTGACGCTGATAAGAAGGTAGCTTGGAAGTGTCACTACGAAAGGCTACTAAATGAGGAGAATAAATGGGAGAAAGACAGTCTCCCCCACATCGACCCAATAGAGGGACCAGCAGTGTTAGTCGAAGGTAGTATAATAAGTAAGGCAATCAAAGATATGAAGACTGGTAAGGTGGCTGGGCCTTTGGAAATAGTTGCTGAAATGCTGAAAGCTTCTGGAATGGTGGGACACACCATGGTCACCCGGATAGTAAACCAAGTCATACAGAATGGGGTTGTTCCGAAGGACTGGCGTAGCAGCATCATCATTAACTGCTACAAGGGTAAAGGAGATACCCTAGATAGGAGTAACTATAGAGGCATTAAATTAATCGACCAGGTCATGAAGGTCACAGAAAAAGTAATAGCGCAACTAATCAGAGAGAGAATTGATCTAGATGAAATGCAGTTCGGGTTTGTGTCAGGTAAAAGTACCACATATGCTCTTTTCATTGTACGACAACTACAGGAGAAGTACCTAGCTAAAAGTAAACCCCTATACTTAGCTTTTGTCGACTTGGAGAAAGCCTTTGACAGAGTCCCCCGTTCCATTATCTGGTGGGCTCTTAGAAAACTAGGTGTTGATGAATGGCTTGTGAGAGCTATACAAGCCATGTATAAAGAAACAGTCAGCAAGGTTAGAATTAACAACGAATATAGTGAAGAGTTTAGCGTAAAAGTTGGTGTACACCAGGGCTCCGTTCTTAGCCCCCTACTATTTATTATTGCCCTTCAGGCTATAACAGTGGAGTTCAAGACCGGCTGCCCATGGGAACTCCTATACGCAGATGATCTAACGCTCATAGCTGAATCAATGGCCGAACTAGAGAAGAAATTCCAAACATGGAAGCATGGCCTAGAATCAAAAGACCTTAAAATTAACCTGTCTAAGACTAAAGTTCTAGTTTGTAGGAAGGAAAATAGAGCACCGGTCCCATCCGGGAAATGGCCATGCTCAGTATGTAGGAAAGGAGTAGATAGAAACTCCATTTTATGTCCCAAATGCAAAGTATGGGTGCATAAAAGATGTAGTGGGATCACAGGTAAGCTAACTAAGAACATAGATTTTATATGTGGCCGGTGCTCTGGTGCAATAAGTAGCAGCAAGTGCCCACAGAATACTAGCTCATTCCATTGCACAGATGGTTCTATAGAAATAGTGGACACCATTCGTTACCTGGGTGACAAAATCAGCAGTGCGGGAGGGTGCTCTGAAAGTACAGTAGCTAGAGTCAGAACTGGATGGAAAAAGTTCAGAGAGCTTATACCACTATTGGCCGCTAAAGGATTCTCTCTAAAAATGAAAGGCAGGCTGTATGATGCCTGCATACGAACAGCAATGTTACATGGCAGTGAGACCTGGGCATTGTGTGCAAAGGATATATGCAGACTGGAGAGGAACGAAGCTTGCATGCTCCGCTGGATGTGTAATAGTAATATACGTGAACGGCAAAGCATAAACGAACTAAGGGAAAAATTAGAAATAAGAGGGATCAGATGTTGTTTACTCGAGAGAAGACTATGTTGGTATGGTCACATGATGCGCATGAAAGACGACAGCTGTATAAAAAAGTACAGGGCAATAAAAATAGACGGTAGCCACGGAGTAGGCAGACCCAGAAAAACTTAGGACGACTTGATAAATTCCGACCTCACACACTTACACCTCTCCAAGACAATGTCACTGGACCGAGATCTTTGGCGCTACACAGTAATAAAGAAGACCTGCCTTACCTAAGTACAAAGTGAAACCTACTACAGTCAGTAGGCACCTCTAACAAAATACACCCCCGTCCCACTACCCACACCCTATCCACACCACCCCTTTCAATGTAAAGTTATGTTGGTACCACAACATCCAGTCCGAAACAAATGAGGTCGTGTAGGTGTCACGACAAAAAAAACACACAGTCCACGCTGTAATGTGGCCGTGTAGGTAACACGGTAAAAACCTCCCAGTCCACACTGTAAATGTGGTTGGTGTTAGGAAGGGCATCCAGCCGTAGAAAACCCGCCAGACAGTCCTATGCGAGCAAGACAACCAATCTTGCCTCAAGTGGGAAAACTCTCGTCCAAACCCATGCAAGTGTGGAATATGTACGTTAAATGATGATGATGATGATGATGATGATATTAAATGAATGCATTTATGTATATGCATATATGTATATAACAAATTATAAATAACATTAGAATAATTATGCTTCTGTTAGTAAGTAATTAAAATTCTTCTATAGATAATGTTTTTGCACTCTTTCTAATATGAACTAAAATATCTATAAGATCATGCGTATATTTGTTTATATTTGAAAATAAACTGATGGAAACTGTCTTAGCTTATATACAAAGTTAATACTTTACTTTAAACAATCTACATATTTAGCTCATTTGTCTTATAAACCAAATCAAAATTTTACTTAAGAAATTACCAGGTGATTATAAATTTAAAAAATTAAAAATTAATAAATAAATAAATAAATTGAAATATAATTAAACAAAAAAAATAGAAAAATAAAGTCTATCTAAAACGAGGCTAATGATCTAACCAGCTAACTGTGCATTGAACCTAACATGGCAGCCATTTGGGTAATTCAACCAATCAATTAAATACTCACCCTACTAAACAGCTAACCAACCAACAAAGCCAAACAAACCAGTAATCAAAGAAACAGATAAAAATAGAGAAAGAAAGTCAATGAATATGGACCCCCCCCCCCCCTCCTCTCCAATCCCATCTCCTCTCTAATTAAATGTCTTTGATCAAGTGTCAGTCATAGGCAATTTCACAAATTGTCATAATCATTAAGTTGTAAGGTTCAACAATCATTCCATGAAGATAACATACAGAATTATTTGCATAAATATCAGACAACAGATTCATACTGCATTTCTCACTAGTCATGCACACACACACATACTTGTATGTGTGTGTGTGTATAAATATATATATTTACACACACACATACACATACATGCACACACACACAAACACACACACACACACAAACACACACACACACACACACATATATATATCATTATCATCCTTTTTCCCTGTGTGCAAGTGTATATATATATATATATATATATATATATATATATATATATATATATGTGTGTGTATATATCTATCTATCTAGGGCGGGTAAAATTCCCGAGATCCATAGACGAGTTCTCTCCAGCGGTCTCTGTCCCTCATTATAGCTACCATGTCCTGTGTCTCCAACAGACCAGGACATCAACATATGTTAACTTTGGTCTTCGTCTTCCAGTGTGTCCATGCAGGGGCTCCCACGGCAGCACTGAGTGCAGTGTCAACTCTGAATGTCAGTGAGCATGTCCAGCTAACCTCAGTCTCCTCTGTGTCACTTTTGAGCTGACGTTTGGGAGGCTCCTGTACAGCTCTGAGTTCTTCATCCTCAGTGTATACTGATTAATGTTCAGAGCCATCTTCAGCATTCTCGTGTAGCACCCACCCACCATCTGAGTGAGTTTCTTGGTCAGTGTCCAAGTCTCAGACCCGTACAGCAGCACAGACTCCACTACAGCAATAAAGAGGCAGATCTTCAGGTTTTTACGAAGGTCCCACTTCCACACCAATCTCAAGCTGTGGCACGCCGCCCAGGCTTTGCTCTTCCTCTTGACCACATCATCTTCCGTATTCCCAATCTTTGCTCCCAAATACAGGAAGTCCTCAACCAATTCTAGCGGCTTCCCGCCTACATTAGTAATCTTCTCTGGCTTCTTAATATTCTCTACCAAATATTTTGTCTTAATCTCATTTATTCTCAGCCCCACACCCATCGACACAGTCTCCACCTTTTGCATCAAATTCTCTGCCTCCTTCACTGTGTTTGTCACCAAAACTATGTCGTCGGCAAATTCAGCATCTGATATCTTTTTTGTCTTAACTCTCCTGCTCTGAGCCGGTGCTACAGTAAAGCCAGAGTCCTGGTGTTTCTCCAGTGCAAGGCGCATACAATAGTCCACTATGATGATAAAAAGGTAGGGAGCCAATGTATCTCCCTGGAGCAGTCCAGCCAGTATCTCAAAGAACTCTATCATCCCATCAGGTGTAATAACTTGGGCTTTGGTGTTGGTTAGAGCAGTGATATCAGTGATATATATGTCCTTCTCTCTCTATCCCTCTCTCTGTCTATATATATATATCATCATCATCATCATCATCATCATTTTACGTCCACTTTTCCCTGCTTGTTATACTTGGGGAGGGTCATATTGTTGTAATAATATTGCCAAAAATAATAACAGCACCCACTCACTGTTTGGTTGGTTTTCGCTTCTGTATCTTTTATATCTCCACAGTTAATTCACTCGGTCCTCAATGTTTATCATTGACTGACCAACAGTCAAAAATACAGATAAAATACAGATATAAACACATATATATATATAGTCTAACAAAGTTCTTTTGTTGCACATCTGCAACATCATCAGTGATACTATTATGTTCCTCCTGTTGTATTGTATGTCTACGCCATTTTTATTTTATCTGTTTATTTATTTATTATTTTTGTCTTCTTCTCTGTGCATGCGTTTGCATGTGTGTATAGTGTTTGGTGTGTGTCCGCGTTTGGGTGACTGTATTCTATCTTAGTTTACTACTGTGTGTTTACATGTGTTTGTTGTTATTGTGCTTGTGTATATATTTGTTGTATATACTTGTTGTATATTATTTATTTATTTATATTTCTCTTAAGTCAATATTGTTTGTTTGGGTGTTGTTGTTATTCCATTCATTTTTTCTGTTTAGCTTTGGCCTTCTAAGCTCTATTTCGCTTGCCTCTCTGATTTGCCTATCTGCTGGGTCATTTCTATGTTTAGATATTATTTTAATTTCTATGTTGTCTATGAGTGTGTTCTGTTATTATTTCTGGCAATATTATTACAACAATATGACCCTCCCCAAATATAACAATTTTTGTTTCGACACATGATTTCATATCAAAATCCTCACAAAACAAATTCATCGGCGTTATATATATATATATATATATATATATATATATATATATAAAAGGATGTGATACTTTATTTGTATGTATAGGCTTCATGCAGAACACTCCCAACAGGCATTTTCACTGTTACTCTTTGTTGACACACATAATTAGTATATAGTTTCATTCCTATTACATTGTTGGCCATTTTCAAAGTATAGTCAACTTGCTAAGTGGACATGCTTCACTGAAAAGATCTAATAAGATAAAAACATGTTCTTTACTTTCAGCATGTTGTCTTATACACCAGATCTACCCTACAGTGTATTCTCTAAAATTGTTCTAAAAGATTTGCATCAGATCAGGCTGATGCAAATCTTTTAGAACAATTTTTCTTATGTTTGCTTACTTTTCATGATCTGAACACACCTAAAGTTTTAGTCTTGAAATCGTCTCAGTTGATTGAAGTGTTCTCTTACTCACCATATCACCATATTAAGTCTGCAAAACTCTATTTCATTGATAGTGCCCCCCTCCATCTAGGAATTCTGACCTCTACTCTTTATATATATATATATATATATATATATATATATATATATATATATATATATATATATATATATATATCATCATCATCATCATCATCATTTTACGTCCGCTTTTCCCTGCTTGCAAGGGTGGGATGGGAACTGATTCTGGCTTGATTTCTACAGCTGGATGCCCTTCCTAACACCAACCTCATTTACAGTGTGGGCTGGGTGCTTTTTTGCCGTGGCACCTCTACGACCACTTTGCAGTGGAATGATAGGGACCACAGTCCCTATCATCTCATTTCTACAGCTGAGTAAACTGGAGCAATGTGAAATAAAGTGTCTTGCTCAAGGAAACAACACATCACCTGGTCTATATATATATATACATCATTATCTACATTGTAATCAACCCAATTTTCACTAACTTTTCATGGTTTTCATGGTTTGAGGCTAGATAAATAAGGTAGAGGAGACTATGTTTTCCTCATACAAACTTTTGCTTGATTTCCGCAGCTGTATCAGATATATTCCCTTCCTAATGCCAACTATATTACAACACATATATATCATCATTATCATCATTTTAACATCCGCTTGCCCTGCTACCAATTGTTGGACAGGTTTACATAGACCAAGTCTGTTCTTAACCAGGGTTACTCATCTCCCAGACAGGCCAGGGATCTGTCACCATGCTAATGTGTGGTCCCATATTCTACTGAAGGTAGAGTAGAGGTTGTTATGTCATTCCTACTGGTGTTGACTTGCAACAGTTTAAGCAGAACCACAACAGCATCAAATTTACTAATCTCAGAGAACATAGGAACTGTCCCTTATTTCAGATTTAAAAAAAATTAAAATGACATCTTCCACATAAATTTAGATAAACCAGGATGGGTGTATCTGAGTAGTTGTTCAACTTGTTAGAAATAGTAACTGAATCTTCCTCAAATCACATTCTGCCATCTCCAAAATTCCAGTTACACGTTGAATAATATTGACCTAGAACGATTATATCTTTAAAAAATGACAGAGTGACCAAAGTTGGAAAGTCTTTGATTAAACGTCTGCTTAGTTAGAGCTGATCTAAGGTAAATAATTGTTTCTACTTTTGGCACAAGGCCAGCAATTATCCCAGTGTATTACTGCTACTTTACTTCATCGACCCCGTACGGATGAAAGGCAAAGTTAACCTCAGCGGGATTTGAACTCAGATTATAAAGGGCCGTAACTCTATACTGAAAAGCATGGCATTTGACCCTCTACCGATACTGCCAATCAACTGCCAATAAATAATGTGAATTTAGAATTTGTTGATTACAAAGTACAAAACAATATCCTTTTATTTATTTTTATTCATTTACTGGTTTCAGTTATTTAACTGTGGCCATGTTGGAATTTAGTCAATCATATCAGCTCTATGATTTCCTTTATCGAGTTTGGTACTTAGTTTATCAATCTCTTTTTGTGAAAACCACTGTTACAGGACATAAACAAACAGTAAACATAAACACAGACATTGACACATACACACTGGACTTCATGATGGAAATATATACAGTGGGCTTCAACAAACTTTCATCTACCAAAATTACCTCACAAGGCTATAGTAGATGTCATTTGGCCAAGGTGATATGCAGTTGGACTGAACCTGAAACCTTGTGGCTGCAAAGCAAACTCTTTAACCACACAACCATGCCTTGCACATACATTTACTAAAAAACTCTGAAACTTTATGCCTTTCATTTTATCATTTGCTATAATTGTTTCTGCACATTTAAATTGAATAGTTACAATCTAAGCAGAATGAATTCATTCTACAGCTCACATTTATCTCTTACTTTATTGCCCCTGCAAGACTTTAGACTAAACTATATACATTACTCTAACATTCTTTCATCTATTCCTGTCTTTTACTAACCTTCTTCTCCCTTTAAAACATCACAATCGGCAACCATCACAGACAAACAAATAATGAATCCACAAATACATTATATTTATCTTATTTCTAAACAATTTCATTGTTCAGATGTTAAAAAAAGCTAAATTATTGCATACAATGACATTACTCTCATGACAATACAACCAAAGTTTTCATATTCTATAAATCAATCTTTTGATATAATTTAGTTAAATAATTAAATAAAAATGTGATTTACATGTTTTGATAAATAGAATAATTCTGTATGGTTTCTTTTTCTCTCAAAAATTCCTGCACTAAAAGAATAATTAATTTAATATGTTTCCTTAGAGGAAATTTCACTTTAAGACCAAGTTACTTGTTTTTAACATTCAATTTTAACACATATTGGGAGGACCCTTCAGTTTGTGTCAAAAGACACAACTTCTCCTCTGCACTTGATAAAATGCATGACTATAGGTAAGCAGGATGTAGACCCCCTCATGCTGGTGACCTACGCAATAAACACACCCAATACACACTGCAAAGTGTTTGGGCATCCAGTCGTAGAAAGCTTGCCAAACAAAAGGTTGGGAGGACCTTTCAGTTTGTGTCAAAAGAAACAACGTCTCTGCACTTGATATGACTGTATATAAATGGGATACAGAACACTCAGCCTGTCTGGTAGGCCAGAAGCTCCATTTCACTGACTTGGTCTATGTAGACCCATCTAACCCTTGCTAGCAGGGAAAATGGACATTAAATAATGATGGCTTTATTGATACAGCATCAGACACCATGCTTTGAAGCATAGAGTTATGGCCCTTTACGTTCTGAGTTCAAATCCTGCAGTGGCACACTGGGGTTGATTTAATCGATTTCCCCCTCCCCCCAAAATTGTTGGCTTTGTCCCTAAATCAAAAACCATTATTTAAGGGCAGTGGATTGGCAGTATTGGTTGAGGGTTGGACGCCATTCTTTGCAGCATTGAGTTATGTCCCTTTACGTTCTGAGTTCAAATCCTGCTGAGGTTAACTTTGCCTTTCATCCTTACGGGGTCAATAAAATAAAGTACCAATAATATACTGGGATAATTGCTGGCCTTGTGCCAGAAACAATTATTATTATGATTCTGCATGAAGAAAATATCTGTGAATTTTGTGATTAAGGGTCACAAAAGACAAACCTGATAAGTTCTGGTCTAAATGTAAATTCAATAAATCAATAGAGTTGCTGTAGTAAAATGATAAACAGTCCTATTTTCATTGAAACATATTGTTGATTGATTCTGAAATAATCACACATGTTGGACAAACTGTGATGCACTTCATAATAACAGATATATAACAGATGTATAACAGATATATAACAGATGTATAACAGATATATAACAGATGTATAACAGATGTATAACAGATGTATAACAGATCTATAACAGATGTATAACAGATGTATAACAGATGTATAACAGATATATAACAGATGTATATTCCATAAACTCAATCTTCTATAGAAATGGATTCATCTTTAAAAATTCATTGATATTTTTTCATAATAATAATTTTCTACTTTAGGCAATTTGAAGGGGAAGGGAAAGTCATTTAACTCGACCCCACTGGATTACTGGTATTTTATTTCATTAACCCCATAAGGATGAAAGGCAAAGATAACCTTGGTGGGATTTAAACACAGAATGTAATTCTCTGCTGAAAAGCATCTTGTCTGACGCTCTACCGATATTGCCAATCCACCGCCATTTTTTCATGGTAATAATTGTTTCTACTTTTGGCACAAGGCTAGCAATTATCCCAGTGTATTACTGGTACTTTATTTTATCGACCCTGTAAGGATGAAAGACAAAGTTAACCTCGACGGGATTTGAACTCAGACTGTAAAGGGCCGTAACTCTATGCTGCAAAGCATAGAGTCCGACCTTCTACCGAGATACTGCGAATCCCCTGGTGATTATGTTGTTGATGATGATGCAACATATCTAGTAAGAAAAGGCATATTTCTAACCCCTCCTCCTTCTGTCATACACCCAGAACATGACTTATACTTGTTACTCCCCTACCTACTGTAACTTACACTCAACTGCCTGCATATCATCTTTCTTGTCTCCCACATCCTACACCTTCATTTGAGTCAATGACCAACAACCTCTGTAGTGCTGGTGCCACAATAAAATGGATCTAGTACACTCTGTAAAGTGGTTGGTATTCAGAAGGGCTTCCAGTCATTGGAACCATGCCAAAAAGGGTTGAGTTGACCCTCCGATCACACCATGACAATATCCGTAGTTGTGGTGCCACGAAAAAAGCTCTTAGTACACTTTGTAATGTAGTTAGTGATAGGAAGGGCATCCATCTGTAGAAAACATGTCAAACAAAGGGTCAAAGTGACTCTTCAGTCGTGTCGAAGATGTGACAACTTTCCTTGTGATGGTACCACAACTATGGGAACATACCCAAGCAAGATGTGGTGGTGCCACAATGAAACACAACCAGTGCATGCCATGAAGTGGTTGGTGTTAGGAAGAGCATCCAGCTGTAGACACCATGCCAGAATGGAGCATATGAGTAAAATGCAGTCATCTGATATGTCTGGCCTCAGAACATAACGACACATCTCCCCCATGTAAGCATGGAAAATTGATGCAAAACATCGATGATATATATACGATGATGATGATGATCATCATCATCGTTTTAACGTCCACTTTCCCTGCTAGTATATATATATATATATATATATATATATATATATATATATATATATATATATACACACACTCACACTCTCGCACACACATACATACCCCCGCCCACACACATATATACATATATATACATAAATGTGTGTCCTACCCATGCTGGCATGGAATATTGACTTTAAATGATGATGAGGATTATGATGATGATGATGATGATGATGATATATATATATATTTATATGTATCATCATCATCATCATCATCATCACCGTTTTACGTCCGTTCTTCCACGCTAGCATGGGTTAGACGGGTTGTCCTGTTGTGGGCAGTGTCTGGTCGGCTGACCATGCCTTGCTCATACAGGAACTGATCTGGCTTGATTTCTACAGCTGGATGCCCTTCCTAACACCAACCTCATTTACAGTGAGTGCTGGGTGCTTTTTCGTGGCGCCTACACGTCCACTTTACAGTGTGGGCTGGGTGCTTTTTTGCCGTGGCACCTCCACGACCACCTTGCGGTGGTGGGGGGCATATTGTTTATATGCTTCAGCATGTACCCATGGGAGGTCGGGTACCCTGTATTACTGCGTGACGCCAGAAGTCACGGTCGTGTGTCATTGACTTTGAGAGGTGTAGTTGGGTAAGGTCGGCTTTTATCACCTCATCCCATGTATATATATATGAAGGAAGTTATAGTTCACTTGAAGCATTGTGTAATGAGGTATACCGAGACACACACACCACACATTTCCTGGAAGTACTCAAACTGAACGGATACACGACATCCACCACAAACCGTGCCAGAAAGAACACAGGACACCACACCCGAGGCACTAACACTTGCTTCCTGAAGCTCCCACACTTCAGTGACAAAACAACAACAGCCATCCGCAGAGCTATCAGACGAGAAGGACTAGATATCCAACTGGCCCACTCAGGTCCTTCTCTACGCGGACAGCTAACCAAAAGACACTCCACCAGACATGACAACCGCTGCAGGCTAGCCAACTGCCCCATCAATGACACAGACCTATGCCACCAGGCCTACGTCGTATACAGACTAAAGTGCGACAAATGCAGCAACTTCTACGTAGGTAGCGCCACCAGACCACTCCACATAAGAATAAAAGAACACCTCAATACTAACGCTTCCTCATTTAAGAAACACCTAGTTAAATGCAAAAAACAGCGACAAAACCATAACAGTTAGGATAGAAACTAAGGAAAGAAACCTCGGCAATCTTAGAATTAAGGAAGCACTAATTATAGACAAAACACAACCACCAATCAATAATAGACTAGAACTCAACACCCAATTTATAACTTGATAGAGCATCTAGCCCCATATTTACACCCCCCTCCCACACACACGCACACACACGCACACACACGCACACACACGCACACACACACGCTTACACCTCACCTATTCTCTCTTACACACACACATATACACACACAAAGACCAGTTCTAACACGAGATAACATCTATCCCCCACATTTACGTATAGACATATCTTCTCACACTCACACACACATACTTACACCTTCACGCATTCTCCCACACACTTAAACAGGCATGTACAAAAAAATAAAACAAAAAAAAAACCCTTTTAAAGGGAGACTACTCTTTATCCACCTAACCTAAACTCTTTGATATTAGAGATAGAACAGATACTCTATACCATTTCCTGTCAGCATGACTTGGCAAGCTATTTAGAACACTGGTTTAACCGCTTTACTTCCCTCCGAAGAAGAGATATTATCTCGAAAATTAAGGACATTTAAATAAATCTAAGGTAAAAGACTAATTGTCAACAATATCTTTTGCATTTGCATTCTTTATTCTATGTCCATACCTACATTGTTTTGGCTTTATTATACATATACAAACGTGTATATATATATATATATGAGGGCAATCCCAAAAGTAAGGTCTCCTTCCGATATTGCAAATTTTCCGTTATTATCCTGTGGATGGTGCTTCAGGAAACCTCAGGAACCAAAATGCAGAGAGCATCCAGAGTGATCCGTCAATCTTTACGCATGTTTTCCTCGGAAGGAGACCTTACTTTTGGGATTGCCCTCTATATAATAACTGCGTGAAATTCGCACTTGGCTGTAGCGTTCAACGGGAGCTCCATTCTCAACGGCTGCCAAGCCAAGATTGAGCATCCCAGTGAAGCGCGCGCAGCTTGTTTGGGAGTGAAGGAAGCACCAATCACAACAGTGTTGCCAACAGCCATATGAACAGTTTCTCTGCATCCCCATCGCTTTGGAGACCTTACTTTTGGGATTACCCTTGTATATATATATATATATATGAATGTATGTATAGTATATTTGGCAATATACCGTATGTTTAATTAAAAACATTTTGAAGACCTTGCGCTATCATTTTAAAGTAGTGACTATGTCACTTACTCCTTTTTTCGGCAAAGGAAGGGAGAGAAGCTGACAGATTCTATTTCACACTGTTGGTGATCCTCAGAGCAACGTACTCCCCGAAAATTATAGAGGCTGGATTCTTATAGAATTCCAGTAATAATCAGGAGCTGATTATACAGATCGATTGCCGGTCCAGCAAAAATAAAAAATTAGGATTGGTGCTCTGAATTTCAGTTGGGATAAAAACAATGTGTTGCTTTTTACACCAATATATCATCATCATCACCGTTTTACGTCTGTTTTTCCACGCTAGCATGGGTTAGACGAGTTGTCCTGTTGTGGGCAGTGTCCAGTCGGCTGACCTTGTCTTGCTCATGCAGGAACTGATTCTGGCTTGATTTCTACAGCTGCATGCCCTTCCTAACACCAACCTCATTTACAGTGAGTGCTGGGTGCTTTTTTCCGTGGCACCTACACATCCACTTTACAGTGTGGGCTGGGTGCTTTTTTGCCGTGGCACCTCCACGACCACTTTGCAGTGGGAGGGTGTGGGGGCATAGTGTCTATATGCTTCAGCTTCGGCTTGTACCCGTGGGGGGGTCGGGTCGTCTGTATTACTGTGTGACGCCAGAGGTCACGGTCGTATGTCATCACCTTTGAGAGGTGTAATTGGGTAAGGTTGGCTTTTATCACCTCATCCCAGGTCTTCTTGGGTCTCCCCACTCCGCGGTTTCCATCGACTTCTAGTGCTCTGCATCTTTTTATGCAGCTGTCATCCTTCATATGCATCACATGTCCATACCAACGCAACGACCTCTCCTGCATGTAACATTTGATTCCTCTTATGCTCAGTCTCTCTCTCAATTCATTTATGCTTTGCCGTTCGCGTATATTACTATTACACATCCATCGGAGCATGCAGGCTTCATTTCTTTCTAATCTACACAAGTCTTCCACAGACAGCATAGAAAGATTAGTATGGTTCGTTGATTACTCAACGAATACAATTTTACAATAGATTAGAAGCACTCAACAGAAAGTTTTCCAGGAGTTTTTAATATTATTCAAAATGTTAACAAATGAAAAATATTCTCATAATCAAAATATATACTTATATACTTATTATATATATTTCAAAGGTACTGTGTTGTTTTTTCAGTACGTCCTCATCCGACAAAATATATGATTTGATATATGACATATCGCTATGGTCTTGATTATATCAATTCCAGTACTGCCAATACTGGAATTGAATAATCATATATTTTGTCTGATGAGGATGTACTGAAAAAACAACACAGAACCTTTGAAATATATATAATAAAGTATTGAATAATATATATATATATATATATATATATATATATATATATATATATATATATATATGTGTGTGTAGGTGTCACGACAAAAAAACACACAGTCCACGCTGTAAACACGGTAAAAACCTCCCAGTCCCACACTGTAAATGTGCTTGGTGTTAGGAAGGGCATCCAGCTGTAGAAAACCCGCCAGACAGTCCTATGCAAGCAAGACAACCACTCTTGCCTCAAGTGGGAAAACTCCCGTCCAAACCCATGCAAGCGTGGAACATGGACGTTAAACGATGATGATGATGATGATGATGATATATATATATATATATGTGTGTGTGTGTGTGTGTGTGTAAAAAGCAACACATTGTTTTTATCCCAACTGAAATTCAATAGAGAATGAAAATATAAGTCAATTGATTACAGTTATGAATGTAACTGCAGATCAGTATAAGAATGATAAAGTTGTAGAGGAGCATGTACTAGAATATTGGAAGATCAGATTTAAAACTTGTAAAGAAATCTAGTCTAATTTTAAAATTAAAGTAGTGTTGTTGCTGCTGATGTTGAGTACTGAATAATTTAACTAAATAAGCGGAAACAGAAGATGGTAAAGGTTAAATAAGTTATGAAAGAAACTGAATCTTATTAAGAGACGATAACCTCAGAAGTCTGACTATCCAATATACAGAAGGATCTCTCTGAAACGATTTCAGATCGTAATAAACCTGGATGGGGAAAATATCAAAGGAGAATAAACGTCTCTAGTGTAAAGTAACTACAAATTAACGAAAGAAATGGAAATAGTGAGTGAAATATGAGAGGACATAGCTTCGATGTTTGTTTAAATCAGCATTCCATCCCAAGTGGAAGAAAGTTGCCTACGTGCCTGGGGTAAAGTTCTTCTCTATCAAAGTTTAATAAAACGAACATTGAACTCACATATCATAGTTCAACAAGTCTTTAGGCTTTTGAAAGATCAACAAAATTAACGAATTACTGAGACTCACAGAGGAGATGATGAAGGAAGGCGACGAGTTAAGGAATGCTGTGCTGAGAAGGACCCATCCAACCCATGCAAGCATGGAAAAACGGACGTGAAAACGATGATGATAATGATTGATGAAAATTAACAACTGAGTAACAAGAGAGACTGAAGACTACATGTTTGATATACAACACAAATATGATAGGGTTATTAAAGGCAAATAATTGTTTCTACTTTTGGCACAAGGCCAGCAATTACTCAGTACATTACTGGTACTTTATTTTATCGACCCCATAAGGTTGAAAGGCAAAGTTAACCTCGGCGGGATTTGAACTCAGAATGGCAAGGGCCGTAACTCTATGCGTCAAAGCATCGCGTCCGACCCTCTACCAATACTGCCAATCTACCGCCCTACCTATTAAAGGAAAATAATATTTACGTGCATCTTGCACACTCTGTAAAGTGAATGGTGATAGGAAGGGCATCGAGCTGTAGAAAGCCTGCCAAACAAAAGGTTCTCAGTGCCAAGACTGGGAAGACCACAAATCAAGGGAACACTCTATGCATGGAAAAAAGCAGAGTGGGTATGAGTGTATATAGCCTTTCAAAGCCTGATGAAT
>OZ024745.1:111021104-111046104 GCA_964016885.1 Eledone cirrhosa
AAAAGCATATGCACCAGAATATATAAAATATACGCCATAACATATACAATCAAATATACGTACGAGAAAGTATACGTACCTTCACAAAACATATAGGTAATATATACTTACCTATGCAAATAAGTAATGGTATAAACATAACATATACTTAGCTACCACCTCAAAACGTAAAATATCCGCATATAGATCGTACGTGGTTTTGTCTTTGCGTGCAATTGTTCTCAAAGGCACCACATATGACGTATTATCTTCGTTTTTTCCGTTCATTGCCAGAGAACGTCTCTATGAACCACCTAAGAGAATATTAGTCCACGACTTCTTTTATACCATAAACGTGGTTCTGTCTTTGCGTGTAATTGTTTTTCACCGCTCCAAATAATGACGTATTATATTCGTTTTTTCCCTTTCTTTGCCAGGGAACGTTTCCACGAACCAAAGTATCGTCTTCCTGTCTTCCTCCGGTTGCAACGTTTTTTGAAATATCCACTTCTGCGTTCACAGATTGACTTTGTTAATTTCAGAAGATCCCGTTAAGGGTGAAAGCAGCGATTCTTTGCTTAAACTTTAATCTGTTATTTTAATAAATATTTGCTCTATGGTTCTTATATATTTGATATATATTTATCCTTATCGAGCCCTCTTTGGATTTTAGTCTTCAAATTTATTATTATTACTATATATATATATATAATTAATATATATATATATATATATATATATCTAAGGCGGGTAAAATTCCCAAGATCCATGGACGAGTTCTCTCCAGCGGTCTCTGTCCCTCATTATCGCTGCCATGTCCTGCGTCTCCAACAGACCAGTGTCTGTCCTTAGGGCATCAACATACGTTAACCTTGGTCTTCCTCTTCTAGTGTGTCCATGTAGGGGCTCCCAAAGGAGCACTGAGTGTAATGTCAACTCTGGATGTCGGTGAGCATGTCCAGCTAACCTCAGTCTCCTCTGTGTCACTTTTGAGCTGACTTTTGGGATGCTCCCATACAGCTCTGAGTTTTTCATCCTCAGTGTATACTGATTAATGTTCATTAATGTATATATATAGGGAGGGAGAGAGAGAGAGAGAAAGAGAGAGAGAGGTGAAGGTGCATGGGTTAGTGGTTAGAGCATCGGGTTTACAATCATGAAGTTGTGAGTTCGATTCCTGGACTAGGCTATGTGTTGTGTTCTTGAGCAAGACAATTTATTTCATGTTGCTCCAGTTTACGTAGCTGTAGAACTAAGTTGTGATGTCACTGGTTCCAAGTTGTATCAGTAGTTGCCTTTCTCTTGGACCTTGGACAACATTGGTGGCATGGAGAGGGGAGACTGGTATGCATGGGTGACTGCTGATCTTCCACAAACAACCTTCCCAGACTTGTGCCTCAGAGGGCAACTTTCTAGGTGCAAATCACATGATCACTTTTGACTGAAATGGGGGGGGTCTTTACACACACACATACACACACATACCTACACACACACACACACACACACATATATATATATATATATATGTATATATAAATGTATATCTAAAAAATAAAGATGGTGTGGTAAGATACCAGGTGGACCATAACGCACCAGAGTACTCAATACTTAGGGTAGTAGAGTGGGGTCATGACTCTTTTCCCATATATGTATATATATATACATATATATATACACATATACATACATATATATATATATATATATATATATATATATATGTATGTATGTATGTATGTATGTGTATGTATTTATTTACGTGAAGCACGGAGCGTATGTGCATAAACACTCACGCACCGTACTGTATTATGGCAGTATTGTGTTAGCTCAATGCACAAGGACAGAGCCGTTATATGCAAAAGAAACCAAAGAATGCTTACATACTCAAACAGTCTTTATTTACTTACAGGGTTTCATCCACACCTTTCGGCAGGAATCTTCAGAGCCTAATAAATACAGTGTTGAGTATACGCTCCACAAAAAGCTAGTCGCACGAACAATCAGAATAAAGATGGGGAGATTGGAGATGGCGAACAAAGAGGTGCATGCTGGGGTTGTCAAGCATCTCTGCTAAATGCCAGGACATAAGTGGATTCAACAAGATGAAGATATAATAGATGGCACACAAAAGCAAAGAATGTAAAAGCAAAAAATGTAAAAGCATAAAAAAATACATAAAAAAATACAGACAAAGGTTAAAACATAATATAAATTATAATAAAGTAATAAAAAATATAAAAATAATGAAGATAATAAAATAAAATAAAATAAAATAAAATAAAGTAAAATAATTAAAAAAATTAATAAAATATAATGAAAAATAATAAAATAAAAATAATAAAATAATAAAAGATAAGATAATATAATAATATAATAAAATTAAAAATTAAAAAGTATTAAAAAGATTTAAAAAATTAAAAAATTAAAAAATTAAGAAATTAAAAAAGTACATAAATTTTTTTTTTAAATGTTTCATTAAAAAAATAAAAATAAAAAATAAAAAATAATAAATAATAAATAATAAATAATAAATAATAAATAATAAAAAACTTTTCCTAAGAGAAATTCTTAAAAAAAAAAGAAGAAATAAATGCAGAAAGAAGAAAAAAGTTACAAGTTATAAGCACATAGAGAAGCCTAAATAGTATAAACGCAGGTACCTAGTAACACGAGTGAGTAGGATCTCGGTAACTTATATATAAGCGTTAAGAGGTCTTTTTGGTACATCCCGGAAGACCACAGTAATCCGAATCACCACCATGATACACAAGGTGCCCGAACTAGGTAGCCAATAGGTGCTCACAAACATATAGGAAGGTATCACAAAAGCACAAGCCTTACACAAGCACAATATGGTTATTATATAGTAGGACTGAGTAAAACAAGTAAATAGACAGTCCCGGCATAAAAACATAAAAACAAGCTATGCACAAGCAGATCGGGGTTATTGTACAATAGAGCGGAAGCAAGCTTATTATATTAGTTGCTGTAAAATAACCGGCAAAGTTATTACTCATGCATATTAGCAACATAGGCTAGACCAAGTGGTTAGATATTGCCCATATATCCACGGGTTAAACAGAAGTGGTAGGATATTAATTAAACGTAACAATCACATGAAGGCACATGGCTTAGTGGTTAGAGCATTGGCCTTGCAATCGAAAGGTTGTGAGTTCAATTCTCAGACCGGGTGATGTGTTGTTTCCTTGAGCAAGACACTTTATTTCACATTGCTCCAGTTTACTCAGCTGTAGAAATGAGATGATAGGGACTGAGGTCCCTATCATTCCACTGCAAAGTGGTCGTGGAGGTGCCACGGCAAAAAAAGCACCCAGCACTCACTGTAAATGAGGTTGGTGTTAGGAAGGGCATCCAGCTGTAGAAATCAAGCCAGAATCAGTTCCCATCCCACCCTTGCAAGCAGGGAAAAGCGGATGTAAAATGATGATGATGAAATGAATCACATCCACACCCATGAAATTACATGCTGGATTAATACAACAAATAACCACTCTATGTAAAAAATCACAGGCCGTATATTAAAAATTGTTCAAGAATCAGTGTATGTATATGTATGTATGTATATGTATATACATACATATACATACACCAGTTGGTGCTACTGGTAACATGTATCCCAGTACAACCTGTCTCATGGTCGGGTCGTTGGCGACTAAACTGGCAACCCCACCAAGGTTTCTTGGTGAGGAGGGTGAGTTTGGACATCCTGCAGGACTAAAAACAAAACCTGTCAACGGGCAAAGGAGCTCTTAAGAGTCAATGGCCATCCAAAATCACCGGGAGAGATGACCCCTTAGCCTTTGTCAAGGCAGAATTCTAGAAGGAAAACTCTGATATAGCACCTGCAACTCTGATGGTATCCAATGATGTTGACTTGTTCTTCTTTTTGGTAAATATCATCTTGGTTAAGAGAGTGGGACTGGCTTTGTGCAGTGCCTTTTCTCACTATAAAAGCTTCATGGCACAGGCATTGCTTTGTATCTGGAGATCTCTCTGCACTTGTCATCACATGGTACCATGGGCCCAGCACTATGTGTCAATAATTGTCACAAGTGTAGTGTTTGTACCAGAGTTTTCAAGTCGCTGGCTGGACTAAAAAGTCACACTTGTTCAGCGCATCGGTAGGGGTTCTCCTACATGGATATAAAGTAGTGGCCATACTCGAAAACGAGTTGGCAGCCACCATATGTATATACACATATGGAAACATATTTCTTTAGTTCATTTAGCAATTGGCTCCTTTTTCTTGTAGAAGTAAAATGGCTAAGGGGGATATTATTTTGGCTTGCAGGAATATCTACTGCAGATATTTCATAGCGTTTTGGGGCATTATACTTAATTCTCTGTGAATTAATTCACCTAGCTTTTGGAAATATGTAATAGATCTTATTGGGACATCACCGGATGTAAATTTGTCTCCTATCCAGAAAGAATATCATCTATTTATCCACTTTCTGCCAAGAAACAGATACTTAGTACTAACCCATGTATGTTAGGATACATATACATATACATATACATATACAAAATATTAACCCTTTGGTGGTAATCCATCAATTCACTGGGATTATGATATTATTAAGTACATATATTATTAGCTAAAGTATGAGATCTATTAATAAACATTTTGAATTAGAATTGATAGAATTCAGCTTCAAATTCACATTATTTCAATAAACATTTTAAGCTGATTGTCTGATTACCCTCTGCATTTAATCTCTGTTGTCACTTAAAAACAGCTGAAAAGGTTTATACACTGCATTTACAGCACAGTTATTTGATAAAGAAAAATTGAAAAATTTCGGAAATAGCTGTTATATTAAATAGGTAATTCTGTGGCAGCTGATAATTACGGTAATGAACATCTACTTTAAAATTCTTTGGAATTTTTTCATTTAGAATTCTAATTTTCTCTATTTTTATGCTACTCAGAATACAGAAAGCAATCCATTAGAAGAAATTTACACAGCAATCCAAACTCCAAACAATATAAGCTCGACTGAAGCTGGGATATTTTTCACTACAGAGTTTATTGTCATATATATTTTATGTGGCAAGAAATCCTTCATACTAATTATCTTATGTTGTAACGGATCAGGTGACTTTATTTTTGGCATGGCTTAAGATCCTATTTCGTATTTATATAATCGCGCTTATAATTTTTTAAAATATCTCTTCATGGGAATAGATTTTAATTGGGCACCTTTCCATGAAATAGTTTTCAGGAATTTTACATCTTTAAGAAAATCTTGTTATGAGTTTTCGAGTTATAAATAAATATAAAGATAAGTTAAGATATCCACTTCCCCATCATCATCATCATTTTACATCCATTTTTTTCATGGTGGTTAGTTACAAATTAAAACAGTATTGTCGCCCTAGATGGGTCAAAAAACCATATCTCACTCAGTACATTCAGGTTTTGGCAGGATTTCTATAGTTGGGTGTCCTTCATAATATCAATCACTTTACAGGGTTTACTGAATGTATTTTATCATGACACCAGCACTAGAGAAGTCAATGAAGTAACCTTACTAAAGTAACCTTTTTACCCTGAGGTTAAAACAGAATCTACACAGGGTTTTATTTCAACTTTTTAGCCATTTAGACATGCTACATTAATATATCAATCAATTAAGTTCCTGCAACTAGTGCAGCCAGTCGTTGGGATGTCACTGTAGACGTTTGACCATGTGTTAACCTTTAGCATGCTAGAACCTTTTATGAACTGCTTCGCTTGACACTGCATTGTGTATTAAGGGGAGACAACTCTATTGGTGCCTTATGTCACCTAGAGCATGTTAAAGCTTAATCATAGCTTTTCAGTGGGCCTTTGAAATGCTTGGCAGTGCTCCTCTCCTCTCCAAATATCCAGTCTCTCACTAAGAAACAGTTTCTAGGGTTTAGCTAAAAAATGTCCTGGAGTCAAAAGTGAGAGTCAGGTGAGAACCATTGTACCTGTCCATCCCTAAGGGTACCATTATCAGACATCAAGGTATTCTTTCTATCCAAACACCCTGGTTTTGAAATAATGTTTCTTTAAATCCTGGATTATGGTACATATAAGCACACACTCATGCAAACATGTATACAAACATATACATACACACTCTGAAACAAGCAAGCACATACATAGACTCACACAAATTGACACATGTACATGCTTATTTATTGCTGTTGTTTAGAAAATGCAGAAAATCTCAAATGCAGGAAATAACTGGACACAGTTGATTGCTATAAATAATGACTTAGAAAATCAGGTAAAATACCCCTATAGACAGAAAAAAGTGGATAGCAGCTGCTATGAAACATTGAACTTCGTACCTCTCAAATTACAGCTGAGGATTCTATACCATTGAGCTAAATGTTTAAAATATTTTAGTATTTGAAATTTCACATTGTGTATTTAGTTCCATTTTTCTCTCTTCTGAGCATAAATCTTGCATATTACCTCTTACCTTTGGGAATCAATAGAATAATTAACAGTCATATAATGGAATCACTCTAATTGACAATAGAATAATTAGCAGTCATATAATGGAATCACTCTAATTGACAATAGAATAATTAGCAGTCATATAATGGAGTCAATGTAATTGACAATGGAATAATTAAGAGTCATATAATGGAGTCAATGTAATTGACAATGGAATAATTAAGAGTCATATAATGGTGTCAATGTAATTGACAATGGAATAATTAAGAGTCATATAATGGAGTCAATGTAATTGACAATGGAATAATTAAGAGTCATATAATGGTGTCAATGTAATTGACAATGGAATAATTAAGAGTCATATAATGGAGTCAATGTAATTGACAATGGAATAATTAAGAGTCATATAATGGTGTCAATGTAATTGACAATGGAATAATTAGCAGTCATATAATGGAGTCAATGTAATTGACAATGGAATAATTAGCAGTCATATAATGGAGTCAATGTAATTGACAATGGAATAATTAGCAGTCATATAATGGAGTCAATGTAATTGACAATGGAATAATTAGCAGTCATATAATGGAGTCAATGTAATTGACAATGGAATAATTAGCAGTCATATAATGGAGTCAATGTAATAGACAATGGAATAATTAAGAGTCATATAATGGTGTCAATGTAATTGACAGTGGAATAATTAGCAGTCATATAATGGAGTCAATGTAATTGACAATGGAATAATTAGCAGTCATATAATTGACAATGGAATAATTATCAGCCCTTCAAACAATAAAAAATATTCTCTTCAAACAACCATCAATATTTCCTTAGAACACCCAAGATGCTCTCTTCAAACAATCAAGGATATTTTCTTCAAATAACCAGAAATATTATCTTCAACCAACCAGTGATACTAACTGCAAGCCAGCAGATTCAAGAGATAAAAACTGTACAATATACAAGGCAATAAGGAAACAAAAAAAAAGAAAAAACAAAAAAAGAAAGGGGAGGAAGCGATGGATTCTATAGCCTATTCTGAGTGGTGTTTCAATTGTGTCCCACAGACAAAATGGCAAAGGTATTGCTGCAAAATATGCCAGCGACACCCACTGCAACAGCTAGCCTATCTCACAGGGCGCATTCCTCAGATGGACTGCTGTCTTTCTGATTTTACAGAGGAAATCAGTAGTGCAGAGACCAAGGTCATATGAGGTCTTGTTGGTGACCAGTACAGAAAGGAAGCAGTCAGCAGAGGTTAGCAGTATGGGGACCAAGGACACCTGAGGTCTTGATGTCCACCAGTACAAAAAAAGGAAGCAGTCAGTAGTATGGGGACCAAGGACACCTGAGGTCTTGATAGGGACCAGTATAGAAAGGAAGCAGTCAGTAGTGTGGGGACCAAGGACACATGAGGTCTTGATAGTGACCAGTATAGAAAGGAAGCAGTCAGTAGTGTGGGGACCAAGGACACCTGAGGTCTTGATAGGGACCAGTATAGAAAGGAAGCAGTTAGTAGTGTGGGGACCAAGGACACCTGAGGTCTTGATAGGGACCAGTATAGAAAGGAAGCAGTCAGTAATGTGGGGACCAAGGACACATGAGGTCTTGATAGTGACCAGTATAGAAAGGAAGCAGTCAGTAGTGTGGGGACCAAGGACACATGAGGTCTTGATAGTGACCAGTATAGAAAGGAAGCAGTCAGTAGTGTGGGGACCAAGGACACCTGAGGTCTTGATAGGGACCAGTACAGAAAGGAAGCAGTCAGTAATGTGGGGACCAAGGACACCTGAGGTCTTGATAGTGACCAGTATAGAAAGGAAGCAGTCAGTAATGTGGGGACCAAGGACACCTGAGGTCTTGATAGGGACCAGTACAGAAAGGAAGCAGTCAGTAATGTGGGGACCAAGGACACCTGAGGTCTTGATAGTGACCAGTATGGAAAGGAAGCAGTCAGTAATGTGGGGACCAAGGACACATGAGGTCTTGATAGTGACCAGTATAGAAAGGAAGCAGTCAGTAGTGTGGGGACCAAGGACACCTGAGGTCTTGATAGGGACCAGTATAGAAAGGAAGCAGTCAGTAATGTGGGGACCAAGGACACCTGAGGTCTTGATAGTGACCAGTATAGAAAGGAAGCAGTCAGTAATGTTGGGACCAAGGACACCTGAGGTCTTGATAGGGACCAGTATAGAAAGGAAGCAGTCAGTAGTGTGGGGACCAAGGACACATGAGGTCTTGATAGTGACCAGTATAGAAAGGAAGCAGTCAGTAGTGTGGGGACCAAGGACACCTGAGGTCTTGATAGGGACCAGTACAGAAAGGAAGCAGTCAGTAGTGTGGGGACCAAGGACACATGAGGTCTTGATAGGGACCAGTATAGAAAGGAAGCAGTCAGTAGTGTGGGGACCAAGGACACCTGAGGTCTTGATAGGGACCAGTATAGAAAGGAAGCAGTCAGTAGTGTGGGGACCAAGGACACCTGAGGTCTTGATAGGGACCAGTATAGAAAGGAAGCAGTCAGTAGTGTGGGGACCAAGGACACCTGAGGTCTTGATAGTGTCCAGTACAGAAAGGAAGCAGTCAGCAGAGGTCAGCAGTGTAGGGACCAAGGACACATGAGGTCTTGACAGTGACCAGTACAGAAAGGAAGCAGTTAGTAGTGTGGGGACCAAGGACACATGAGGTCTTGATGATGACCAGTATACAAAGGAATCGGTCAACAAAAGTCAATAGTGTGTGGACGAAGGACACCTGAGGTCTCAATAGCGACTGGTATGAAAACGAAGCAGTAGGCAACTATTGCTATAACATTTCAGTAAATATTGTTTTTTAATAAGCAATAATTATTTTTATAGCTACTGTAGTTAAATCAACCATAATTACTATATGACATTTATTATTACCATTCTAGTAAACATATCCATCATTGACTATTGTAGATAGGCAACACTATGACTATGACAGTGAAAAGGCAGTTTCTATTATTGCCATTACTTCTAGTACAACCACTATTCTGAAAGAAAAAAGACTACTACTACTACTACTACTACTACTACTACTACTACTACTACTACTACTACTACTACTACTACTACTACTACTACTACTATTACTACTTCTAATAATAATAATAATAATTGTTTCTACGTTAGGCACAAGGCCAGCACAATTACCTATTGTATTACTGGTACTTTATTTTATAATTTATTAATTATTCTAGAAATCATTGTTGTAATCTATATTCCTACTTTATGAGAGTTTATACTTTATTATTATTTATATTTTATTTCATTTATTATAATTTTTTCATTTGTTATATTTCAGCATTGCTCTATTCATTTGAGGTACCAATATATAAAGAGAAAACAACCAACCAGAAGATAGATGTCATATCCTCCTTAGTTCAAGCTAACATTAGATATTCTGCAATTTTCATACACAGACATAGCTGTAATGAATCCATTTTCCCATGAAAATTATGAATACATTTCAGGTCAGCTTGCCAAGGATGGCTTGCATGAGTCAAGCTAATAATACCACGAAACCAAGACACCTATCAGACACTTGAAAAAAAATTGTCTGGTGCAAAGCAGTTCTCTATATATTTCCACGTTGGTACTGTTTTTAGTATGTTTTTCTTTAAGCATTTATTACTGGATTTCTAAAACAAGTATTTCAGTAAGACTCTAACATGATTCAGTTTTAGGAAACTTTATGCATGTATATAAGTTACCATGTATATATATATATATCATCATCATCATCATTATCATCGTTTAATGTCTATCTTCCATGCTAGCATGGGTTTAGACGGGAATTGTCCTACGTGAGGCAAGATTGGTCGGGTGACCATGTCTCGCTTGTATAGGACTGTCTGGCAGGTTTTCTACGGCTGGATGCCCTTCCTAACACCAACCACGTTTACAGTGTGGACTGGGAGGTTTTTACCATGTTACTTACGCGGCCACATTACAGCATGGACTGTGTGTGTGTTTTTTTTTGTCATGACACCTACACAACCTAATTTATTTTGGCCTTGATGTTGTGGTACCAACATAACTTTACAGAGAAAGGGTGGTGTTGGTGGGAGTGGGGTGAGGGAGTAGGGGTAGTGGGTTGGGATATATATTTGGTTAAGAGGTGCCTACAGAATGAGAGAAAGAAAGAGAAAGATATAAAGATATATGTAGTTATAGATAGATGTGTGTCTGTAGCAATTCTTCTCACACACACACTCTCTCTCTATCTCTCCCTCTTCTATATATGTTTATATATATATATATATATGTAGGAGGTGAGTTTTATTGTAGTACAATAAAGCAATGCAGATATCAGATAAGAAGCACTCAACATATATGATATGTTGATTTAAAACTGCACTATCCACAAGTGTTTTTTAACCTTCATATCATGTCTTCCTATTTTATCTTATGAAAACACAAATGTTATTGCATGATGATATTTGTTTTTGAAATGCGCATAATAAAATACATGGAACTCTTTTAACCATCTTTTGATCTTATATATAATATATATATATATATATACATACACTCATATATGTTTATATATGTCAGTGAATCTGTTTACACATCTATGTTTAATTATGCGCGGTTACAGGCTATATATAGATACATTATTTTTATATTTTGATCCAAGAATGAAGAGTTTGTGTCTATAGAGGATTTTGGTGCAGTAAGTAAGATGAGTGAGATTATATAATTAATGTTTTCTTTAAGCTATTGAAGATTAATGGCTGGTAAAAAAACTTTAATAAGAAAGAAATATTAGTTCTGGGGTGAAGATTTGCATTTTAATGGTTAATGCAAAACCTAGGAAAGACGAGTGATATGAGAAAGAAAATGGGTTCAAAAATAAATTGGCATAACTAAGGAAAACATGAAAGTCAGTATCTGAAAGAATACATAGTATTCAGGTTTAAAAGAAAACAAAACAAAAACAAGATGCAGCTTGATAATGCACCAAAACCTTAAAGTCAACTGAAGAAATGTCTTTTTATAGAACATAGTATGAAATACTAAAATATTCAGAAAAAAGCAAGATCCTTAGGATGTGAGAGTGCAAGATATATCCTAACTTGTTTGTTATTCCAAAGTTTTGGTATATCCTCAGCAGAGGTAAGAAAGTTGTTTAGTTCCAGATCAGCTCTGACCAATAAGTTCAATAACCAAAAGCTTTCAAGACACAATCATCCTGTTTTTTGTTATTGTTGTTATTTGTGGATTTTGGATGGGGCACCCAGCACACAATGTAAATGTGTTTGGAATTTGGAAGGGCATCCAGCTGTAAAAATCTAGCCAGAAACGTCCTATATGAGCAAGACGCAGCCACCTGACCCAACTTGCCTCTAATGGGTCAACAACCCATCTAACCCATGATAGCATGGAAAATAAACATTAAACGATGATGATGATGATAATGTGTAATTTGGGAAAGATTTGGTTTTTACTTTTAACAGGTTGAGTGACTGTGTAAGTTAGTTCATTGAGAGAATGTTTGAAATGATTGCTCATCAGTTTTAAACACTGAATAGAATGGTTACATGTATCTACTATACAGATTATCACTGCTTGTCTTGACACAGTGTCATCTCATCTATAAAGTCCAAGATATGACCTTGCAGCTTTTTATGTGTTCTGTTAGTATAATATTTCTTCACCTGATTTCCTCATCCCATATATATAATTGTTTCTACTTTAGGCACAAGGCCAGCAATTACCCAGTGCATTACTGGTACTTTATTTTATCGACCCCGTAAGGATGAAAGGCAAAGTCAACCTCGGCGGGATTTGAACTCAGATCGTAAAGGGACATAACTATGCTGGAAAGCATGGCGTCCGACCCTCTACCGATACTGCCAATCCACTGCCCATATATATAATGATACAAGTATTTCTTTTGTGTGTGATTCAAACAAATAATTAAATGGCAGAAACAGCCTATATATGGTAACCCTCATAGCATATAGTGGTAATTTTTATGACTTTGAGAAGGAAAGGAAGTGCTTATGACCTTTTTTTTAAAAAGTCCCTGAGGTTGGTGAAATGTGGGAAGGAAACTATGATTCATGGATTATCCTCAGACTGAAAGCCTGTCCTGAATGCTTACAACAGAGTATCCTACCACCAACAACCTCAGTATAGTCTGTCTGATGGACTTTGACACAGTTTCCTTCTATTCACATAGCTTCGGTCTGCTGAGGTTTATGAGAGATGAAGCCTTCGTCAGGGTGTCATATAATTGGACCAAACCACAACCGATGTGATTGTGAAGTGAACTTTCTAACCTCACGGCTATGCCTTTGGCTCATCTACTGTTTACTTCATCTATAACTAGTGTATCCCAGAAAAAATGGCTTAAGGAAAATTTCAACATTGCAAGCAAAAAAAAACAAAGAAGACACATACAGCAGTGACTTCCTCCTACCCTGCAGTATATATTTAATTCTTTTGATACCAAACCGCTTGAAACTGCCTCTGGTTCTACGAAATTAAGTTATTTATTTTAACGTGTTTATATTTATCATAATTTTATATAAAAACCTTTATGCTGCATTCCAAATGCCAGTTTAGTAATGAAAATATATTATTACTAAATGTTTCCATATACTTAAATATTTTCAAAATTATTTGAAAATCATAGACAGTATATTTTAATGTTTACAAGGTAAGAGTGATGGATTGACAGAGTTATTTGAGCGTTGGACAAATGCATAGTAGTTGCTGAAGATCCAGGATTTGACTACTGTGACTAATGGTGAAATATATTTCTTTAATGAAATATATACAAGGAAGATTAATCATTTTTTTAAAGGTAATATTTGAAGCTCTAGTTAAACTTTAATTAGTTACCTACCTAGCTATGTGTGATTACACACTTTACAAATTATCCCCTGTGATTGTTCCATGTGTTTATTTTAAATATATATATATGTCAATCAATTTCTAGTTGATATAAAATGCTCAGATCTATTCATTGGAATCTTTGAGCTTATTCTACAGTGGATATGGTGCATGTCTCAGACATGACTCCCTTAATTTAATTTAATTTAATTAAATTAATTTTGGATATATAGTAGTATTTTTCCAGATTTTTAAATTCCGAGTTCAAATTCTGTTGAGGTCAAATTTGCCTTTCACCTTTTTGAAGTTAATAAAATAAAGTACCAGACAAGTACTGGGATCAATTTAATTAACTTTCCCCTCATTAGCATTGCTTAAAGTAGAAATTATTATAGGTATGGCAAGAAAAGGGTTAAAACAGACAGTGCTTGTGACAAAATACAAACTGCCAGCTTCTCATTTCATTGGCTGGAACCTCAGCAATTTGGCTATTGATGCTCTCACTAATTAAGGTATCCTTGCAGAAAATAATTTTAACAAAAGTTGAATATTGCTTTAAAATAATCCAGAATAGCTCATTTAAGTTTTTTTATTGGTCTGAAGTGGCATAAGAAAAACAAGATAAAATTTCTACTCGGTCAGTGGATCTGAAGTAAAATCTCCAATTTGGAATTTAAATCAATTACAAATCCTCTAATGGAGCAGTGGTATACTTCAGTGTATTAGTAAAAGACAAAAATATAAATATTTATAAAAGATACAAAAATACAAAACTAAATTCCAATTACAAATAAATTCCAATTTCAGGTAAAACTTCTTCATAACTGTAGGCAAAATTCAATTTTCTTTCTCAGTAATTTAAGAGGTGAGTGATGTAGTGTAAAAGAAATTAAGTTCTTAGAAAGATAAGCTGTTAATTTAAAGTTGTAGCCAATTTACTTGACATATATAACTAATGCTCTTCATAACAGCATGAATGTCGCAAAATCCCATTCATATTCCAGAAAGAAATTCATGTTTTAACCCTTTTGTTACTATATTTCTAATGAAAGACATTGCCTAAGATTTTCAAATCATTTTGAAATAAGCATGAATTTGGAGGGATTTAGTAAAATAACTTTCTCATTATCAATCCAGTGTTTAGAACATAACTTAATAAGGGGTCTTACATAAAATTATGATAGAGTGTTTTTAGATAAATATAAAAATTTCAAAACAAACTGTTTTGAATCATAGAACCAGAAGCAGTTTCAAACAGTTTAGTATCAAAAGGGTTAAGAATCTTCACATGAATTCCAAAGACTTTATTTTTTTTTAATTACAGGTTGCTTTATAAAAAGAAATACAAACCAATGATTGATCAAAGGCCTTCCAGTTATGATTATCTAATCATTCTTGGATTACATTGGTATCATATGGTCCCGTAACTCCTGAGGGGTGTCGTAGTGGCATACAGTATTTCTCGTTCATTTTTAAGCCTGGTGGAGCCCATTTCTCTCCAGGTCTGAACACAGCAGATTTCTTCCAGAGAAGGACAGAAAGTGAAAAAAGAAAGTAAGAAAGGGTTATAGTAGAAGAATCGATACCAGTACTAGACTGGTACTTTTTATTGACCTCGAAACATGTATACGCTTTTTAATATTGAGAATTTAATTCAAGGGAGATTTGGCTGCTATTTCTAACAGATTGAGCTACCAGATAGAGGTTCCCTTGTTGGCTCCATAAGTCAAAAGGTGAATAAAAACACCTTAGATCTTTTGTGTTAAATTTTATGTTAATTCAGACTAACATCACTTGCCACTAGTGAAAATATCGGCAACTAAAGATAGACTGAACATTGGCATTCAGTAGCTCATAAAGAGAATTTCTAAAATTAGATAGCCACGCCAACAATAACAACAACAATAACAAGAAATAAGTTAAACAGTGTAAGGTAAGAAACAGAAATAGAAGCACAAGTTCAAATATTTATATACTTACAATGAAAAAGTGTCAGTATTTTTAGCCACAGTTTTGTTTGTTTATTTATTTACACACTAATGTTGATATGTAATAGAAGATAATGAAATGTGTATGCTACCATTCACGCCTTCTCGTTTTTGTTTTTCTTTTTTGTAAATCTTATTCAGAAACAAATAACAAAAGACATACTAACACTAGTTCCTTTATTGTTTCAGTTCTTCGTTGCACCGACTGTCTTACACAACACTGTGGTTACTACTGTAGATCTTTTTGGTATTCTACTGTAAGTAAAAGTAAGAAAGACAACAGGAGTATAGAGCCAAACTTAAGTTTTGTTTAGTTCACCATCGTTGTTGTTATTTGTGGATGAGGTGGGTTGGAAGGGGAGGAGGGCTATAACTGAATGGTTGGTTGGCTGAATTGCTGACTGGAGAGGTTGGATGGATGGATGGTAAGTTGGATGGATAGTTGGGTGGCTAGATAGATAGATAGATAGATATGTTTCTTTATTAGCCACAGGGGCACAAGAGAAGGGGACAAATACAAAGGGGGAAGTTTACATACAATAAAAACGTGTAAAATATTATCACAAATGCAATTGAAAAGTTAATCGATTTTCCCCAATAGGGGGAGACATTTCATATGGGTAACACACCATATGGGTAACATACCCCCGAAAAAATGTGCAACCCTCATCTCCAGGAGTACGAAGAGTTTGTACCCCTTTCCTCTCTTCCTCCTTTTCCTCATCCTACAGGCTGATATAGAGAGAAGGCCCATTAACTCGGGCCATTCTCGCCACCTTCACCCACCTTTCATAAAACTTGCTGGGGTACAGCACCTCTCTCTCCATCCTGATTCTTCTTCCAAATAGATAGATAGATAAATATGTGACTAGATAGCTGGATATTTGGCTAGATAGATAGACAGATGGTGGGGGGGGGGGGTTAGATAGATCGATGGTTGGCTAAATAGATGATTGGGTGGCTTAATAGATAGATAGATAGATAGGTGACTAGTTATATTTCTTTATCTGTCACAAGGTTAGCTAGATAGGTGAGTAGAGAGATACTTGTATTTGACTAGATCGATAGATGGGTAGATAGATAGATGAATGACAAGTTGGTGGATGGATAGCTGGATAACTGGATGGATGGGATGGGTAGATAAATGGATGATTGTCTAAATGGCTAGATGATTAGATGGTTAGTTGGGTTGATAGTTGACTGGAATAAATGGCTGGGTAGATGGATGGTCAGCTGGAAATATATGGCTACCCAACTTCACTGATAAGGCTTAGGTCGACATGTAGCTATGATAAATTACTTCTTCTTCTTCTTCTTCTTCTTCTTCTTCTTCTTCTTCTTCTTCTTCTTCTTCTTCTTCGCCTGAGATGGTGTTGAGGGCAGAGTCCTCAAACATTCCTTCCGGCGGGTCCTGTCAGAGGCAACCATCTCCAACTGATCCAGCTGGATCCGCAAGCGAGACCAGCTAAGCTCATAAATGTTATCCAACCATCTTGCTCGGGGAGGGATGAATGGCTACATGCGTGGCTCCCAGGCAGGCTGAATGGAGAAATGACAGTTTGAATGACTGGGTAGTTGGATAGATGGTTGGCAGGCTGAATGGCTGAATAGATGGATAGATGGCTACATATTTTAGCATGTTGAATAATGATCCTTCTCACAGAGTTTGATGTTGCAATTAATTATTCAGTTAAATGAAATGTTTTCATCTAAAATCTGAAATTTCAACAGTAAAAAGAATGCTACTTAAAACATATTTTCCTTTTAGTAAACTTTGTGTCTTCTGAATGGGTTAAAATCCACTTTAGGTTTTTATTATTTTTTTCTGCTAAAAGCACAAAGGAAGAAGCCAAACTGTCTACTCATCTGAACAATTTCTTCTTGTTCTTTGAATTAGTATTTGGCAGTCTAAATGTGTCTATGCCATGTCCTATATATACATGTCCTACATATTTTTAACTTTTCATCAAATTCTTATAATTCAGCAACAAACAAAAATAATGTTTTTAACTCAAGAATAAGACAATAAATGGCCTTATGGTATAGCTGAATATATTGATCTCCAGTACTTCACTGGTATTTATTTTATTGACCCCAGAATGATGAAAGAGTAAGTAAAGATTTTGTTTGCTTCTTTTTTTTTCATCACTTATTCACAGGAGGAAAGGAAGCTCCTTTGGCCTTTTACAGGGTCTCTAAGATTGGTGAAAGGAAAGAAGAGAGACACCCTTGATCTTTGTATCTTTGTCAGGGTCTTTAAAATTAGTGAGCAGAAAGGCAATACCCTTGAAATTGGGTGGAGGAAAAAGAACATTGCCCTTGGATAACATCGATGGTGTGGTGAGGGGTAGCAGATATGCATAGGTGACTGGTGGTCTTCCACAAAAAAACCTTGCCCAGACTTTGTACTTCAGATGGGAACATTCTAGGTCCAAAAAGTCCATGGTCATTCTTGACTAACATACAGCTGTGTAGGGTTTGAAATATTAATAGACACATGGATTAAACTAAGTATAAAGAAGTAATGAGGAAATACAAAAAAAAATCATTAATAAAAATAATTAAATTGGATAACAGTTATGTTTTCAATATGCTACCTACATATAAACACACGCACACACACACACACACGCGTGCGTGCACACACACACACACACACA
Source organism: Eledone cirrhosa (assembly GCA_964016885.1). NCBI lineage: Eukaryota > Metazoa > Mollusca > Cephalopoda > Octopoda > Eledonidae > Eledone > Eledone cirrhosa. Next base: position 111,039,061 of record OZ024745.1, read on the forward strand.
CACACACACACACACACATATATATATGTATATATATATAATAACAATATATAAGGGAACAGAGATTCAGTATTGCATCATATACATATTTAATTACATATGTTTCACTGTCAATCAGCTCGAGGAACACTTGATTAATGATCAAAACTAACTCTGGAATCAGAAACTCCTCAGATATGTGTTAACATGTAGACTCATGTCTACATGTTAACATGTTTCACTGATCAACAGTGAAACATGTGTAATATGTAATTAAATATGAATATGATGCAAACTGATTCTTTGTTCCTGTATATATTGTTATTATTGATACCCGGCGGTCGATTGGCAGTATCGGTAGAGGGTCGGGTGCCATGCTTTGCAGCAAAGAGTCACGTCCCTTTATGGTCTGAGTTCAAATCCCGCCGAGGTTAACTTCGCCTTTCATCCTTACGGGGTCGATAAAATAAGGTACCAGTAATACACTGGGATAATTGCTGGCCTTGTGCCAAAAGTAGAAATAATTATTGATACTCTGCTCCCCAAGAGTATCGAGTGCTCATATTGGCATAACTCCTATGGACGTAATTAATTTGCACCTTTAATATATATATATATATATATATATATATATATATATATATATATATATATATATATAGAGAGAGAGAGAGAGAGAGAGAGAGAGAGAGAGAGAGAGAGAGAAAGAGAGGGAGAGAGTAGGATGGAAGAAAAGAGAGTAGGAAGAGGGTACAAGAAGTGAAAGAAGGAAAAAGTAAAATAATAGTGAAAAACAGAGTAAGAGAGAGAAGAGGAGGGATAGAGAGTGAAAGAGATAGAGATAGAGAGATAGATAGATAGATAAAGAGAGAGAGAGGGAGGAGAGAGAGATTATATCTTGATAAGCAGGGCTAACGAGGAAAACTAATGTCATTTTTAGAACCAGTGACCTTATTATACCCAGAAACAGGTCTAACATTTAAGTCACCAAAATTTGTGTTCCCCAGTGTAAATAAACAATAAAATAGAATCAACAACTAAAACTGTCTAATTTTCTTAGAAAAAGAGAAAATTGTGATATAAAATTGCAAAATTGCTCTGAAAATGGATGATTAGGAAGATAAATAAGAACTGTATGTAAATAAATCAATAGATACAATAATGATATGAAGTAAAACATCATCAGAGAACACTTTTGGTCTCTTTTCTGTCTATGAGTTGTGTCTATGTTGGTATTAATGTGTATGAGGGAATGAGAAAGAGAAAGAAAGTGACATAGAATATGTGTGTAAGTGTGTGGGTGTAGGCATGTGTGTGTATATATATGCGTGTACACATACACATATATGTGCGTGCATGTATTAATTTATAAATGAATATAAATATGCTTGAGATTTTTCCATATCACAAGAAATTCTCCCAGAAGATCTGCTATCTATTCCAGAAAGTTTAATAAGTTAATATTTACAGATACTAACACATAAATTAAACATGAAACCACAATGGAATAAAATATTAATGACACATCTATATATGCACAAATATTCACAAATATGCACATAATATATAACCACAAATGACTAAAATCATATCACATATTCTTCTTCTTCTTCTTCTTCTTCTTCTTCTTCTTCTTCTTCTTCTTCTTCTTCTTCTTCTTCTTCTTCTTCTTCTTCTTCTTCTTCTTCTTCTTCTTCTTCTTCTTCTTCTTCAATACCAGCCAAGCTCATGGACGTTATCCAACCATTTTGCTTGGGATCTACCACTGGGTCTCCTGCCAGTTGGTTTTTCCCATAAAATCTGTCTAGCAATTCTTTCCTGAGATATTCTGACCACATGTCCATAGTATTGGAGCTGTCATCTCTCAATTCGGAGAAATAGTGGCTCTATCTGAAGCAACCCTCTAATCTCCGAGCTACACTATCAAGTAACGTTACTACAAAGACTTTTCAGAGAAACCTAATTTCAGCTGCTTGTATTTACATTCGTATTCTTTTGGTTTTTACTCAAGATTCATGACCATGGGTAAGGGTTAGCATGAATACTAAGCTTCTATACCTACCTCTCTCATTCTTAATATTGAGCATAAACATTATGAATGTGTTGTCATAATTACCTTAAATCTAAAAAGTGTGCTCAAATATCACATACCCCAATGATATATATATATAAAGATATATGAGTACTTTGGTAGGTTATGGTCCACCTAGTTTTTTTTACCACTCCCTATCTGATATATAAACATATAGCAATACACAACTGTATTCTGGAAAGTGGTGGCATATTTGAGGGATTTGAATTTATCTATATTATATAAACTCACAACAACAAAAGTGAAAGTTTTGAGGTGCCAAAATTCTGTTGAAAATTCACAGAATTCAATTCTCTTCTATTTATGTGTGGAATACCTACTGCGATATATATCAACAAATACAGCTTTATTTTTAAATAAACTTGTAGAAATAAAAATACATCATAAACAATTGTGCTTTGTGAAATATTTTGAGAAATATTTATCTGAAGAGTTCTGAGTATAGTTAAAGCTGTACTTGTATTGTTCTTGTATGATATAGTTGATCACTTCAAATACCTTCATCACCAAAGAAGGGTCAAAGCAGGGAATCTTCTCAAGAGCTACTCAAGCATCAGCATAATCAACAATGTTAAGACAAATATGGTAATGCAAGGTCATAAGTCTCAAAGCTAAACTACAACTTATGTGTGCTTTATCTTTTTATATGCCTATGCATAATGGACGCCCACAGTAGAATTACAATGAACATACTGAGATTTGAAATGAGTTGTTACTGAAAAATTTAAGGCATCTCCTTATACAGAACACATAAGCATTAGAATATTAGCATGGCAATTATGTAACGTGGGCAATTATGAAAACCTTGTCACTACTGTAAAGAAAAGAATAGTGAGATGGTGGAGTCGTCTGTAACAAGATCTATTTGACTGACAAAAATCATCCTCCAAGGAACAGTTTAGAGAGGAAAGAAGACAAGGACATCTGAAGCAGAAATGAGCAGATAATGTCAAGGGTTCGACCAATCAGGACTTCACAGCAACCCAAGTCTTTGGTTGCAGCAGTAATTGATGGAAGGGTGGATATGGTTCACTTCTCCACTCTGCAGCATCCCTATGGTAAAGGGAAAAAATGAAGTAATAATACAAGTATATTTTAATTACTTTACAATCATATGGCCACAGGTTTCATCACATAGTGTGGAATCTTGAGTAACTGTTCTTTTTATCACATTTGAATCTAATCTTTTCTGTAGCATCTCATTCCAAATGTCAGTATGTTCATCGTAATTCTGCTATATATATACTTGGTATAGTTTGTGTTAGATCAACCAACACTAGTGTTCACAGGATAGAGTACTCACCGAAGTATATATGGAAGTCTGTGTACTCCAGAGTATTAGTATAACAATGAATTAGAAGTCAGTAGGTTAGAATTTACCTCATTTATTTGTTACACAACTGCTGTTATCTGTATTTTGATATTATGCAACAGTTACTACCTCATCAGACAGCTATTACCTGAACAAAAATAAAGATAAAAATTACTCATACTGTTTCCATTCAGTGATATGCCACAGACGGGTTATTGATATTGTTCCCTCAAAGCCCTGCTGCTCAGCAGGGCTTTGAGGGGTTGTGTAACAAATAAATGATGTAAATTCTAACCTACTGACTTCTACTTCTTTGTTATATATATATATATATATATATATATATATATATAGCTTTGTGGCCTTTAGCTATGTCCCTTTACATTCTGAATTTCAATCTCACAGACATCATTTTTTGCCTTTTATCATCTGGGTTCAATAAAATAAATATCAAAGTATCAGTCAATTACAGAAGTCAATACAATTGACTAAAACTTCTAAGTTGTGTGGCGTTATACTTCTATTAGATATCAATTATTTGAAAGAGGAGAATTAAATGGAGTACATATTTACAAAAATATATGATTTAACTCCAAAAGTCTCTTAAATACACTGTATATTTCAATGAAGAAATGTATGTATATATATATATATATATATATATATATATATATATATATATATATATATATATATACTATGTTAAGGTATCAGTACATATTTAATATGTATGGTGATCGTGTTTCTCAATAAATAAGCTCAATGGACCTTAGTTCAGAGCATCAAAAGTCATGACATTTTACCATCTTAAAGTATGTATTTTTTCTGAATATGTTATTTTCTCTTTCTCTCTATATATATGTACAAAACACTATGTATTTTTCAAACGATATATGCTTCTTTCTCTCTACATATATCTTATAAATTTAAATTATATATATATACATATATATATATATATATACATATATATACATATATATATATATATATATATATATATATATATATATATATATATATATATATATATATATGTGTGTGTGTGTGTGTGTGTGTGTGTGTAAAAGGTAAACAAAAATAACAACACAATTGGTACAGTATATGGAAGGGGTATATCAGGTTAACGCTTGATAGAGCAGGAAGAGGGTCTTAACGTTTCGGATGCTAGTCTTTCATCAGAAGAAAGAAGGAGAAATAAGATAGATTGAGGGGATGGGCAGGTTGGAATTGGAAAAAATGTGTTTAGATAAAAATAACAGGTTCATTCATATATATATATATACACATTTCTTCATTGAAATATACAGTGTATTTAAGAGACTTTTGGAGGTAAATCATATATTTCTGTAAATATGTACTCCATTTAATTCTCCTCTTTCAAATAATTGATATCTAATAGAAGTATAACACCACACAACTTAGTTAGAAGTTTTAGTCAATTGTATTGACTTCTGTAATTGACTGATACTTTGATATTTATTTTATTGAACCCAGATGATAAAAGGCAAAAATTGATGTCTGTGGGATTGAAATTCAGAATGTAAAGGGACATAGCTAAAGGCCACAAAGCTTTTTTAACTGACACTCAACTTATTCTGCCAATCCTTCTCTCTCTCAAGTAACCAAAATTAGCCATAAAAGCCATTACAACCTATTGACATATTTTAAGTAAGCATAAATGCATATATTGACTGAATAATAATGATTTGCAGACTTTCCCCTAGATATCTCCCTAAATTACTTCACCTATACAATAGACTTCCTTTACTGCACCACCACCACCATCCACCAACCTCTTTCCTGATTGTTTGACTTTATATAATTTTTACCAGCTGACGTTTTGGGTATTGCCCAAGTTGCAAATTAAAGATGTATATTTGATGGATTGGGGGAACATTTTTTTCAATCCTCATTACTGGCATATGGTAAATGTTAGCCAAATTTTAGCAACCACGCCTCCTGTTATTGGAATCCATTCAATATATATTCGATTATTTCTTTTAGTTTAGACACTACTGCTTAAAAACACATAAAGTCACTGCAATGAATAACACCAGTTTATTACAATGAAAAGGATGCAAAATACATATAGGAAAGCTTCAAAGTTTTTTAAGCAGTATAATTAATATCTTGTCCTCATATATAACCATTTTATCTGTAGGTTATGTAATGGCATAGTCTTTAGAGCATTGGATTAAATGATTTCAGTATTTGTTATGGCTTGGGTGTAATCTGAGTTCAAATCTTACCATCATCAATTTTGCCTTTTATCCATTTTAGGGTTGATGAATAAAGTACCAGTCCAGGGGTAATAAATTGGAGGAATTGTTAAAATGTCAGACAAGATGATTCATGGTATCTGTCTTGGCCCTGTGTTTTCTGAGTTCAAATTCTGCGGCCTTTTTTTTTTTTTTTTTACATTTTTTTTTAAAGTTGTTAGAAAGAATGTTTTTCTTCACAAAGACAGAGACACTTGTTTCCTGAAGGAACCCTGTGCAGTGCACTCTACATGTCAGTGAAACTCCACTGAAATGATGGAGAAGTTCAAGTATCTCAAATTTCTGATTATTTTCAAAATTAATTGATTTTCATTAGAAATATGGTAATGAAAGGATTAATGTTCCTATTATTAAGATGGCATCAAAGTGCAACTGACTGGCAAGATGGACACCAAAAACATTTAGAAAAGTAGAACAAGAAATCATGTTTGTCCCGGGAAAGACATTTATTCTCAACTGTATTTTTACTGTCAGCTAAGGTTCTGCTTATAATGTCCAACTAACTAGTAGACTGAAAACAATCCAACAACTTCACATAAAAAATGTTGCCCTTATGCAGCTAAATTATTAGGATATACTGAAAATTAAAAACTATGTTCTGCTGAAGGAAGAAATATTTTATCTCTGATCTTGAAAGGACTGACACCAAACCTTGGTGTTGGCAACTATAGAGATCTCCAAAATGATCATCATAGAATATGCATGCATTGCATAGTCCTATAAGTCCTGGGGGGAATCATAGGAGTCCCTTATTGACATACAGCATTTCTAGGGCAATAATAACATTTTAAAAATCAATTCATAGGAGAGTTGAGTTCTGAGGTTTCAAGCAGAGATCTTTTTTGAAAATACGAGTAGTAGTTTGTTAGGGTTGTCACTATTGTGTTTTATAAATTTCCTTAACTGTTGCTTTGCCAATATACAGTAGAACATTAGTATCCTTGGATTCTATATTTTTTCTAAGCTTTAAATAGATTAGCTGTTATCTAATAAAACAGATCTTCAGCAGTGGTATGAAGAAATCCAAACCTATTCACACAGTTTTTATGGTGATATTTAATGGATAAGAGAATTTATGTAACAAAAAATAATATCTACAAGGAACATATTACATAGAGAAACACATTTTTAGTTATCTTTCAAATAAAATTATCAATAAAATAACTGTAATAAAGCATTGTGGGAATAGATGTTGTTATGTTTAAAATCTGGTATTAAATAAACATAATATATAAATAATGTTGGATGTTATAAGTTCAAATGACTTAACTATAAGATCCAGCTTGAGATTACTTCTATGCACAAATATGTCAACTAGAGCTTTACTTTCTTCAATTATTTTGGTCTCAGTGTCTTTATCATTCTGTCAGAAAGGAAAA
>OZ024745.1:111048604-111068604 GCA_964016885.1 Eledone cirrhosa
AAAATTATTTGAAAACTACAGGCAGTGTGTTGAAATAGAAATATAATTAAAGGGTTAAAAGTGAAAGATCAGTCATGATAGAAACTATAATAAAATTACAATTTTGAAACCTATGTTCTATTTTCACTGAAATGTTTTTAAAATGGTTTTATAGAATAACTGAGAAAAGATACCCAGATAATCCAACTGTATAAAAACTTAACAGTAATTTGAGTGAAGGCACATGGCCTAGCGGTTAGAGTGTTGGACTTAGGAATATAATGTCATGGTTTTGTGTCAGAGTAACAGTAGCTAGGGGTAAACCTGTGATGGAGTTAATAAGAACTAACATTAATTAAATAAAATTACACTCTTATTAGGTGCAGGCATAGCTCTGTGGTTAAGAAGTTCATGTCAGAGCCACATGGTTTCTGGTTCAGTCCCACTTTATAAACTCAGGAAAACTAATGCTTTAGGTCCAACATATATATATATACACACACACACACACACACACATATATATATATATATATATATATATATATATATATATGTGTGAAGGCGTGTGGTTGAGTGGTTAGAGAATTGGATTTGCAATTGTAAGGTTGTGAGTTCGATTCCTGGACCAGGCGATGCGTTATGTCCGTGAGTAAGACACTTTATTTCACGTTGCTCCTTCTACCTGGAGTTGCGACCGATAGATAGTATTAGCAATTGGAAAGACCAACGGAAACATTGTTCCCTCGGTCCGATTTGACGAAAGTCGATCGTCTCCTAAAAAAAAATATATATATATATATATATATATATATATATATATGGTCTAACCCATGCTAGCGTGGAAAATGGACGTTAAATGATGATGAAGATGATGATATATATTTCAGTACTTCTGCTCTGTACATAAGAGTTATGTACTAATTATATATTGCATTAAGTATATTTACATTCAAAGAAAATTTTGAGATTTGCTGCAAAATTTAGGGCTAAACTTAAGTTAAGAGAAAAATTGGTACAGACAGGAAGAAAATCTGAGTGTTAAGTAACAAAAGAAAGCTTCTGTTTATTAATCTATACAGCATCTCTCTCTTTATATATTATAAGGATTTCCAGGCCTTACTACTGGGCTCTTACCATTTCAATAACATATTCAAAATGGTAAGAGCTCAGTTGTAGAGCAGAAAATTATTATAATACCTACACTCTACATTCTTAAGTACCTAGTATTAAGCTGAACAATTGTCTCACCTTTGCAAGCAGGGAAAAGCGGACGTAAAATGATGATGATGATGATGATAATAATGATGATATATATATATATATATATATATATATATATATATATATATATATATATATATATATATGAAAAAATGGGGAGAAGAATACTGCAGGTTGCACATGGATAACATGTAATAAAATAAGTCCCTCATCAGTGATTTGCCGACGATCATAGATATTTCATTGCATTAAAAATCATATACCTCACGTCGGTGCAATAATAACTAAATTAAGTTATTAGGACAATTAAAACGCGTAAAGCGAGTGAGACAAGATAACAACAAAGAGGAGAGCTAACCGTAGAAGGAAGGGAACAAGCTTCATAGTTATTCTGTTAGCATAAGCTAGGTGAATATATGAGCGCTTAGAAAAAAGACCTTTCGGGAACGAATTCAAATGTGAGAAAGAGAGAAAATGTTTTCGTCGCGAACGGGGTGAAGTGAGAAGAGGAGAAACAGTGAGTAAGTGGAAGTGTGAGGAAGAGTTAACTGACATGACAGAGGGGGCGAAAGAAAGTAGGAGAAACAGAGAGAACGAGGGAGCAGTAAGAGAGAGAGAGAGAAAAAAACAGAATCGCAGTTTAGGTAAATATATGTGAAAAAATGGGGAGAAGAATACTGCAGGTTGCACATGGATAACATGTAATAAAATAAGTCCCTCATCAGTGATTTGCCGACGATCACAGATATTTCATTGCATTAAAAATCATATATATATTTTAAAGAGTTAAACATATTTGAATTTAATATATATATATATATATATATATATATATATATATATATTAAATTCAAATATGTTTAACTCTTTAAAATATATATATATGATTTTTAATGCAATGAAATATCTGTGATCGTCGGCAAATCACTGATGAGGGACTTATTTTATTACATGTTATCCATGTAATAAATTTTAGGTTTAATCAATTCATATAAAATATATATCAATTATGTTTCTCTATAAAAAAGGTCCATAAACATTAGTATCAATTATACAAGTTTAAATGATATATAACAGAATATATATCAATCGAGTATTTTGTATATATATACAGAACAATTAATATGTTAGATGCTTATTACCAAAATCGATAAATTGTGATTGATACTAATTAGTAGGATTGATGGTTTGCTTTTTCTTTTGGCTTCCAGTTAAGTTACCATTTTGAAGTATATTTACTTACAATCAGTTCCCGTCCCACCCTTGCAAGCAGGGAAAAGGCAGACGTAAAATGATGATGATGATGATGATATTAATTGTTCTGTATATATGTACAACATTTTAGTAGTTTCTTAATTGATATATATTCTGTTCTATATCATTTAAACTTGTATATATATATATATAAACATACATACAAGAGGAGTCTTGTACTCTCAATTGCTTAACAGCCCATGGAATCAGGATAAGCTCTGCCCTTCGTCCTACTTACACAAACAGGGAATAATGCATGTAAAAATGATGACTCATTCTCACCCATATATATGTATGTGTGTGCATATGGTATCTCTTTTTTTAAATATATGCGCTAAAAAATATAATATTGCTCATTACACTCTTGTGTAGAGTCTAATATAATGTTTATCATAGGTAAGATAAACAAGATGACATAACCAGATCTAAAATTTTAAACACTCAGTCTTTTGTCAATTGAACTTATCAAAAAACTATCCCAGTGATACACACACACATACACTCATATTCATATATATATATATATATATATATATACATTATATATCCTTCAAATTCACCAATTAATTATATTTCCAAATATGAAAACTTTTACACAAACAAGATGATAACACATTTAAAGACTAAAAGTGTAATGGGCATTATCAATTACAGCTTTGTTCAGTTATGTATGCTATATATGTTATGACTATCAAATAAGCCTGGTTTATATGCAGTGGTGAGCTGCCTAAATTCCAACCATTGGATTGCTCTGCTACTGAGGTTTTAAGAAATAGTTTACTGAGCTACAAAACTGTTAACTGTGAGTTCTATATGAAATATTCTGAATTCAGCAACAAATTATAATTTTATTAAAATATCTTTCCATTAATATAACATTATTAACCCTTTAGTGTTCAAACCAGCCAAAACCGGCCAGAATTCTCTACCTCTTTCTGTTGAAACTGGCTGTAACTGGTCGCTTAAGTACCTAGTAAATGGTCGCTCAAACTGCTGTTAAGGTATTGTTTTCAAAATAAATACTTTCAAAATCTCATAGATTCGATATTATGTGAGATAATTAAAGCCTTTACCATTAAAATATAATAGTATATATAAAATAATTGTTTCTACATTTGGCACAAGGCCAGCAAATTACCCAGTGCATTACTGGTACTTTATTTTATCAACCCCGTAAGGATGAAAGGCAAAGTTAACCTCGACGGGATTTGAACTCAGACTGTAAAGGGACGTAACTATGCTGGAAAGCTTGGTGTCCGACCCTCTACCGATATTGCCAATCCAATAAAATAATGTGAATGCTAAAGGGTTAAACCTTTAGCATTTACATTACTCTATACATATTAGTCTTTATTTCACATAATTATCTCACATAATATCATATCTATGAGATTTTGATATCATTTATTTTGAGAACAATACTTTAACATCTGTATGAGCAGCCAGATATGGCCAGTTTTAACTGAAAGGGGTGAGAGAATTCTGGCCGGATACAGCCAGTTTAAATACTAAAGGGTTAAAACAAAGGGATTGACAGAATTGTTAGAATGTTCAAAATCCTATAGGGTGGTGAACTCTGTTTGATTGACGCATCTTTAAAACACTATTTGAAGAAGAAAAAGCTATCCTAGTCAACTCAATAACCCGTTAAAGATAAGAGGACATTTACCTAATTTTATTTAGGTGTACATGTGGTAACCTAATTTCTAACTTGCTACTGAAGACCTGAGATTACTCTCCAGCATTTTTCTGAAAACTTTTTTGTCAATTTTATTGTTTGTTATGGCTACAGCAGCTCTGATTCTGATTTTCTCTTCATACATTATATCTTTGTTTCTCCATGATTTTTTAAATAGATAAATAAAAACTATTTTACCAACATTAAATGTGTTTGGAAGAGAAAATCTGTATATTTACCGGAATTGGAGTAGATTTTGGCAGCTAGTAAGATAAAAAAAAATCACTGCAGCTGACAACAAAATGCTGCAAAGAAAATTGGCTTGAATATATCAAAATGCAAAGATGACTGTATTTACAATTGATGTATACAATTTGTAAACTTATCAGTGAATCCTTAAAGAAAAAAGTAAAGAATGAAATGGGGGAAAATAACAATCTTTTTACTTTGATGCATGAAAAAATTTTACTTCTGAATAGAAAAATAGAAAAGCTTCCCTTCTAGTTTTTCAATATCAATACAAGAAAACAAAAACCCCTAAAAAACTGTAAGGCAAGCAATAGTCAAACAATGTACAAAGTTTTCGCTTGTTTGCTGGTTGCTTTATGTGTAAAAACGAAGAATGCTTAGTTGAACCAATTAAAGAGTTCATTATTCTCAGATCTTACACAGAATTGGGAATGAGAAGAAAGCTTTTTCACTCTAGGTGTATGGTAAAAACTTAACTTTGATCTATCCCTGATTCTTTCATATTGTTTTTATTGAGCTAAAGAGAGAAAAAGTACATTTTCTGAAAAACGTTTCTATCTTTTTTTACTCACATTCAATATAAAGAAGCTTAGAATCATTACAATAGTGTTTTAGGGATAAATATTATAGTTTAGCTGTGTTTTAGTTTTTTAAACCATGTATGAGAGTATTAGTATGATAATTAATAGACACTGTATCATATCTTGATCTATTAAAACTGTTTTTGTTTTAAAGAACACTAAATTATGTTAGTGGGTGTTCAACCTAAGTATACTGAAAAATATATTACTTTTGCTAAAAATAGAATGCTAATGTAAATTTTACAACATTTATAAGTTATATGTTGATTATATTTTAATATATATCTGTATCCATTGTGAATTTCTTCTAATCAATCACTTAAGTGAGGACATTTCTCCACCACACCTGTCATACACTCATGATATTATATTTGTCATCCTCTCACTTACTCACTGTCCCTACCCATGTCATACTTACTATTTCCTCCATTCTTCATTGGGTAAGGAGGGCTTTTCAGTCAAGTAAATAAACAGCAATCTCTCTAGTGTTGGTACCATGATAAAACACACACATTACACTCTGTAAAGTGATTGGAAAGAGTTCCAATGTTTGGAAAGGGCTTCTAGCCATAGAAACTATGCCAAAAGGAGTTGAGAGGACCCTGCAGTCACAACACAGCAACCTCTCTAGTGCTGGTGTCACCAATAGATACACTCAATACACACTATAAGGTGTAGAAACCATGCCACAAAATTGTTGAGAGATCTCTTCAATTGTATCAAGGGCACAACAAGCTCACTGGTATTGGTAATCTACATGCTAAACACATAACGTTTAATATATGATATATCTCTGTAGAATAGTTGGAGTTTCTATTGCTCAAATTAATTTTCTAAATGGTCACTCAAATGAGAACGAATTTAGCAGCAATGTTTGCTTTTTGGTTTGTTAGATCGATGGTTGATGTAATTGTTAGTCATTGATACGTGATTGAAGTGATTGATAATGATGATTTGAGATTGATGTTGGGGAACTAGTGTTTTCCTCAAATCATTGATATAGGCCAACACAAAACAAAACTGTTAATTTTATATATTTATTTCTTGCCATATAATTCCATAAAATCATATGACAAATAATAATTCAAGATATACAAAAATTCGAAATATAAGACATGTTTTCATTAGGACATTGGTAAAATATAGAGTTCACATAGGAGAGCATTTTCTTGGGAGGTACACGTGATGGGATTTGTAAGCAAAATATATTATAGAGAGACAAAGTGAATATGTGAATAGAGAACTGAGCTGGAGAAAAGATATTGCTTTGATGTCTGGTAGATTTACTAACCTGGTGGCATGGCTCGGCTGGAGCAGTACAAACCATTATGGCTCATTGCTACATCCAACATCTGTTGTTGAGTTTGTGAGAGAGGAGCCAAGAAAGTTTGCCTTATCTAACCCCTAGATGTCATCATAGTTATTTTTGTCAGAATTAACAAATATGTCACATGATACACACATACACTGACACTGCATTTAACCCAAAGATAATTTGTTATGGTTTACAGAAACATTTTTTATTGTAAAGATATTGTAATTAGCTATAAAAAAGGAATTGAAAATATTTTTAATGTTTAAAAAACATTAAAAATATTTTCAATTCCTTTTTTTGTTTTACAAAACCTGAAAAATAAATAAAAATACTTTAATCTGTTATTCTGGGCTTCAAAAATTTAATATCTAGTAAAACATAGTCCTCTGGCATTCTGCTTTTGTTAGTGGAAAATGGAAGAAATTGAACAACGGGTAAAATGAAAGAAATCATACAAGAAAAGTCTCAAAAATAAAATAATATACCAAGAAAAGAATAAAGATATATTGTAATATGAGAAATATGTGGAATTTTTTCAACTAAAAATTAACACTATCATAATTTTCTTCAACCTCATTGAACCTAGCATTGTAAACCACCAAAAAAACTCAGTAATGTTAAAAAAATTCAGTATCATGCCATTGTACTCCTAACAACTCTTCCTAACAACTCTTTCAGATAAGCAAGGTGTGATTCAGTTCAGCATCAGTGACAAAATACAAATTCGCTCTTCTTCACTCAATAGATTAGAATAAATCTAATTTGCCCATAAACTCAATGAAACTCTAAAAGTCCACCATTCATGACACAAACAGGATAAGTGTCTTCTTTATGAGAAATATAATTTAAAAAGACAAGCAGAAGGAATAACAAAACAAATTAATTAAGAAGGAATTTATTAACAAAATGGGTTTTGTTTCAAATCCCAATATTCTGTCTTGCATATTTCAAACTCAAAATGATGGAAGAGTTAATTTTTGGTATAGAAAAGAAGTAATTCACTGAAAATACATCTTGATTCATATCCCTTAGAATTACCCTAACCTAAATAAGTCTCTGCTGGAGCCTATATATAACTACTTGGTCTGCTAAATATAGCTGTCAAATTTCACTCAGATTTAGCACATCCATCTTAAAATGAGAAACAAACATTGGATGAAGTTTGGAGAAACTCTTAACATTCTAGTCAGCATGAAACCACATTAGCAAAATATGTTTGCAAAGTTCAAAACAAAACTAAGACTACATCACATTAACCATTTTTTCCTTTCATTCTTTCAAATTCAATAAAAGAAACTATAGTTGATTCTTCCTGTATATGTCTTCTACATTCCTCCTTTTTATTACTCTTCCTCTTGGCAGTATTCAGACCTGGAGACAAAATAGACATCACTAGGTTTAGAATACCCAAGACATGCTGTATGTCACTATGACACCCCTACAACTCTATCAGGAGTTATATATCTATACATATATGCTAAACAAACAAATTATTCCAAACAAAATTTCACATTTTCAAATCAATTGTTCATACAAGTTTGTCTTACAAGCTTGTCATACAATTTTGTCATACAAGTTTGTCATACAATATTGTCATACAATTTTGTCATACAAGTTTGTCATACAAGTTTGTCATACAAGTTTGTCATACCAATTTGTCATACAAGTTTAAATATTCTAAAGATATTTTGTGGATTTTCTTTAGCTAGTTTTGTTTTTCAATTTCAAGGTTGAATTTCTTTTCTTTCAAGTGACATCTAAAGTCTGTCTTAAGCCAGTTAAGGCTCCTTAGGCCGATATGCTTATCCCAGTTACATGGCGGGAAGTGACTGAGAGTACAAAACTCCCCCACTGGGGGGGGGGAGAATGAGGTAGGGCTGAAAGAGGAGGAACGAGAAGAAGGGGAGGAAGTGAGTGATGAAAGGAAGGGGAGTAGGAAGGGAGGAAGGTAGTAAATAGAGGAAGAGGTGGAAAGTGGGGGGAATGGGAGGAAAGGAACGAATGAGAGGAAGGGAGGAACTGGAGGAACTGGAGGAAGAGGAGGCATGGTAAGAAGGATAGGAAGGGGAGGAATGGGCAGAAGTGGAGTATTGGGAGAAAGGAATGAGAGCAAACGTAGGAAGGGGCGAAAGAAGAGTAGGGAGGAAAGGAGAGTAGGGAAAAAAGGAGAGTAGGGAGGAAAGGAGAGTAGGGAGGAAAGGAGAGTAGGGAAGAAAAGAGAGTAGGGAAGAAAGGAGAGTAAGGAGGTAAAGGAGAGTAAGGAGGTAAAGGAGAGTAAGGAGGAAAGGAGAGTAAGGAGGTAAAGGAGAGTGAGGAGGAAAGGAGAGTAAGGAAGAAATGACAGTAAGGAGGAAAGAAGAGTAAGGAGGAAAGGAGAGTGAGGAGGAAAAGGAGAGTGATGAGGAAAAGGAGAGTAAGGGGGAAAAGGAGAGTAGGGAGGAAAGGAGAGTAGGGAGGAAAGGAGAGTAGGGAGGAAAGGAGAGTAGGGAGGAAAGGAGAGTAAGGAGGAAAAGAGAGTATGGAGGAAAGGAGAGTAAGGAGGAAAGGAGAGTGAGGGGGAATGGTAGGTAGGGCAGGAATGTGTAGAACAGGGAGGACACCATTGCCACTATCCATTATCAGCTCAGTATACTGGAGCAATGTAGAATGAAGTGTTTTGCTCAAGAACACAACACACAACCCAGTCCTGGAATCGAACCCACGACAGTATGATTGTAAGTCTAACACCCTTACCACTAGGCCAAGCAGCTCCACTAGTAATATCTATAGCTTGCTAGTTTATTCTGCTTGGAAAAAAAAATAGAAAATTAGAAACATTAGAAGTGCTCTGATCATCTGAAAACAATACCTAATAAGTTGTTTTTCTCAGCCACATATAAAGTGACCAGCTGACCTACAATTCAGAAGTCCTGCTACAGAAAGACTTTCTAAACTGTAGACAATAAGGCATTATTTAAAAAAAGGTGTTTCTGGAGCCCCATCCCAGGATTAAAGGCCCTGAAGTCACTGTGTATAATACAGTAAATTTATGATAAAGTAACTATGATTTGGGTTGTTGATCCACCAATTGCAGACAATGATTTATGTTATAAAACTCCACAATAAAGTGTTTTATTAAAGTAGAACATCAATTGTCAAAAAAAGGACCTTAAAAATTAATAACTCCCAGTCACTGTTGGAATTTCTCCTTCCACCAAGCCTCTCCCTCTGTCACTGCACAAAGCCACTAAATCTCTATACTTAACATCACTGTCTTAGAAACTAAGACTACAGATTTGCACAGCTTATAAAAAATCCAGTTGAACACAGACAACCAGAAAAAAACTGAGTTCTATGGAGTCCAGGTTGCTAGGTGTATATTCAGTTTATATATGAATAATCATTAAGTATTGCTTGCTCTGGAATACAGGATATATATTTATATATATATATATATATACAAATATAGATAACTACACATGAAAACACTCTCTCACACACATACAAACACATATACCTACCTACCTATATACATATATATATATATATATATATATACACACACATACATATACATGTATGTTTATATACATACATGCATATGTATGTGTTTGCATATTTACTTGTATACATGCAACACACACACATATATATATATGTGTACAAACACACATATAAACACACAGACACACACATACAAACAAAGTATATTGATATATTAGGTAATTCATCACAGACATTTGTTTTCTCTTTTCCTTTATTTTCTTTCGTATAAGTTGACAAACAAAAGACAAATATTTCAACAAAATATTTATTTTCCTATATAAATTATGAGAACATATCTTTTTTTAATTTTCCTTCACATTTCCATCAATTTTTCATTTTTTTTTTCTCTCTTTCTTCTTTGTTCTCTTTATCAATTCTTTTCTCTTCTTCCCATCTTTCCCTCCTCTTTTGCCTTGCATTTATTTGAATTTAAAGTAATTACTCATTGGTTTGCAATATCTGAAGAGGCTACACAGAAAACAAATATTACATTGGAAGTAATTCAGTGATGAATATGCGAAATGAAATCTAAATGAAAGCATTATAAATCAGGCTTATAATCTTTCAAGATTTTTTTTTTTTTCTTTTGACAAACACTTGTTTGTTCTGTACAAAACTGCTACAGCAAAAATTCTTTAAGCACTATTATAGAAATGAACAAATAAATAATAATAATAATATTAATAATGATTTCTACTATAGGCACAAGGCCAGCAATTATCCCAGTGTATTACTGGTACTTTATTTTATCGACCCCCGTAAGGATGAAAGGCAAAGTTAATCTCAGTGGGATTTGAACCTAGACCATAAAGAGCTGTAACTCTATGCTGCAAAGCATGGCGTCAGACCCTCTACCAATACTACCAATCCACCGCCCTTAATAATAATAATAATAATAATAATAATAATAATAATAATAATAATAATAATAATAATGTTTTCTTTATTAACCACAAGGGTTTACACAAAGTAGACATTAAGGACAGTACAGGACAATACAGGACGGTACAAATGGGCATTTCTGCATGTAAAAAAAACAAAAAACAGAGGATGTAATAAAAGAACAATGAAAAATTCCCCGAGGGCCATCATGGAGAAAGCCCATTAAAAAAAGCCACAGTGACCCTGACCACCAGGGCAAGTGTCCTCTCCCAGTTTTCCACCTTCAATTTACAGGCATATACTCAGAGTAGGTCCATTCATTCGGGCCATTCTTGCCTCTCTCACCCATCTTTCAACAAAAAGCCGGGAAGAGAGCACTTAATAATTTCTGTATTAATCACAGGGGTTTACAAAAACCCCATTAAGGACACTCCTATACAATACAGTGTAGTGTTATGGAAATGTAAAAATGAGAAATAACAAAAATAAAACAAAAAAGAGTTAACAATAAAATTCCCCAATAGTGGGGAGAAACTTCTGAGGGCCACTGGTGGAAAACAAACCCCCAAAAGCTACGCCCATCCTGACCCCTTTTCTGATCAACAGGTGAATACTCAGAACAGTTCAATTCACTAGGACTATGCTTGCCACCCTCCATCTATCTTTTAACAAATTTACTAGAAAGCAGCACATCCCACTCCACCAAAGAAAAAAATTGTCTGTCTTCTGAACTATCAATCACATACACCACACATTCTCTTTTGCCATAGCCACTAGACAGATAAAGACTGCCTCACCTTCCTGGCCAAAGGAAGGTGGCAGGGCTATTTTCACAAAAGACTCAGCTGATAGCTAGATCTATCCTCTCTGTGATAGCAGTTGCTTGACATAACTCTACATGTAAGTAATGGATGAGTGTGTGTAGGATGGTTTCATCACCCTGCATACATCTCAAACAAGCTTGATTGATGGCACTTCTGTGCTTGTAGAGTTTATCTTCAACTAGCAGCGGCCCCTCCCAGAAGTACTGCCAAGCCAGAGATTTCTGGAAATTATCCATTGATTCTGGACTGAAAATCCTCCAGAATAGACTAGCCATTTGATTTTCATTGATGCCCAGAGTCTCATTCAGAAAGTCATTACTTTGACCCACCATTAATCCTCTCTAAAATGATAAAGTGGAATTTTCACCATTCATTTTGGCCAACTCCAACTGGCACAGGGCTGTGAGCACTAGATGACATTCCAGTTACCAAGCAGCAACCCCTGCCCAACATTCCAGTCTTCACTTGACCTAAGACTGCAACTCTGTCAAAGAGATAAGTTAGAGAAGGGTGCATATGACAAATGGCAACCATACCTGTTCACCATCAAGGAAATTCCAGAAATGTCACATCCTCAGTGCATGTTTGCACAACATCAGACACAACATGAATAGTCTTCCATGCAGTGGGTGTTGACAGCATATAGACTGCCTGGCTGGTGGAATACACCTTTCCATATTGAAAGAGCAGATGTTTCAGTCCATGCAAACATGAACTAAGGCAAGGCATGTCAGTCATGTAGATGACAGAGGCAATGTAGCAATTCACCTCCTCTACCTGACCTCACAGGGATAGCTTCCTCTCAGTCAATTTCTGGGTGAGACTGGTCCCCCTCGCTCATCACCCTCATCCTAGTTCATGTCCATCTGGAGACCAGGACAAAACCAGACCCCAGTTACTTTAACCTGTCTGTCCATCCAGCACCCCATGATGTTGTTGAACAGTATGGACCTACCTCTCCAGGTGTTGAGCTTCAGGCTCACTGATTTTTAATGTTTAATTTTTCCTCTTGACACTACCTCATATTCTCTTTTGTAATCTAGCAAAATGAATAATTTGGCATGGATCTGGAACCAAAGGTACAAGAAAATTAATTGCTACATTCAACACAACCAACGTAAATTCTAGGTCTAGGAAGATGGCCCTTATTGTGAGATCCAGACATTTCTGAAGCAACAATTATTATATAGTCAAGAAACAACAACAACAAAGTTAATGATGATGGTTATGATGGTTGTGGTAGTGATGATGATGATGATGATGATGATGATGATGATGTTGATGATGATAGTGGTAGTGATGATGATGATGATGATGATGATGATGTTGATGATGATAGTGGTACTGGTGACAATGATGATGATGATGATAATGATGATGGTGATGGTGATGGTGGTGGTGATGATGATGATGATGATGTTGATGATGATAGTGGTAATGGTGACGATGATGATGATGATAATGATGATGATGATAATGATGATGGTGATGGTGATGGTGGTGATGATGATGATGATGATGATGATGATAGTGGTAATGGTGGCGATGATGATGATGATAATGATGATGGTGATGGTGATGGTGATGGTGGTGGTGATGATGGTGATGATGATGATGGTGATGGTGGTGATGGTGGTGATGATAATGGGGATGAAGATGATAGTTGTGACGATGATGATGATAGTGGCGATGGTGATGATGATGATGATGATGATGATGATGATGATGATGATGAAGGTGATAGTGGTGATGGTGATGATGAAGGTGATAGTGGCGATGATGATGATGATGACGAGGGGGTGAGGAGAGGAGGAGGAGGAGGAGGAGGAGGAGGAAACAAATACAGCAACTAAATATGATATTAACTGAAATGGAGGAGGTGGGGGTGCTGTACATGCCCTGTCAAACTAGTTGATGTTGATGTTTTATATGTTTATAACTGACCCCTATGTTCAGACATATTGGAGCTTACGTTAACAGACACAACAATAGTTTTATTGATATTGATTTTTGTTTTAAATTAAATAAAAACTCCTAAAAGAGTGGAAAGAAGTTTTGAGTGGGCGATGGAGCAAAAATAAGAGTTAAAAATTAAAAAATGTTGTTTGGAATAAAATACTAAGATAGCCTATATTGATTTCTAATTTATGCACAAGGCCAGCAAATTTAGGAGAAGGGCAGAGTTAATTAAATCAACCCCAGTACATAACTGGTACTTTATTTTATTGACTCTTGAAGGTTGAACAGCTAAGTTGACCTTGGCGAGATTTGAACTCAGAATGTAAAGAGTCAGGACAAATACCACAATGGCATTTTATCTGATGCTCTACCAACTTTGCCAGTCCATCACCCATGTAAAGAGTCAGAACAAATACCACAATGGCATTTTATCTGATGCTCTACCAACTTTGCCAGTCCATCACCCATGTAAAGAGTCAGAATAAATACCACAAAGGCATTTTATCTGATGCTCTACCAACTTTGCCAGTCCATCACCCATGTAAAGAGTCAGAACAAATACCACAAAGGCATTTTATCTGATGCCAGTCTGATACCAACTTTGCCAGTCCATCACCCATGTACAAGTCCAGACATTTTAGGAGAGGGGAAAGTCAATTATAGTGACCCCAGGACTTGACTGGTACTTTATTTTATTGACCTCTGAAAGATGGCAGACAAAGTTAACTTCAACAGAATTTGAACTCAGAATATAAAGAGCCGGAATATACCACAATGAAATTTTATCTGATGTTCTGATGCTCTACCAATTCTGCTAATTCACCACCCTACAAAATTATAAAATAGCTTTATATTAAAAGGTAAAAAACAAACAATAATATTATGTAACCAAAATCCATTTCAGAACAAATAAAGAAAGAATTTAACAAATATAATTATTATTTCTTCTTTTTATTATTTTTTTTTTTTTAATGCAGAAAGAGTTCTGTTGCAATTTTAAATGGGTAGCGATTTTTACTTCCCAAACATAAACACACAAACACACCAACCACATATATATATATATATATATGTATATGTGTGTGCATGTATATATCATCATCAATATATGTGTGTGTGTGTATATATATATATATACATGTATACTCACATACAAATATATATATATATATATATGTATGTATATATGTATATATATATATATACATATATACATATATATATATATATATAAATAATATATACATAAATATATATATATATATATATATATATATACACATGTATACTCACATACAAATATATATATATGTACGTGTATGCGTATATATATATATATATATATATATATATATATATATATATATATATATATATATATATATATATATATATATATATACATATATACATACACGTACATATATATATATATTTGTATGTGAGTATACATGTGTATATATATATATATATATATATATATATTTATGTATATATTATTATATATATATATATATATATATATATAAATAATATATACATAAATATATATATATATATATTGATCAAATAGATGAATTTTTTCCACACCAACTGCAGTTCAGATACATCTTATCCTTTCCTGAATGAAACCATGCATGCAAATCAAACCCTCAAACCCTATAATCATTTATATAATAATCAATTTTTCTTTTTCTCACCTCTTTCTCTTCTCCTCTCATTCTTTATCTTACTCTTACCATTAGCTAACTTATTTCAGTTTGTTTTTTCAATCTCCTTCAACCTTATCCCTCCTCTCACCAGTTGTTTGTTCTTCACTCTCATTTCAACTTTACCCCTTATCTCTCTCACTCCTTTCCTTTTT
This sequence comes from Eledone cirrhosa, assembly GCA_964016885.1. Classification (NCBI taxonomy): domain Eukaryota; kingdom Metazoa; phylum Mollusca; class Cephalopoda; order Octopoda; family Eledonidae; genus Eledone; species Eledone cirrhosa. The sequence goes on from OZ024745.1 coordinate 111,063,938, forward strand.
TCTTCCTCTTTTGTTTATTTTAATTGTTTAGATTTTTTCTTATAAACCTTTCTCTTACTTTATTACATTTTCCTTTTTAATCTTTAGTCCTTTCACCCCCACCTTTTATTTTACTATCATGTTTTCTTACTATTTACTAAACATCCATAATCATTCACTTTTAGCATTGTCTTCCTATACAGTTCCTGTTTTTATTTCTATGCTAATTTTACATATTGAACTGTCAAAGAAGCTTCCATGTATGTAGTTGCATGATACATTCGATGTAACAACCAAATCTGTCTCAAAACACCTAATGTCTTTAAAATGGTAATCGCATGACATTAAACTGTATCTGAAGGCAGCATGCCCACAATGAAGATGCATGGCTGAACAATGTGATTGCTTCAGTTACATATGCTTTTCATTTTAATGAATTGTCTTTGTTGATGTTTAAAACTTCATTTAACCCCTCCGTTACCAAATTTCTAATGAAATATGTATGTATTTCTTTCAGAGAAGGGAAAAGCGTGATATTGAGAAGAAGTGGGTAAGAAATATAGAGGAATAAATGATCCCAGTATTCAAGTGCTACTTTTTTAACCCCTCCACTACCATATTTCTACTAAAATATGTATGTATTTCTTTCAGAGAAGGAAAGAGAGTGGTAGAGAGAAGTGGGAACGAAATGACCCCAGTATTGAAGTGGTACGTTTTTATTGAGCTCAAAAGAATGAAAGGAAAATTTGACCTTGATGGGATTTAAACTCAGAGTGCAGAGAGCCAGAATGAATACTGCAACATAATCTATCCAACATTTTAATGAATCTGCCAATAGACCACCTTCTAATGAAGTAATAAAAGTGAACTAATTAATTAAGAATTTAAAGAAATTTACTAAAATTATTAGTTATTTCATTATTAAGATGATATTTATAATATAACTTAAAAGGTTCTTATATCAAATTATATTCAACGATATCAATTTATATAGGAACACTTTAAAATTTCCTCAGCAAAACACTTCATTTCATGTTGCTCAAGTATGCTCAGCTGAAAATGAGTACCAGCAATAGCTGGGGGTTTAACTCTGCAATGGACTGGCATCCTGTTCAAGGGGAAGTCTTGTACTCTCAGTCATTTCATGCCATGAAACCGGGATAAGCTCCGACCTAACGAGCCTTCTGGCTTAAGACAGACTTTAGACTTAGAACTTTAAAATAAATAGCTTTATTTCTGAGAATCAGAAGCTATTTTGAACAAGTTGATATCAAAAGGGTTGTTTTCAATGAGGTGACTTCAAAATGTTATGAAATCTGGAGAAAGTTCTTACTAACAGAAAGGAATACTAACACCTAAAATTATAGCAAAAGCAATGCAGTTGAAAGTGGTAAATAGTAAATGGTAAATTATTTACTAAAGGTATAACAATCAATTTTTTGTCACCTTTGGTTCCAGATCCATACCAAATTATTCATTTTGCTAAAAAAAGGTCACATAATCAATAACTTTATCGCTACGAAGCTTTCATGACATACTTTTTTTTATTCCTTTAAAAACATATTATGAAGGCAGAAAAATTACTGTAATAATATAAAAGCACAAATATTTTGGCACTTCAACTGTGCTTGGAAGCCAAGGTAATTTACTCTTCAACTTATAAGCACACATTATAGTAACAGCATGGTGGATTGTAACAAACTTGTATAAAGTGTTCAGTTCAGAAACACAATGAAATATTTGAAAGATGAATATTAGTAAAATAGGAGAACATTTTTCATAATGCAGCAGTCACTGATATCTAAATATTTAGATGGTTGCAAATGACACAGTGCCACTTGTGGCTATTAAAATACTCTGTTGTGTTTCAGAACATTCAAGTATCTTTTTGTTATTATATCCAGATTAAAAGAAATCGGTGTTGTACCTGTATATGAAACGAATTGTGTATTTAAATACTATTGGAAGAAGAAGAAGAAGAAGAAGAAGAAGAAGAAGAAGAAGAAGAAGAAGAAGAAGAAGAAGAAGAAGAAGAAGAAGAAGAAGAAGAAGAAGAAGAAGAAGAAGAAGGAGGAGAAGAAGAAGAAGAAGAAGAAGAAGAAGAAGAAGAAGAAGAAGAAGAAGGTTTCAAATGGGTGGTTTTATTCTATAGAACCAGAGATGGTTTGGAGCAAGGTGACATGAAAAGGGTTAAAAGAGTTAAGGCACTAGGAATTTGATATAAAGGATATTTGGCTGCTATTGTTGGCAGGTCAAATGGCAATGTAGATGCTCATTACTTGTTTGTTTTTTAGAAGTGCTACAAGAAGCCTGCGTAAACATTTGGTCACAAACACTTAGAATTACATTTTTCAATAGTTTTCACTTATTTTTCCAACTGATCTGAATAATTATTTTTGATATATATACATAGACAAATATTTTGACCAAGGGGTTAGTCAATTAAATCAACCCTATGCTTGACTAGCACTTTATTTTATCAACACCTCAAAATGATGAAAGGCAAAGTGGACCTGGGTGAGATTTGAACTCAGAATATAAAAAGACAACACAATGTATGAATTACAATAAACTCTGATTGCATGTATTGTGTGCACATTCAGTTAATGTTTGAATGGCCTAAATCTATGTATGTTTGTACATAAAACAGCTCCTTCAATATATATATTGGAGTTGGGTCCATAACTCCTATGGGTCACCTTGAGCCAATCGTCAGGTCGATATGCAATAAATATTTTTCATATGTAAACGAAACTTCCTCATTTTTTCTATTCATCATCATCATCATCATTTTACATCCGCTTTTCCCTGCTTGCAAGGGTGAGACGGGTCTTATTCAGCACAACATCTCTCCACTTGTCACGGTCCTTCGTCATCTCCACCGTGAGCTTCAGCGATCTGAGGTCTGTTCTCACCACCTCCGCCCATGTTTTTCGTTGTCTACCTCTACCACATCTTCCTTCAACTGGCATTTCCTGGCACTTCTTCACCCATCGGTCATCCTCCATGCGCATCACATGTCCATACCACCTCAGTCTCCTCTCTCGCATACTACATTTTATCCCTCTCAGACACAGTTCCTCTCTCAACACACACATTTTTAATTATGTCTCATATAAAATAATACAACTGGCTATCCGCAAAATACGTATAGTTAGCACCCCAAACGTAAAATTGGGATTATACTAAGGTATATCCTAATGTTTGTTGAGTGAGACGGAAGCCGGTCGGAGTATTGCTTAAAGCTTTCTCTGTTAATGTATTAAATATATACATATATATATATATTAGAAAAGGGAAGGGGCCAATGACTGAGGTCTTGCCATTTCAACAGCTAATTCCAGACTGGTGATACACGTGCTATTGAATACACATCTCGTATAAGATAAGTGGTCCAGAGAAGAAGAATGGTTCTTTAAATGCTGTTAATGAAAAGTTTTCGAATAAATTGTTTATATTTTTTAAAATATTTATTTTAAAGCTTTTTATTAACAGTCTTGTGCAAGCGTTTTCTCACAGTAGCCTTACTGTGAAACATTTTGTATGAAGCACACAAAATAATAAAACAATATTTCCATCCACAAAGTTAGAAAATTTCCAATTAATTTCATCCATCCATTTTTTTTCTAAATGGATTGTCAAATAAAAGTCAACAAATACATTTTATGTTAGAAATCAATCAACATATTGTAAGTCAAAACAAGAGTAAACTTGAATGTCTTACCATAGTAAAACTTTATAATTATAATGCTGAAAACTCTAACTTAAAAACACTTAATTTGTTTCATTTCAGATTTATTTGTAAATTGTTAAAATAAACTAGCTTAAATAAAGTTTGTTTTGCATAAAGATTACTTTAAATTTATTTTGAATTTGTAATTTCCATTAAATTAACAAATCTAGATTTCTTTTGTTACATTTTCATAAAGATAAGTTAGTTATATATTAAACTAAAAAAAAAAAAACATGAAAACAAGTTATGCTTTATGGCAACAGATGTATATATGCCTGACCACTAAGTTTCTATGAAATCATTTGTCTAACAAGATTTCTAGTGGATTCTGTCAGTTTCTAGATATTCATTCCTAAGCTGGAATCCATACTGACATGACAAATCTGACTCAACAAAGCTTTGCGTTAGATTTGTTACACATCTTCGCTGCTCAAGAAATTTATCTCACAGACAAAGATAAAGAGGCTCTGATAAGATTATTATTTGACAAAGAACTTGAGATAAAGATTTAAGATTAGAATAAGTTATCTACCCCAATCCTTAGATATTGAAAATCTTGTGGAATGTGCCTTACTTGTGTTAAGTTTGAAAGTAAAATTCTTTTCAATAAAGATGCTTTATTCCCAAACTGGCCATTTTCTCCTGCAGTTTAAGATGAAATATATTCATACAAAGTAAGTATTTCTAATTACAATAGCAATTTAATAAATCAAGACTGTTGTTTTTTTTAATAATAGGAACATTATGACATTTTTACAGATGTTTTACAAAGTGGCTTTTATATTTTATCACAGTAATATAATCATTAATGGATATTAATTTTTCATAAAAAATTTTTTTATGCTCTTCCCCTACAATTGTAAGAAAATGCAAGGTTCAAATTTGGTGGGAAAAGTTCCTACATACCTATTACACAAAGCTCATAGCACAGCTATAATTTATCTTTTATTTTTTT
>OZ024745.1:111073604-111081104 GCA_964016885.1 Eledone cirrhosa
TTATACATACATGCTCCTTTATTAGTTTTATTTACAAACTTTACTGTTTTCTTAAGGAATACTATCAGATATCTAAGATCCTATATGTCTATATGCCTATAAAGCTACCACAGTACCAATAATATTAGAATCACTAACAATATGTTAAGAGAATTGGTCAGCTAAAACAAGCTTCGGAAGAAAGAATTTTGGCAAAATTTATGACATATGTAGAATTGTCTTCAATCAGTAATTTATATGAGAAAGTTCTAATAAAATGGTATTTTTCTTAGAAAGAAAATATAAAAAAAATGACAGAAGAAATAAAGAAAGAAAGAGAAAAAAGGAGTGGAAAGATCTAAAAGGAATTGAATAGAGCCAAAAATTCCTTTCTGTTCCAATAAAAATACCAATTCTCAGAAAAAATATATTTGTCCAGTTTACAAACATGGTGATATTATTCTCTGTGCACCTGCACTCCTACACTATAGGCCACCTTTGTTCACAGCTCAGAGGCCACCTTTGTTCACAGCTCAGAATGCTTGACTCCTCTTCCTGCTTCCATGTCTTTTACTGCAGTAATTCAAAGGACATGAAATTGAATTAAACATCAACTATAGTTACTTTACCCATTGATACAGACCAGGTTGTCTAAAAAAATGCATTTGATAACTTCTACCACTGAAACACACAGTTGTATACACCATACTTATAAACAAAGTATGGGTAATATGTTAGTATAGAAACATTAGAAACATTGTATAGAAACATAGTATAGAAACATAGAAACATTGCCTCAAAAGGTCTTGTCCAACCCATGTTAGCATAGTAAAAATTGACATAAAAACGATGATATAAATATATATATATATATGTGTGTATATCATCATCATCATCATTTTATGTCCGCTTTTCCCTGCTTGCAAGGGTGGGATGGGAACTGGTTCTGGCTTGATTTTTACAGCTGGATGCCCTTCCTAACACCAACCTTATTTACAGTGAGTACTGGGTGCTTTTTTCTGTGGCACCTACACAACCACTTTACATATATATATATATATATATGTTAATAATAATAAATGTGATTGATTTTTTTTAGTTTCGGAAGATCCTGTTATGGGTGAAAGCAGCGATTCTTTGCTTAAACTTTAATCTGTTATTTTAATAAATATATATATATACATATATATATACATATATACATATATATACATATATGAAATTTCGTTTCATTTTTTTTCCGTTTATCGTTTTTGGTACCCCCGGCCGATTAACTCACTCGATATGCAAATTGGGCTGCTCAGCCGTTAATATGCATAAGGAAAGTATGTACTTTCAGACGTTCAACCATCTGGCAGGAAGGTATACGTTGCTGACGATAGCTAATAAGCTTGAAACTAGTACAGCATTGAGGTATGTCAGACATCAATTTATTTTATCTGATGAGGTCGTACTGATGAAATAGCTCAGTACCTCTGAAATATGTATAATAAAATATATTTGATCACATGAATGTCTATATTTATTAATATTTTGAAGTCTTGGCCTGAAAGGTATTGAGACAACTTGTTCTTTCTATTGTTATTTTCATAAGGATATCCCAATTCAGCTGAAACTAGCTACCCAATGAAATATAGTACAAAACACATAGAACCCTGTTTAGCAAAACATCCCAAAATTTTCCTCTTCATAGTTTCCCAACTAGCTTAACATTGCAGCTAAAACCCCATTATATCAGATGTTACTAATAAAAAGAAGAATACACTGGAAGATTTACTCTTACACCTAGATATACAAAAAATATATTATGTATGTGGCTGAAATACCTTTAATTGTATGTCTACTTGAACAGGGCTGATCTGAGTTAAACAACAAGAAAACAACAAAACACTCAGATGCACACTCATGCATAGATGAATATGAATGTGTGTATGTGTCTGAATGAATGTATATATGTATAGGTGTCTGAATGAATGTATATATGTTATAGGTGTCTGAATGAATGCGTATGTGTGCAAAAGACCAAACCTATAGCATATAAAGGACATTTACAGGGTAAAAAACAAAATGCAAGCTTAGAAAGTTCCGTACATTATTGAAATCATTTAATATGAGTGATTATTGGAGTACATTGGCAAGGAGAATACATCATGGTGCCAAGATATATAAAAAACAAATATAAATTTTGTATATTCATCAACATACTAAGTTAAGCATATATGTTTGTGTGTATGTGTGAATGTCTGTGTGTGTATATGTATATATATATATATATATATATATATATATATATATATATATATACACACAGATATATATATATATATAAATAAATGCTCACACATGTGTGTATGTTTTATAGACACACTCACACACACACACACACATATATATATATATATATATATATATATATATTATAAGGATTCTCTGCCCTACAGTTAACATTTTTACCATTTCAATAGCAAATGAGAAATAAATCTGTTTGATTTAATTTGGTTCAAATCTATCTCCTCTCTGGGAATGGGCTTATGGTTTGATTGACAAGTGGTGGGGATGTTAGCAGAGATAGATTCTGTGATGAGGCCAAGTGAGAAGTCACTAAGGAGAATATGCATATATATATATATATATATATATATATATATATATATATATATATATATATATATAAAACAAATTTAATATAGGAATGGCTTATACAGGAATAGAACTGTTTCATTCGAAGGAAATTACAGTTCTAGTCCTGTAGAAGCCATTTCTATATTAAAGTTGTTGTATACACTCTATTAATGTATTGAGTACCTTACTTACTGTGGTTACCCCGATTGAATCCGGCACACAAACACACAAACACACACACACACACATATATATATATATGTATATATATATATATATATATATATATACATACCTGTCTAAACCCATACTAGCGTGGAAGATAGATGTTAAATGATGATGATGATGATGATGATGATGAGATATATATATATATATAAATAATAGTAATGAGTATAATGAAAGTTGCATCTGCAAGTAGCAGATTAGCCTCGATCATCAAAGACTGCCATGAAGCGCTCGATGATAGAGTAATTAATAAATTTCTCCTCAGAGATTGGTAATAGTGACACAATGAATAATGTGACCAGGAGCATGTTGTCATGTTATTACTACAACAACGAAAATACAGGCAGGTTAAAAGCAAACCTGGACCTGATTGATAGATATTAATCGATAAATATCTTCGATAGGTTTCTGGGAAACCGAAAGTTACACTCCAAGTTGCGTAATGTATATGCAAGTCAGTTTTGAATCCTAAGATGGAATGGGGATTTCCTTTCGTCAATAGGTTTCTCATTCCGAGTATCCAATTCCATATATATATATATATATAAAAGGGTGGGCTAAAAAGTTCATAGGCTGATAGAGTAATGCTAGATCTGTCAAATCTTGCATGCATTAATTTCAACTCTACTTATTAATAACTGCATTGTTTTGTTCTCAGCAAACTGACATCTAACTGTTCAGAAAGAAAACTTCAAAAGTAGCTAGTAACTTTTCTTAAAAATGGAAAGAAATTGGCATCGTGGTGTTATCATGTACCTGCAGGAAAATAGTTTAGCCCCAAGTATATTCATGCTGACATCATTGAGATGTTGTTCCAGTTTCATCAACAGTGAGAAAGAGAGCTGCTGAATTTATGAGGGGAAGGGAGAGTGTTGAATATGACCTAAGGTTTGGAAGTCCTGCAACTACCACAACCGAGGAAAACATTGATTGTGTTCACCACATGGTGATGGATGACAGGCAATTGACTATAAATGAAATAGCCAATGCTATTAGTATATCCCATGAGAGAGTTGAGAATATTCTGCATAATGAACTTGGCTTGACAAAGGTTTCTGCTTGGTGGGTGTCACATCTTTTGACACCTGATCAAAAGTGCACCAGACTGATCAAATCATGGGAAAATCTGATGTTGTTTGAAGCAGATCTAGCTGATTCCCTTGAATGTTTCCTAACCCAGGATAAATGTTGGGTTCATCACTTTGAGCCAGAGACAAAGAGAAAATCCGTGCAAATATTACATGGCTGTTTTTGATGCTATTTTCATTAGATCGATTCCGGATTTTATCATGAAACAGCCGTAAAAGTGAACTTTAGACAATCTTGGCTTCATTCTTTCCATGAGCAAGTACATTTATTATTTATCATTATATGTATGTACATGATACTAGTTGTTTCTCAACTAGATATATGAAAGAGACTTTTTCATACATCGCTTAAGTTTGTGTATATATATATATATATATATATATATATATACAAATCACGATATCAATCGTCATCGAAATATGTATAATGGCTCAATTAATAAAAGACCCTAACATCTTCAACTTCGCATTTTCCTTGTTTTAGGAAGTAATATGACGTTGAGTGCATCCTTGTATACCGAATATGTATATATATATAGATATGTATATGTATATATATATATACATCATCATCATCATCATCATCATCATCATCATCACCGTTTTATGTCCGTTCTTCCATGCTCGCATAGGTTAGACGGGTTGTCCTGTTGTGGGCAGTGTCCGGTTGGCCGACCTTGTCTTGCTCATACGGGAATTGATTCTGGCTTGATTTCTACAGCTGGATGCCCTTCCTAACACCAACCTCATTTACAGTGAGTGCTGGGTGCTTTTTTCCGTGGTGCCTACACGTCCACTTTACAGTGTGGGCTGGGTGCTTTTGTGCCATGGCACCTCCACGACCACTTTGCAGTGAGAGGGGGTGGGGGCATATTGTCTATATGCTTCAGCTTCGGCTTGTACCCGTGTGGGGGTCGGGTATTCTGTATTACTGCATGACACCAGAGGTCTCGGTCATGTGTCATTGCCTTTGAGAGTAATTGGGTAAGGTCAGCTTTTATCACCTCATCCCAGGTCTTATATATGTATATGTATATATATATATATATATATATATATGTGTGTGTGTATATCTATATATATATATATATATATATTTATTAAAATAGCAGATTAAAGTTTAAGCAACGAATCGCTGCTTTCACCCTTAACAGGATCTTCTTAGTTTCAGAAGATCCCATTAAGGGTTAAAGCAGCGATTCTTTGCTTAAACTTTAATCTGTTATTTTAATAAATATTTGCTCTACGGTTCTTATATATTTGTTATATATTTATCCTTATTGAGCCCTCTTTGGATTTTAGTCTTCAAATTTATTATTATTACTATATATATATATATATATATATATATATATATATATATACACAATATATTAGATAATGAAGTAATGAAAAGTGGGGGGGGGGGCGGGAGTAATGAGAATTATAAGGATTATGAAATATATATATAATACATCATTATTGACAAAACCATTAACATCATCATCAACGTAGAAATGTATACGAATCAGTGACTATATTTATATCTAAATATTTATACTTGGATATATATATATGTGGTGGAGATGACGAAGGACCGTGACAAGTGGAGAGATGCTGTGCTGAATAGGACCCGTCCCACCCTTGCAAGCAGGGAAAAGCGGACGTAAAATGATGATGATGATGATGATGATCCAATGTTCATATAATGTATGGTTTTAAGTATAAAAGTCAATGTATTTGTCTTAAGTAACTATTTACAATGTATATATATATATATATATATATATATATATATATATATATATATATATATATATATATTATGTATATATACAAGTATGTATGCATCCAAGCATACTTCTCCTTATTTGATAGAAGAGATAGTGATCCATCTTATTCATATCTGTTAACGTGTCTCGTACAGTTTGCCACTATTATTTTTTACTATATATTTGCATATATATGTGCATCATCATCATCATCATCATTTCATTTTACGTCCGCTTTTCCCTGCTTGCAAGGGTGGGACGGGAACTGATTTTGGCTTGATTTCTACAGCTGGATGCCCTTCCTAACACCAACCTCATTTACAGTGAGTGCTGGGTGCTTTTTTGCCGTGGCACCTCCACGACCACTTTGCAGTGGAATGATAGGGACCCCAGTCCCTATCATCTCATTTCTACAGCTGAGTAAACTGGAGCAATGTGAAATAAAGTGTCTTGCTCAAGGAAACAACACATCACCCGGTCTGAGAATTGAACTCACAAACTTTCGATTGCAAGGCCAATGCTCTAACCACTAAGCCATGTGTATATGTATATATATATATATATATATACAGAGAGAGAGAGGGGTACAGAGAGAGAAATATATATATATATAGGCATATAGGAAAATATTTGACCCCGACGGCAGAGCTCATACCCACTCTACTGCCCTAAGTATTGAGTACTTTGGTGCGTTATGGTCCATCTGGTCACTTACCACACCTCCTTCTTTATATAGGCATATATATATATATATATCATCATCATCCTTGTTTAACATCCATCTTCCACGTTAGCATGGGTTGGACCGTTTTGTCCCACCTGAGATTGGTCGGCAGACATTGTCTCGCTCATACAGAACTGTTTCTGGCAGGTTTTCTATGGCTGGATGCACTTCCTAACACCAACCCCATTTATAGTGTGGACTGGGTGCTTTTTGTCGTATCACCTACATGACCACTTTACAGTGGATGGAAATATATATATATATATATATATATATATATATATATATATATATATATATATATATATATATATATATATATATATATAAATACAGAGAGGGAGAGAGAGTCTGTGTACTGAGACCAGAGTGACCACTAATCATAGAAGTACTCTATGCATGGAAAGAAACATAGTTGGTATAGAGGGAAGTAAAACCCAACCCTGAGACCAAGCAGTTTCAGCTTGTATTTAGCTTGAAAAGACTTGCCGATTACAAACCCAAACTACTTGGAGTCATGGTCGATTTTTTACCTTCCTACACACACACACACACACACACATATCACTTCATCATCATCATCGTTTAACGTCCATCTTCCACGCTAGCATGGGTCTGGACGGGAATTGTCCCACTTGAGGCAAGATTGGTTGTCTTGCTCAGGACTGCCTGGCGGGTTTTCTACGGCTGGATGCCCTTCCTAACACCAACCACGTTTACAGTGTGGACTGGGAGGTTTTTACCGTGTTACCTACACGGCCACATTACAGCATGGACTGTGTGTTTTTTTGTCGTGACACCTACACGACCTCATTTGTTTAGGACTGGATGTCCTCTGCACACAATGCCCATGTCTCACTGCCATGTAACATCGCTGTTCGTATGCAGGCATCATACAGCTTGCCTTTTATTTTTAGAAAGAAACCTTTAGCGGCCAATAGTGGTATAAGCTCTCTGAACTTTTTCCATCCAGTTCTGACTCTAGCTACTGTACTTTCAGAGCACCCTCCACCACTGCTGATTTTGTCACCTAGGTAACGGAAGGTGTCCACTATTTCTATAGAACCATCTGGGTAATGGAATGAGCTAGTATTCTGTGGGCATTTGC
>OZ024745.1:111086104-111093604 GCA_964016885.1 Eledone cirrhosa
GTATATATAAATATATCAAGTATTCACTATGTCTGTATATTTCAGTCTGTCTGTTCATCTATCTTATCTCCGTGTATTTTGACCACATTTTGTATTTTTCTAATTTTTCTGGGTTTTTTTTTTCCATATATCTGTATTTTTCTCTCGATTATATACTGTTCATTTCTTTTTATTTGCATTCCCCCTTATGCTTGTATATAACCACCTTTTATTGTTCTTGTTGTTCTTGCTGTTGATGGTAGTAATAGTAAAAGTAGGGCTTGGGAGGTGTGTGGTAATGTTGCTGGTGGTGTGGTGGAAGCAGTTGTCATTGTATTTCTTTTGTATTTTTTTTTAAAACTTTCTTTTCACGCCTATATAAGTTTTATTCTCTTTTTTTTTGTGTGTGATTACATATATATTTATGTATATGTGAGTGTCTGCATATATATACATATGTATATATATGTATATATATATATATATATATATATATATATATACCATCCAACCCTAGCCAGCATAGAAAGCAGATGTAAAATAATGATACTTACATACATATATACATACATAATATATATATATACATTATATACATATATATATATATATATATACATATATATATATACATATGTCTATATACATATATATATATACATGTCTATATATATACATATATATATATACATGTCTATATATATACATATATATATATATATATATATATATATATATATACATACACACATGTACACACATAGAGGTATAGGTATATGTAGATATATATTTACATTTATATATATATATATATATATATCATCATCTTCGTTTAACCACCATTTTATATATACATACATATATACAGGCATATAATACATATAGTTGCTTTGTTTTATGTGTTCCTTAAACCTTTATCAACTTGATATTTTTTACTTACACTATTTTTTTATCCATCCAGTGTAATTTTTCACCAATTTTCTCTCTTGCGTATTTTATGATTCATTCAATTCAAGATTCATTCGAATCAATGAGGGTACAAACAAGTATTTTGTCTTATTTCTTTCCTAGGCTATTTATTCTTCTTCATTCTTACTTTTTTCTTATTTTTTCTTATGATTATTATTGTTCGGTGTATTTACTCTGCTTTGTTTTTTTTTATGTTTTGTTTTTTGTTTCGTTTTTTGTTTTGTTTTTTGTTTTGTTTTTTTATAATTGTTGTTCTTCAACTAACTTGTTCCTCCTACTGCTGCTGATGCTGTTGTTTCTGTTGTTACTGTTGATGGTGGTGATGTAAGCAATGGTTGGTGTTATTGTTAGTGGGGAAGAGAGGCCTTGCTCTTTTCCAACTATCTTTTCTTGTTTATTTCAGGAAGCAGTTGTTTTTTTTTGTTTTGTTTCGTCTTGTTTTATTTTGTTTTTTTGTTTTTGTTGTTGTTGTTGTTGTTGTTGTTGTTTCTGTGGATAATCATGATGGTGAGAATGACGACAATGATGATGACGACGACGATGATGATGATGATGATGATGATGTTAATGATGATGTTGATGATGATGATGATGGTGGTGATGGTGTGTATGGTGATGAGGAGGATGATGATGGTGGTGGTGATGGTGATGATGATGATGATGATGATGATGATGATGATGAAGAAGATGAGGATGAGGATGAGGATGAGGATGAGGAGGATGTGATTGTTTATATTTATATATTTTTATATTGTTTGTTTGTTTTTTTTATTTATTTTATGGTTTGTTCGATTCTGTCATTTAGTGATTAATGGCTACCAACCAACTATATTGTTAATCACTTCATCATCTGTCTGTACCACAATTTTCTCTTTCTATTGTCTTATTGCCTCCTAGCAACAGTTTTGGCTTCATTTTTAGGAATTATTCTTGTAGTTGCTGTTGTTGATTGTTGTCAACACTTCCATCCATAAAAATACATTAAAAAAATCTTTTTTTTAAATGTGTATATGTAACCAAAAGTATTGCTAATAGTGTACTTATTTCTGCATGACCTCCACATAATATTCTTGTTTAGAAAGGCAAGTGATATCAACTTACAGGCAAATGGAACAGTTCAATTCCAGTTCAAATCTGTGTTACATTAACGTAGGTGATGATGGCTAAACTACAGTGGTTGCCTTATTCCAACAAATATCGAATCAAATCAAAACCAAACTTCTTGCATCATCATTAATTGGAGAACTGGTTGGAACAGTTTTAGCGAAATATATATATATATATAAAATATATATATATATATATATATATATGGCTAAAACTGTTCCAACCAGTTGTCCAATTAATGATGATGCAAGATGTTTGGTATATATATATTGCTAAATGTTGGCTTCTAATAAATGATATGAAAAACACAGTAGGGCATATTGCTCTAAGGAAAAAAATGATGTTGAATGCAGTGGATTTTCAAGTGAAGTAAATGAGCTGTTCATCTCATCTTTTATGTTTCAACATCATCATCATCATCATCATCACCATCTCCATCATCATCATTACCATCATCATCATCTTGATCATCATCATCATTGTCAGCATCTTCATCCCGACCACCACTATTGTCATCATCATCATCACCATCATCACCATCGTCTTCATCATTACCATCATCATCATCTTCATCATCATCGTCATTATCATCATTGTTTTTACTTCCTTCTTTTTATGCTTGCATGGGTTAGACAGGTTCTCTACAACACAGTATCTCTCCACTTATTGCATTTATCTAACATCTCCTTTGTGTGGTTCAACTTCTGCTCATGTCTTCTTCAGCCTACCTCTTTCTCTGCATTTCCAAATTTCAAACATCTCCAGCATTTTCTAAATTATAAAGTTTGTAGACACACACACGCATACATACATATGTGTATATATATATATCACCTTGATCACATTGACCGACCAGTCTGTCGGGTGCCATTTGGCGCCAGTGGTCACAGCATGTGCTGTTTTAGCCATACGATGACGCCATCCCACTGGCTGAGCAGGCAGGCCGTAAATCTAAAGTCTGTCTTAAGTCAGAAGGCTCATTTGGCCGGTGCTTATCCCAGTTTCATGGCGTGAAGCGACTGAGAGCACAAGACTCCCGCCTGGACAGGACACCAATCCATCGCAGGGTTAAACCTCCGGCTTTGCTGGTACTCATTTTCAGCTGAGTAAACTGAAGCAACGTGAAATAAAGTGTCTTGCTCAAGGAAACAACACATCACCAGGTCCGAGAATTGAACTCACAACCTTTCGATTGCAAGCCTACTGCTCTAACCACTATATAGGGAATGTAACGTCCAGTTACTGTAAGCACTCGATGTGTAGTAGTTTCCTGTAAGTACAGAGGTGTATATATGTGTGTGTGTGTGTGTGTGTGTGTGTGTGTGTATGTGTGTGTGAATTAAAAAAGAAAGAGAGAGGAGCTGTGTGGTTACCAATAAATATATTTTAAAAAATGTGGATGAAAACACAAACACAAGGACAATTACCGCTCATCGGTTGTCTTCTGTGGATCACTAAAGTTTCAAACACATTAAAGACAGGACTTTTCACCACAGTGCGTTAATACCTAAAATGGATAGCTATGTAGGAAGAAACACAATGGACAATGGATGAAGAGAATGACAAAAAAAAAAAAAGTAAGAAAGACATACTGATAGAGACCGGGGAAAAAAACGAAGGCATCAGTACATGAATATGTGGTAGTAACCGAGGGAAAGGAAAGGAAAAGAGTTAATACCAAGTGGTCCAATGTAATTTCTGAAACCGTATTAACAACAAGCGGGAGAGAGAGAAAAAATTGACTGGTCAGAGCAATGGTCAGTTGCAGAAAGAAGGAAATGAAGAAAGAATCGAAGTGAGTAGAGGGGTGGAAAGGAAGTAAGAGAACAGAGAGAGAGGGGAGAAAGGAGATAGATAGTAAGAGAATCAGAGAGTGGGGGAGAGAGAAAGAACAGAAGGTAAGGGAAGGGAAGGAAAAGAGTTAATACCAAGTAGTCACATGCAAATTCTAAAACTGTAATCATATACATATATATAACTGTATATATATATATATATATAAAGAAAAAAAGATGAAATCAAAAATGCAACTGGAGTCTTATTTTTTTTTTAAATATATATATTTATTTGGTTCCTTTACCGGTTTCGCAATTCTTCTGCTTTTCAAAAGTAGAGTTGAGATGGAGGGTCTGTGGTTTTTCTCACATCTCAGATGTCACTGTTGAGTGCTTTTAATCTATTGTAAAAACTGTATTCATTGAATAATCAATGAACCTTGTTTAACATTTGGTTCATTCATTTCATTTTACATCCACTTTTCCCTGCTGGATGCCCTTCCTCACACCAACCTCATTTACAGTGAGTGCTGGATGCTTTTTTGCCATGGCACCTCCACGACCACTTTGCAGTGGAATGATAGGGACCCCAGTCCCTATCATCTCATTTCTACAGCTGAGTAAACTGGAGCAATGTGAAATAAAGTGCTGTGCTCAAGGAAACAACACATCACCTGAGAATTGAACACAGTCTGGGAATTGAACTCACAACCTTTCGATTGCAAGGCCAATGCTCCATATATATATATATATATATATATATATAAAACCATATATATATATATATATATATATATATATATATATAATAAAACCGTATATATATATATATATATATATATATATATATAAAACCGTATATATATATATATATATATATATATATATATATATATATATATATATATATATATCAGCCTTAAAATACTGACAAATCAAATAGAACTCGGTTTATTGCTCCAAATCTACTCCAAGTTACATCATCTCAAAACCATCTGGCTGCGTCTCTTCAGAATGACCAAAGTTACTGAGAAGTTATAGAATATTTTGGAAAAGCGAAACAATAAAATATTTGTGAGTAATTTGTGAGTAATATTTATTATTAATCAATGATCATTGATATCCTGGGAAAATATAAATAACAACTCTCCAAACAGCAACAAGTTATAGTGATAAGAATGGCGCACCCAAAGTACCAAATATAATATAAATTTCAATATTGTTTTGTACAATAAATGCCATATGGTTAAATGACAGAATATTATGTTTGTAAAATATAGTCAAAATATATGAAAATTAGTTACAATAAATAAAGTGTAATAGTTAGTTTGCCACAAATATATGTTTCTGATTGGTAATGTAATAGTGGTTTTAATGCTGTCAGATAGCCAACCATTACATCAATGCTGAAATATTTAACAATATTAACACGTTGTGAGCAAAGAGGAAGACCAAACTATGAATGGAACTTATGCATGGAGAGTCAATTTGCTACAACTCACAACCAAATCTCCCTCAAATCATACTTACGTTATTGGTTCTCAAAAACAAGTGGACACATTAGAAAATATAGTTCTAGATAAATTGTGATTTAAACCTTTACCATTTAAACCGGTGGTATCCAGCCAGAATTGTCTCACCTCTTTCTGTTCAAACCGGCTGAACCTGGCTGTTCATACTGATATTGAGGTATTGTTCTCAAAATAGATAACATCAAAATCTCATAGCTTCAATATTATGTAGGATAAAATGTTTACTGTGAAAATACAATAGTAAATATAGAGTAATGTAAATGATAAAGGGTTAATGAAAGATGAAATACTCACAGCTTTGAGCGTAGACCAGCTCAGTTACAGATAAGTTTCTTTTATTTGCCACTAGGGCATCAAAAGTGGGACAAGTACAAAGGGGGGAGTTTACACAAAAAGGCGTCCTCAATAAGGAGGAGGCAATAACAAAATATAAAAATAAAATAAGATATAACAAAAATAAAATTTTTAACAAAATCCTCAATAGAGAGGAGGCGCCTTGGGGGGTCGCACACACCCCCGAAAAAAGTGTGCAACCCTTTTCCTCAGGAGCACAGAGAGGGGGTGCTCCCTCGTTCCTTCCTCTTTTCCACCTACAGGCTTATGTAAAGAGAAGGCCCATTCACACGGGCCATTCTCGCCACTTTCACCCACCTTTCATAAAAACGACTGGGGTGCAGCACCTCTCTCTCCATCCTGATCCTTCTTCCGAAATGATATCGGAAGAAACGGACCAGTTGTTGGCCAGAGAGAAAGGTGCCTGACCTCAGTCCTTTCAGACGCGTCCACCATACAACCTCTTTCGCCATGGCTATTACACACAGAAACACCGCCTCTGCTTCATCTTTGAAGGGGGGAGGCGGCTTGATCATTACAATAGACTCGGTGGTCAACCGGATCGGTCCCACCCTTGACAGCAGTTGTTCGACATAGCCCCACAGATCGGCTACGCCCGAGCAGTGTACCAATGCGTGTGCAACGGTTTCCTCGTCGCACACGCATCTGGGACAGATCTTTTTGGCGGGGTCCCTACCCGGGCGCCCGTGTCTGTAGAGCCTTTCTCGAACGGGTAAAGCCCCTCGGTAGCACTGCCAGGCCAGGGACTTCTGGAAGTTGTCCATAGGTCCCGGGCTGAATGTCCTACCGAACAGGCTGGCCAGTTCGTCCTCCTCCATGTCTAGGGCTTCTCCGAGGGCGTCGTCGCACCTGCTGCGTACCAGCCCTCTATAGAATGTTGCGGTGGAGTCTCCACTGATAACCGGATCCGCCTGCCAGAGGGCGGAGTAAATCTCATAAAAGTCAACTTTGGATTTTATCCTTCTGGGGTTGATAAACTAAAGAAACAGTCATGGGTGATGGATGGGTAGAACCATTAGACAGGTAGCCTTAATATTATGTTCTAGTCTTATCTTTTCCTGGGGGGAAAATTGGTAGTATCAGTAGAGAGTCAGACACTATGTTTTGCAGCATGAAGTTATGGCCCTTTGCGTTCTCAGTTCAAATTCCCCTGAGGTTAACTTTGCCTTTCATCCTTACAGGGTTGAGAAAATAAAGTACCAGTAATGCACTGAGGTAATTACTGGCCTTGTGCCAAAAGTAGAAACAATTATTATTTAGTATTACTATCTTCTAGTAGTATTAGGGCGGTGGATTGGCAGTACCGGTAGAGCATCGTACAACATGCTTTGTGGCATGTAGTTATGTCCCTTCATGTTTTGAGTTTAAATCCCACCAAGGTTAGCTTTGCCTTTTATCCTTATAGGGTCAATAAAATAAAATACCAGTAATGCACTAAGGTTGATTCAATTGACTTTCCCATATCACCAAATTGTTGGCCTTGGGCCTAAATCAGAAACTATTATCTTGAAGTAGTAGTAGTAGTAGTAGTAGTAGTAGTTGTTGTTGTAGTAGTAGCATCTAGTAGTATTATTATCTAGTATCGGTAGAGGGTCGGACGCCATGTTTTGTAGCATAGAGTTAGCCCCTTTACAGTCTGAGTTCAAATCCCGCCGAGGTTAACTTTGCCTTTCATCCTCACAGGGTCGATAAAATAAAGTACCAGTAATACACTGGGTATTTGCTGGCCTTGTGCCAAAAGTAGAAACAATTATTATCTAGTAGTAGTAGTATTATCTAGTAGT
>OZ024745.1:111098604-111113604 GCA_964016885.1 Eledone cirrhosa
CTCCCAACATAGACTGATAATTAGCGACCTCATAGTCAGGACGAGACGTACTCGACAACAGAAGAGGACTATCCTCAGGAGGAAAATATGGAAGTTAAAGGACCCCACAGCCAGGAATAAATTTCAAAGCATATTACTTGATGCTTTCGACAGTAAGGAAGAACATTTAGAGTCGGACAATATAGAGGGAGAGTGGGAATTTCTGAAAGCAAACCTGCTGTTGGCGACAGACGAGGTCTGTGGCTGGAGCAGGCCTGTAGGCAGGAGGAGAGTAACATGGTGGTGGAACAGTAAGGTGGAGGGGTCAATTAAGGCCAAAAAGCAGGCTTGGAAAGTATGGCGGGATGGGGGAAGTAGAGAGGACTATCAAGTGGCCAGGAGGGAAGCTAGGAGACAAGTGTACTTAGCAAGAAGGGAAGCTGAGGAAAGAAAGTTCAAGCATGTTCTACAACGCGATGACCAAAAACGTGAGGTGTTCAGGATTGCTAGGCAATGCGTCAAGGAAAACCGTGATATTGTCGGGGAGAAGTGTGTACTAAACGACGATGGCACACTTGCCATCACCGACGCTGATAAGAAGGTAGCTTGGAAGTGTCACTATGAAAGGCTTCTAAATGAGGAGAATAATTGGGAGAAAGGCAGTCTCCCCCATATCGACCCAATAGAGGGACCAGCAGTGTTAGTCGAGGGGAGTATAATAAGTAAGGCAATCAAGGATATGAAGACTGGTAAGGCGGCTGGGCCTTCGGAAATAGTTGCTGAGATGCTGAAGGCATCTGGCACGGTGGGACACACCATGGTCACCCGCATAGTTAACCAAGTCGTACAAAACGGGGTTGTTCCGAAGGACTGGCATAGCAGCATCATCGTTAACTGTTATAAGGGTAAAGGAGACGCCCTAGATAGGAGTAACTATAGAGGCATTAAATTAATCGACCAGGTCATGAAGGTCACGGAAAGAGTAATAGCGCAGCTAATCAGAGAGAGAATTGACCTAGATGAAATGCAGTTCGGGTTTGTGTCAGGCAAAAGTACCACAGACGCTCTTTTCATAGTACGACAACTACAAGAGAAGTACCTAGCTAAAGGTAAACCCCTCTACTTAGCTTTTGTCGACTTGGAGAAAGCCTTCGACAGAGTCCCCCGCTCCATTATCTGGTGGGCTCTTAGAAAACTAGGCGTTGACGAATGGCTTGTGAGGGCTATACAAGCCATGTATAAAGAAACAGTCAGCAAGGTTAGAATTAACAACGAATATAGTGAAGAGTTTAGCGTAAAAGTCGGCGTCCATCAGGGCTCTGTTCTCAGTCCACTACTATTTATTATTGCCCTTCAGGCCATAACAGAGGAGTTCAAGACAGGCTGCCCATGGGAACTCCTATACGCAGACGACCTGACACTCATAGCGGAATCAATGGCCGAGCTAGAGAAGAAATTCCAAACATGGAAGCACGGCCTAGAGTCAAAAGGACTTAAAATTAACCTGGCTAAGACCAAAGTACTAGTTTGTAGGAAAGAAAACAAGGCGGCGGTCCCTTCTGGGAAATGGTCGTGCTCGGTGTGTAGGAAAGGCGTAGGTAGAAACTCCATTTTATGTCCTAAATGCAAAGTATGGGTGCATAAAAGATGTAGTGGGATCACAGGTAGGCTAACTAAGAACATAGATTTTACATGTGGCCGGTGCTCTGGTGCAATAAGTAGCAGCAAGTGCCCACAAACTACTAGCTCTTTCAATTGCGCAGAGGGTTCTATAGAAATAGTGGACAGCTTCCGTTACCTGGGCGATAAAATCAGCAGTGGGGGAGGGTGCTCTGAAAGTACTGTAGCTAGAGTCAGAACTGGTTGGAAAAAGTTCAGAGAGCTTATACCACTATTAGCTGCTAAAGGGTTCTCACTAAAAATGAAAGGCAGGTTGTACGATGCCTGCATACGAACAGCAATACTGCATGGCAGTGAGACCTGGGCATTGTGTGCAGAGGATATACGCAGACTAGAGAGGAACGAAGCTTGCATGCTCCGCTGGATGTGTAACAGTAATATACGTGAACGGCAAAGCATAAACGAACTAAGGAATAAATTAGAGATAAGAGGGATCAGATGTTGTTTACTCGAGAGAAGGCTACGTTGGTATGGACACGTGATGCGCATGAAAGTCGATAGCTGTATAACAAAGTGCAGGGCAATAAAGATAGACGGTAGTCACGGAATAGGCAGACCTAGAAAAACCTGGGACGAGCTGATAAACTCCGACATCACACACTTACACCTCTCCAAGACAATGTCACTGGACCGAGACCTTTGGCGGTACTCAGTAACAGAGAAGACCCGCCTTACCTAAATATATAGTAAAACCTACTCCAGCCAGTAGGCATCTCTAACAAATACACCCCGTCCCACCACCCCCACCCGATCCACACCACCCCGTTCTATGTAAAGTTATGTTGGTGCCGCGCCATCGAGGCCGAAACAAATGAGATCGTGTAGGTGTCACGACAAAAAAACACACAGTCCACGCTGTAATGTGGCCGTGTAGGCAACACGGTAAAAACCTCCCAGACCCACACTGTAAATGTGGTTGGTGTTAGGAAGGGCATCCAACTGTAGAAAACCTGCCAGACAGTCCTATGCGAGCAAGACAATCACTCTTGCCTCAAGTGGGACTACCCCCGTCCAAACCCATGCAAGCGTGGAACACGGACGTTAAACGCTGATGATGATGATGATGATGATGATATATATATATATGTATGTATGTATATATACATATATATATATATATATATATATATATATATATATATATATATATATATATATATATATATATATATATATATGTATGTATGTATATATATATATACATATATATATATATACATATATATATATATATATATATACATATGTATATATATATGTACATATATATATATATATATATATATATATATATACATATGTATATATATATGTACATATATATATATACATATATATATATATATATATATATATATATATATATATATATATATATATATATATATATATATATATATGTATGTATGTATATATACACATATATATATATATATACATACATACATATATATATATATATATATATATATAGTTTTTTGCACAATGTGAGAAAGTTTGAATCTAAGAGAAGAATTAATCAAACAGCAACAAACATACCATAGGAACAGTTGGAAGGCTGGATGGTGGGATGGTGGCATGGTTGGATAGTGGGATGGTGGGATGGTTGGGTGGTTGGATGGTTGGAAGGTTGGATGGTTGGATGGTGGGATGGTTGGAAGGTTGGATGGTTGGGTGGTGGGATGGTTGGGTGGTTGGGTGGTTGGATGGTTGGGTGGTTGGATGGTTGGATGGTTGGAAGGTTGGATGGTTGGATGGTGGAATGGTTGGATGGTTGGAAGGTGGAATGGTTGGATGGTTGGAAGCCTGGATGGTTGGATGGTGGGATGGTTGGAAGGATGGATGGTGGGATGGTTAGATGGTGGAATGGTTGGATGGTTGGATGGTGGGATGGTTGGATGGTGGAATGGTTAGATGGTTGGAAGCCTGGATGGTTGGATGGTGGGATGGTTGGAAGGATGGATGGTGGGATGGTTGGATGGTTCAAAGGCTGGATGGTTGGACGGTGGGATGGTGGATGGTTGGATGGAGAGGAAAGAAAAGAATAACTGTAAAGAACATGAGGTAAGAAGAAAAAGTAACTAGGAAAGAGAAGAATAAATGAAGGAGAGAGGGTTAAGAAGAAAAAGTAACTAGGAAAGAGAAGAATAAATGAAGGAGAGAGGGTTAAGAAGAAAAAGTAACTAGGAAAGAGAAGAATAAATGAAGGAGAGAGGGTTAAGAAGAAAAAGTAACTAGGAAAGAGAAGAATAAATGAAGGAGAGAGGGTTAAGAAGAAAAAGTAACTAGGAAAGAGAAGAATAAATGAAGGAGAGAGGGTTAAGAAGAAAAAGTAACTAGGAAAGAGAAGAATAAATGAAGGAGAGAGGGTTAAGAAGAAAAAGTAACTAGGAAAGAGAAGAATAAATGAAGGAGAGAGGGTTAAGAAGAAAAAGTAACTAGGAAAGAGAAGAATAAATGAAGGAGAGAGGGTTAAGAAGAAAAAGTAACTAGGAAAGAGAAGAATAAATGAAGGAGAGAGGGTTAAGAAGAAAAAGTAACTAGGAAAGAGAAGAATAAATGAAGGAGAGAGGGTTAAGAAGAAAAAGTAACTAGGAAAGAGAAGAATAAATGAAGGAGAGAGGGTTAAGAAGAAAAAGTAACTAGGAAAGAGAAGAATAAATGAAGGAGAGAGGGTTAAGAAGAAAAAGTAACTAGGAAAGAGAAGAATAAATGAAGGAGAGAGGGTTAAGAAGAAAAAGTAACTAGGAAAGAGAAGAATAAATGAAGGAGAGAGGGTTAAGAAGAAAAAATATGTAAAAAAAGAATAAGAGGAAATACTGAGAAATAAATAAGAAGGAATTTGAATAAGGAGAATCAAAGAAATGTGGTTATAAGGAAAGTTGAAAGAGGAGAAGACAGAGAAGAATAAAAAATTAAAACTGAAGAAAAGCAACGGGGAATGCACTACAACCACCACCACCACCACCACTATCACCACCACCACCACCTTTACCAACACCACCATTACCACCACCACCAAAACCACCAACACCACCACCAACACCAACAACAACAACAACAACACCAACACCAACACCAACACCATTACCACCTCCACTATCACCACCAACACCACCAACACCACTACCACCACCACCAATACCACCACCACCACCACCACTATCACCACCACCACCAACACCAACACCACCACCACTATCACCACCACCAACACCACCATAATAAACAACAACAACACCATCACCACCACCACCAACAACACCACCACAACCACCAACACCACTACCACCACCACCACCACCAACACCACCACCAACACCACCACCAACACCACCACCACCAACACCACCGCCACCACCAACACCACTACCACCACCACCAACACCACCACCACCTACACCACCACCATCACCACCATCATCACCACCACCACCACCACCACCACCAACAGCACCACCACCACCACCAACACCACCACCAACAGCACCACCACCACTACCACCACTACCACCACCACTACCACCACCAACACCAACACCACTATCACCACCACCACCACCATCACCACCACCATCCCATTAAAAAAAAACAGAACTTTAAAAACAAATCTATTTATATCATGGTGTTTGGACTAAAGCTTTACCGTTTTCTAAGAAATTCTTATTTTGGCAGTGACAGTGCATTTACTAAACTTTCCAAGAATCAAGCAGTTTTAATTTCAATTTTACTTTTAGCTTGTATAAATTGGAGATGGTTTTTATAATTTCTTTTTTTTTTTGTGGTGGTGGTGGTGGTAGATGGTGGTTGTGGTAGTAGTGGGAGGGGGGGGGGGCTGTTCTAAAGGAGATAAATATTACAGAAATAAATCTACATGTAAGACAAATTGTCGTTCTTTTATTATTTTCATGTTCCTATACAGGTTTCAGTCTTAAGACTGCAGCCCTGAGCCATGGACTCTGCAGAACTTCAGTGAAGGTAACCCACCTAAGAGGGCAATAATCCTAAATAAGTACTTGCATGGAGAAGGTATGAACTCTGTATGCTGATGGCAAAGACACCATATTGAAGAGAACATAAAAACTGATAGAGTGTAGAGAAGAAACTTTAGTCCTCACAATCTCTCTTGCATTGGTTCCACTACACTAGCTACTCATACATCTAATATCATTTGCCAAGAATAGGTGCTAGTTGGTTTTTGTTTTTTCTGGAAAAGATACTTTAACATACCAGTGTCCTGTCGGGGCTAGATATATCTTTCATTTTGTTCAACACCCCTTACATCCTGCAGTAAAGCTCACCATGAACTGTTGAGCTTATCAAGAGATTAACTAATCTTAGCTCTGGCATAAAGCTGATATTGAACTTGTTTAGAAGATTTTTCTTCACGTGTTATATATAATATTACAATAGTTGGATCTTTTACTTCTTATTTGTTGCTTGACTTCTTTATTTTTGGTCATTTTCACATTTCTCTTTTATTTACAAGACATTTCATGAGTCAGCCATGAATTGGAAGATAGAAAAAGTTATTTTAGTACCAATCATGTTTCTTCCCACCCTCCTAAAAGTCATTTTGGTGTCTCTCATTGTTTATTACCATTTCTTTCATTTTTTACAAAGCCATCGATTATTAGTAGGATCTCACTACATGCCAGATAAAAAGGTTTGGTGCTTGTGATTGTAAAGAAAAAGAGAGAGAGAGACAGACAGAAAAAAGGAGGGAGAGGGAATTGACGTCACTTTTAGACAAGGGAAAAAATATTTCACTATATTATGCAAATACAGGAAGAGCCATCAATAAACTGGACGTGTTTCGGAGCAGTGGCCATAGACTTCCTTTCTTGGAATGTAATATGAATATCTAAAAGATGGGTCAGGGTTGATGTAAATCATACTGGTGTGAGTATGTGTGTGTGTGTTTTCTAGAGAGAAGATATCAACCATTTTTGTCAATGAACAGACATTTGTTATTAGAATAATCTGCACTGATTTTTCTTCTTTTTTATTATTATTAATGGAGAGATAGAAGGAGAGTCTTTGTTACTGCAAAATACTTGTATTAGTGTCTCCTTACAGTACATTTGCTTTTAACAAAAATGAGTAAATAAAAAGAAAAAAGTTTAAAATGTAAACTAAGTGAATTTAGACAGTTTACTCAAATTGACATATTGAATTTCTTAAACTTTCATTTATCGGCTGGAACATTATTTATAAACATTTCAGATGAAATTTATCATTCCAATTACAAGACAGCTCTCTTTGGTTAGTCAGTGGATGGAATTTATTCTTTTTCTTATAGATATTGTTATTTCTTTTTTCTAAATTAAAGGGGATTTACTGTTGTTTTTTCTTTAATTATTATTGAAAATATCATGCAAGAAATTATATTCATTGACACAAAGAAAGTATATGAATTTTGTTGAAATGTTTTTTCTATGTTTTTTAATAGTTAATTATTGGATTGAGCAAGGAATTTCAGATGCTAAGTCAAATATAATTAAAATACAGTGTGTATTCCTCTATGTTTACATTTGTACAGAGATATATGTATCAATTTATAGAGTTATATGAGTTGGTAAGCTTTTAGTTAGTTAGCCAAAATGCTTCATTGCCCCCAAACCCCACAGCTTTTAGTTCATAATTAGGACTGTACTGTATTGTGCTCTGCTGTGATCGACCATGCTTGGCTGTACTCTGCTCTGCTGTGTTGTGCTGTAATCATAGCAAAGCAGACTTTCATTGGTTCAGTTCATATATGAATATTATGGGAAGCAAATATTGCCATTGTTAATTGTGGGAGTACTCATGTGGGCTGCGACTTATTCTCTGTCTCCAGCTTTGTCATTTCGGCCACAAACCCAAGCTCTGCTGCCCACAATTCAGAGGAGAGGGAGATAACTAAATACCAGGGTTTGACCAAATGCTTCCTCTTTGTACTAGTCTCTGTCAAGACCTCTGGTATCGTTGGTCCCCACACTGCTGATTTCATAAGTAAAATCAGAAAGACGACAACTTGCTTGAGGAGAGAGCCCCCTGAGATAGGATGCCTGTTGCAAAAGGTGTCTCTGGTCGTTCTCTGCAGTAATGCCTTTGTCAATTTATCTGCAGGGTATGGCTGAGGCACCACCTGGACTAGAGTGTGGTTTCAGTCCCCCCACTCTCCCTTTCTTTCATTACTTGATTCTTTTTTTTTCTTTTTCTTCTTTACATTGCTTTTTTTTGTTCCCTTTAATAGCGTGTTTTGTTTTTGCATAAACAGCTTTATAAAATTTCTTAGTAATTCAATGGTCTGCTAAATTTATATACAAGGAAAAATGGTTCTTATTGTTTATGCATAGTTTCAGCCTTGACCAAGCAGACCTGACCTATGATCAAAGATTTTCTAACCATGGCCATCCCATCTTTTTGTATATTCAGAACTGTATTATCCAATGTGTCCTAGTACATAGAGGCATCCTCACTATCTCTCTGGAAGAATGGTTTTCTATGGCATTTATTAATAAACCACTGGTGTGGCTTATTAGTTGAGAGTTTCTACTAATATATGGCTAAACATTTGATTTTAAATGAAAGCTAAGATACACATTCAAATACAAACACACACACACACTCACACAAATATACACTCACAAAAATACATGTATACACAGCTACATAGACATACATACACTTATAAATGTACTCACATTTTAAGTGATAGCCAAGATACGCATACACATACACATAGAAACACATACACTCACACAGCCATACACTCACAAAAATGCATCTATACACAGCTGCATAGACATACATATGCATATAAATGTACTCACACTTGAACAAATAAACAAATATGCAAATATATTTATCTTATTATGCTAAAATGTGCAATCATATTACATTTAAATGGACACATAGTCAAATACACAACTCACATAAAAAAAAGAAGATTTATGGGGTCAGTCTATGTTCATGTCAACACAGGAACAACAATATTTTCAATTCTTTCCTCACACTTTTTCCAAAATCTAATATATATTACTAACATCAAAATGAAATTACAACTATGACATACCATAAAAACATAAGTAGCAGACAAATATCATAATAGTGTTATTTTTTATCTCCCTTGACTCTTGGTCATCTGATATGTTGGCTACTCTGTTCATTTGGTCATGTGATACGCCATACCATCAGCTCAATGTGTCTAGCTCTTAGTAGCAGTAGAAATATAAATATCTCTTCCTTTCTCTGTTGACAATGATGTCTATTTACTCATCATCCCATCTCTCTCTCTCTCTCTCTCTCCCCCTCTCTCTCTCTCTCTCTCTCTCTCTCTCTCTCTCTCTCGCTCTCTCTCTCTCTCTCTCTCTCTCTCTCTCTCCCTCTCTCCCACTTGGTTGGTGTTTTTGTTTTATTGTAACCATATTAGTTATATTCTCACTGGCCCTGACACTCATATTTCCTATTTCCCCTAACTCTGTTCTATATACTCTAGGATGACACCCTGGTCAAACATAAAGCAACACTATTTTCTTTTCTTTCTCAAATTTGTTGTTGTTTAACCCCAGGTCAGCTTTAATTGAGCTGACTTATGATTAAAGACAGGACCAGATTTAGACCATGAGAGGGTCCTGAGCAGTTCAGATTTGGTGGGACCTTCGTATAATAAAATACATGCACACACACACACACATATATATGTGTGTATATATATATATGTGTGTGTGCATATATATATATGTATATATATATAAAACACAGTCCATGCTGTAATATGGTCATGTAGGTAACACGGTAAAAAGCTCCCAGTCCACACTGTAAATGTGGTTGGTGTTAGGAAGGGTATCCAACCATAGAAAACCTGCCAGATACAGTCCTATACGAGCGAGACACGGTCACCCGACCAATCTTGCCTCAAATGGGACAATTCCCGTCTAACCCATGCTAGCGTGGAAGATAGACGTTAAACGATGATGATGATGATGATGATGATGATATATATATATATATATATATATATATATATATATATATATATATATATATATATATATATATATATATATATATATATATATATATAGTTATAATATTGCCAGAAATAATAACAACAGAGCACACTCACTGTTTGGTTTGGGTTGGTTTTCGTTTCTGTATCTTTTATATCTCCATAGTTAATTTAGCTGGCAATCAATGTTTATCATTGATTGACCAACGGTTAAAAATACATATATAACTATATATATATAGTCTATCAAATTTCTTTCATCGCACATATGTATATATATATATATATGTATATATATATATATATATATATATATATATATATGCTTGTGTGTGTGTGTGTGTGTGTGTGTGTGTGTGTCTATGTCTGTGTGTGTACTATATTGAATCTATGAGATTTTGATATTATTTAGTTTGAGAACAATACCTTAATGTTCGTATGAGTGGGCAGTTATGGCCGGTTTGAAAAGAAAAAGGTGAGAGAATTCTGGCCAGATACCGCCGGTTTAAATGTTAAAGGGTTAAAGCTGTCTAATGTAAAGATAGCAACATGGCAATGTAACTATATCACACTACAGGCAGGGTTGTGTCATTTAAAAGTTGACTTCATAACCATGTGGTCCTAGGATTGATCCCACTATACAGACCATTGGGCAGATGATTTCAACAATAACCTCATGTTTATAATCCCATCCATGCTTGTGAATGGAATTTGATAGACAGAATTGTGCATATAAGCTCATCACACATATATATATCATCATCATCATCATCATCATCATCAACGTTTAACGTCCGTGTTCCACGCTTGCATGGGTTTGGACGGGGGTAGTCCCACTTGAGGCAAGAGTGATTGTCTTGCTCGCATAGGACTGTCTGGCAGGTTTTCTACAGCTGGATGCCCTTCCTAATACCAACCACATTTACAGTGTGGGTCTGGGAGGTTTTTACCGTGTTGCCTACACGGCCACATTACAGCGTGGACTGTGTTTTTTTTGTCGTGACACCTACACGATCTCATTTGTTTCGGCCTGGATGGCGCGGCACCAACATAACTTTACATAGAACGGGGTGGTGTGGATGGGGTGGGGGTGGTGGGACGGGGGTGTATTTTGTTAGAGATGCCTACTGACTGTAGTAGGTTTTACTATGTATTTAGGTAAGGTGGGTCTTCTCTATTACTGAGTACCGCCAAAGGTCTCCGTCCAGTGACATTGTCTTGGAGAGGTGTAAGTGTGTGAGGTCGGAATTTATCAGCTCGTCCCAGGTTTTTCTGGGTCTGCCTATTCCGTAGCTACCGTCTATCTTTATTGCCCTGCACTTTGTTATACAGCTATCGTCTTTCATGTGCATCACGTGTCCATACCAACGTAGCCTTCTCTCGAGTAAACAACATCTGATATATGTGTGTATATGTATATATATATATATATATATATATATATCCAAAATTAAAATTAAGGGTTGTCATGCCTGAGAGACATGCGCCATATCCACCGTAGAATAAGCTCAAAGATTAGATCCGAGCATTACATATCAACTAGAAATAGATTGACATATATCTTCATTCATCATCATTTCATTTTACGTTCGCTTTTTCCCTGCTTGCAAGGATGGGACGGGAAACTGATTCTGGCTTGATTTCTACAGCTGGATGCCCTTCCTAACACCAACCTCATTTACAGTGAGTGCTGGGTGCTTTTTTACCGTGGCACCTCCACGACCACTTTGCAATCAAATGATAGGGACCCCAGTCCCTATCATCTCATTTCTACAGCTGAGTAAACTGGAGCAATGTGAAATAAAGTGTCTTGCTCAAGGAAACAACACATCACCAGTCTGAGAATTGAACTCACAACCTTTCGATTGCAAGGCCAATGCTCTAACCACTAAGCCATGTGCCTCCATATATTGACATATATATATATATAAAATAAATACATGAAACAATCACAGGGAATAATTTGTAAAGAATGTAGGTACACATAGCTAGGTAGGTAACTAATTAAAGTTTGACTAGAACTTCAAATATAAATACCTTTTAAAATGATTAATCTCCTTTGTATATATTTCTTTAAGTAAGAAATATATTTCACCTATTAATCTGTAAATCACAGCAGTTAAATTCTTGGATGTTCCCCAAAGGAGAAGAAAATAACCATCTGTGTTTACAAAGCAAATGCAAATCTGTGAATGATTCGAACCACGTGTTGCATTTTTTTTTAAATACACACATTAAACAACGTCATCCCAGTGGCGTGAATAGGACCATCGACAGCCAGAAATAGCAGCCGAGCCTATTCAACTGAATATAGCTACCTAACTATGTGTGCCTACATTCTTTACAAATTATTCCCTGTGATTATTTCATGTATTTATTTTATATATATATATGTCAATCTATTTCCATATATATATATATATATATATATATATATATATATATATATATATATATATATATATTATATATATGTATATTATATATATATATATATATATATATATAGAGATATATATATATATACATATATATATATATATATTATATATATGTATATTATATAGATATATAGATATATATATATAGAGGAGACTGAGGTTAGCTGGACATGCTCACCGACATCCAGAGTTGACATTGCACTCAGTGCTCCTTTGGGAGCCCCTACATGGACACACTAGAAGAGGAAGACCAAGGTTAACGTATGTTGATGCCCTAAGGACAGACACTGGTCTGTTGGAGACGCAGGACATGGCAGCGATAATGAGGGACAGAGACCGCTGGAGAGAACTCGTCCATGGATCTCGGGAATTTTACCCGCCTTAGATAGATCATCATCATCATCATCATCATCATTTTACGTCCGCTTTTCCCTGCTTGCAAGGGTGGGACGGGTCTTATTCAGCACAGCATCTCTCCACTCGTCACGGTCCCTCGTCATCTCCACCGTGAGCTTCAATGATCTGAGGTCTGTTCTCACCACCTCCGCCCATGTTTTTCGTGGTCTACCTCTACCACGTCTTCCTTCAACTGGCATTTCCTGACACTTCTTCACCCATCGGTCATCCTCCATGCGCATCACATGTCCATACCACCTCAGTCTCCTCTCCCGCACACTACATTCTATCCCTCTCAGACACAGTTTCTCTCTCAACACATTTATGCTGGGTCGTTCACGCACATTTACACTGCACATCCAATGGAGCATGCTTGCCTCATTTCTTTCCAGCCGTCGCATATCCTCTGCGGTTGCTGCCCATGTCTCACTACCATGCAGCATCGCGTTCCTCACACAGGCATCATACAACCGGCCTTTCGTACGCAGGGAGAAACCTTTCTTCATCAACAGAGGAAGCAGCTCCCTAAACTTCTTCCAACCCGTCCTTATTCTAGATACTATGGCCTCGGAACACCCTCCTCCCATGCTAATCTGATCTCCTAGGTACCGGAAGCTATCCACCACTTCTATAGCGCCCTCTCGCATTTGAAAAATGTGTCTATCAGTGCGACTTCTACTGTCTAATTTCCCTGTACATCTACTGCATACATATTTATATTATATAGATATATATATATATATATATATATATATTATGCATACACACATACACATGCATGTGTTTGTAAGTATGCATATGAGTGTGTGCCTGTGCATAAGTGTGTGTGTGTGTGTGTGCATGTGTGTGTGTGTTAGTATGTGTGCGTGAGTGTGCGTGTGTGTGGTCATCCTCAATATGTAAAAAAGGAGTAGGCTGGAACACGATATACAGGGTCCACATTGTAAACTAAAGATGAATGGAGATAAATCTCTGTAAATGTTCAGAATGCTCACTAGGACTAGTTGATAGTGTTTGTTACCTTGGTGACAGTGCTGATTTGTTACCTATTGTGAACTTATTAACTATCTTTCCACCTGACCTCATGTTACCCTCTTTTTCCCCTGCGTGACTTTACATAAATGCATACCTCATTAGGCCCAAGCTGGTTTCAGCTGCTTGCATTTACACTACAGTTCTTTATGAGTATTAATGAATTCTAATATTCCAGTACATCTTGTTTGTAATTAGGTACTATGAGTTCAATACAATACAGTTATATTACTTATGAGTTCAATACAATACAGTTATATTACTTATGAGTTCAATACAATACAGTTATATTACTTATGAACTAAATACAATACAGTTATATTACTTATGAACTAAATACATGCAATAATTGTTTCTACTTTTGGCACAAGCCCAGCAATTTGAAGGGAAGGGGAAAGTCAACCTAATTAACCCCAGTGATTTACTGGTGCTTTATTTTATCAACCCCATAAGAATGAAAGGCAAAGCCAGCCTTAGAGGGATTTGAACTCAGAATTTCGAGGTATAACTATATGCCACAAAGCATATTGTCAGATGCTCTACCGATGCTGCCAATACATTAATTAACAGTAAATGTGGTTGCTCTGTAAACATAATTGATATAGTAAGGTGAGGCTTCTGCCTGCTACTGGAACCATGTAACCCAGTACAACCTGCTTCATGGTTATGTGGTTGACGACTAAAGTGGCTCCCCCATCAGACCTTGGTCTAGTGAGAATGGTAAGTAGAACACTAGCAACAAAATAAACAAAAGTTGTTAAAATGGTAGATGAACTCCTCAGAGTCAATGGCCATCCACCCCAACTATGGGTTAAATAGCCTCATCAGCCCACAATTGGCCAAGCGTAGTGAGTACAGCTACACCCTTGAAACAGAAAGTGGTGGAGTTCTACAAGGGAGAGGTCTCTTCAACAGGAATGAGAAGGCCTGGGATTGGATTGGAATAGTAAGTATATATTATATCCAACACATACAGGAAAACATTACTGTTTAAGTAGCTTCCAAAATGTAAATTACAACAAAAGAATGCATTTTGAAAGATTTTCTGTCTGCAAGCTAGTTGTTTTAAGCAAGTAATATATGGTTATTCAATTTAGAATAGTGAAACATGTCCTATAAAAGCAACCCTTTACATAGAATGGCAAAACAAAAAGACAAATTCAGTGATGAAATTACTAATAAAATTACTTAGGCTTTCAACATAATTCACAAACTAATATTACATCTGGTCTACCAAATCACTGTTACAAAAACAAAGACCCCCCCCCCCCCCCACCTCCCCTTAAAAATAAAAATAATAAAAAGACTGCTTTTAGGTTGAATGAAGACTATATTGCTTTTTCTTCTGTTTAAATAACGTTTTTTTTGTAAACATAAGTGTGGCAGAAAAAAAAGGGAAACATCATAATTTCTTCATATATACATATATATATATGTATATATATATATATATATATATATATATATATATATATA
>OZ024745.1:111121104-111138604 GCA_964016885.1 Eledone cirrhosa
AAAGGCGATGACCAATACAGCTTGGCACCAGTGACATCGCAACTCATTTCTACATAATCATGGGACCCCAGTTTGTCAACCTCCTCACAGCAGGACCAGATTTAGATGTTCCTCCAGTATACTAAGCTGAAAATGAGTACCAGCAAAAGCTGAGCAGATAACCCTGCAATGGACTAGTGTCCTGTCCAGGAGGAAGTCTTATACTCTCAGTTGCTTCATGCCATGGAAACTAGAATAAGGACCAGCCTGATGAGTCTCCAGGCTTGAGACAGACTTTAGACATTTAGGATGTAATCTGAGATAGATTTGGTTGCTACTTTTTATAGCAAGTTACGTAACCATGTAGAAGCTTCCTTATTGGCTATTTCTATTTATTGGGCAACAATATATTCTGAGGAAATAACTGACAGATTGCATTGGCACAAAGAAATGGAAATAGTTGACACATGGATTAAATTTTATGTAGGGAGTCAGAAGTGAACCCTTTGAAAGAGGTTGGAAGTATAAGAGATGGTGAGGGAGAGTGATGTGAAAGGAGACAGAGAGTTGTCTGGAAAGAGAGAAAGAAAGGGTGGTGTGGAGAGGGAGAGAGATATAGAGAGAGATACTAGAAGAGGAGGGAGAAATAGGGTAGAAGATGAAAAGGGAGCTATAATCCTATCCGATCTAGTCTTCTAGATTCAGGAGAGAGAGAGGGGGGGGAGAGAGAGAGAGAGAGAGAGAGAGACGAGTGCTTATTAATGTGTTGTAATATTTATTGATTCTTGAAATGCCACATGGTTATTCAATTTGTTTGAAATAGCAACCAAATCTCCCTTGAACCATGACCCACTGTCTTAAAAAAGAAAGGACACATTGACTAGTATTGTCCTAGAAGCTTGTCACAGCTAGAACACTTTTGGTTATAGGTCTGCAACATCAGGCCTGACTTGAGGCTAAGTAACAACTTATTTGTTAGGTTTATATTTTGTCAGTATTATAATGTCAGACAGAACTTTACACTGTTCAGTGTGTAAGACAGGACGACATATTATGTCACATGACTTACTGTAAAGAGCAGACACCATATCATATGATCAATAGACATGAGAAGAAACATTATTATTTTATTTTGTTTGTTTCTTATTTATGTATGTTTGTTTTTATGATTATGTCACATTTGTAATTTCATTTTGATGATAACTTTTATATTAAACGAAATATATTAGAAAAGAAATTAAAAAAATGTGTGTTTTTTCTTCATTGTTGACAGGGGCAAACAGTGACCCCCATAAATCTAGTTTTTAATAAACTTTTAAAATCTTTACCAATGTATTTTCATTAATATTTAGTGATAACATTGACATGGTAATTATAAGGATGAGAATTGATTGTTATGTTAGTGGCAGGAAAGAAAATTTGATAATTTTAATAGATACGGCAGTGACAAGCAGAACTAGTAGATTGTAAAACAAAATAGCTTATAATATTTGGTGACATCCTGAGTTCAAATGCTGGGTGAGCACTCATCTAAAGTCTGTCTTAAGCCAGAAAAGCTTGTTAGGCTGGTGCTTATCTCGGTTTCATGGCGTGAAGTGACTGAGAGTACAAGACTCCCCCATGGAAAAGACACCAGTCCATCACAGGGTTAAACCCCCAGCTATTGCTGGTACTCATTCTCAGCTGAGTATACAGAAGCAACGTGAAATGAAGTATTTTGCTCTAGAATACAACATGCAACCCAGCCCAGGAATCGAACTCACATTATGATTGTAAGTCCAACACCCTTACCACTAGGCCACACACCCCCCACATACAATAATTCTAAGGCAGAGTTTAAGAATAAGCATATAACTATGAATTTTTCTAAATCTGAGAGTGCACTATTGAAAAGTAGAGAAGCAGTGCTATCTAGTGCTCATGCCCCCACCTGTTAATCAATAGAAGCATAAGAACTCAATATGAAACATAGAGTGAAAAAAAAATAATAGATGCTGAAACCACCCACAAGCTTCTGAAGCTGGATGCAATGTATATATATATATATATAATGTATGTTTAGAAAGTGGTGAGAAGATTTTGAAAATTGAATTAGAAAACTTTGCTGTAATTTTGACTGAATAGAATAGTCTAACAATAAGGGGTCACATAAACCCACTAAATGGAAATTATATGCATACATAAGTAATCTGAAATTTCACATCAAAGAGTTTAGGACTGACTTTAGCAAGTATCCTATTGTGAAACACTTCAAGTCTCCCTGAAAAAAACCTAGTTACAAATTACTAAAAGTCTACATTATTGTAGAAAATACTAATAACAAAACTCATGTAAATACTCTTGGAAATGTTTATGACAAAATGAATGCTAGCGTGGAAGACAGACGTTAAACGATGATGATGATGAATGCTCCACATCGAAAGGCAAGTCGTTCAGTTTTCTCTCCTGCATATTATTTAACACTGAATGACAAGCCATAAACTGATCACTTTTAAAATAAAATAATAATAGTAATGAAATTATTGTGTACAGTGCTCAGGTGCACTACAACTTACCAAAGGTGCATGTATAGTACATAGAATAATGTACAAATGTCAGGAAAGTGAACAGTGTATGAGTCATGATATACATGTGTGCGTGTGTATGGAAGGGGAATTTTATATTCTGGAACTTCACAAGATAAAAAATGGTAGTAACATTAGACTTGGATCTCATCCCTAGACTAGTGTCTCAGACATAATTAATCACATTAATACAAACTTACTAGCAGGGAAAATGGACATTTAACAATGATGATGATGATGATAAAGATGTTGATAATGTTGAAGGTGATGGTGAAAGTAATGGTGATAGTGGTGGTGTTGGTGATGATGGTTATGGTAATTATGATGATGATGATGATGGTAAAGATGATGATGATGATGATGATGATGATGATGATGATGATGATGGTGATGATAATGGTGTTGATAATGTTGAAGATGGTGGTGAAGGTAATCGTAGTGGTGGTGGTGGTGATGATGGTAATGATGATGATGGTAATGATGATGATGGTAATGATGATGATGGTAAAGATGATGATGATGATGATGATGATGATGATGATGATGATGATGATGATGATAACGGTAATGATTATGATTATGATAGCAAAAATGATGATGATGAAAAATTTACCAGCTTATCAAA
Organism: Eledone cirrhosa; assembly: GCA_964016885.1. NCBI lineage: Eukaryota > Metazoa > Mollusca > Cephalopoda > Octopoda > Eledonidae > Eledone > Eledone cirrhosa. Next base: position 111,124,273 of record OZ024745.1, read on the forward strand.
CAGATAGCTACCAAAATGTGTTCTCATTGATGAATCAATAAGTTTGAGATTTAAGACTTCCCTAATAGTTTATATGAAATGTGAAATGTATAAGGAAAGTGATCACCATTTTATATTTTTAAACCTAGTATTTTCTAGTGATAGGATAAATATAATGCTTGGTATTAAGTCTGGTTTGCAACAGTTTTAAGTATTGTTAACCTGATGCAGAATGGGATAATATCTGCTGGAAGCCAACAAATATAATATACATATAACATAACAACTGCTAGGTGCACATACAACTTGCATATGCATATTGCAACTTGTAATGTACTTTTCTTGGAGTTCCAGAAACCAAATCAATCTGGTCTAGGTTAGTTTTATATATCATGGTTACATACACATAGTCGATATATTCATGGTGCCATCCTTATATAACTTTATGAGTTAACTCTGAGTGAGACATTTATTAACTTTTTGCACCATTCAGTGCTTTGTGACTACCTCCTACTATTCAATTGGTACCTTCCCTATTGCAGGCAGCTACAACTTTGATTTATACCTAATATTATATATATATATATATATATATATATATCATCATCATCGTTTAATGTCCATCTCCCACGCTAGCAACACACACACACACATATATATATATCATGGTGGGTATATAATATATATGTGTGTGCGTGTGTACATATATATATATATATATATATATATATATATATATATATATATATATATATATATATATATATATATATATATATATATATATATATATATATATATATATATATATATGTATATATGTGTGTGTATGTATATAATAAGGAGTAGGAATGAGGTATCAAAATATCATCATTATGTTTATTCACATGTGATGCACATTTCATGATTGATCAGCTCAAGGCACAATCAGTATTGATCATGACCAATTCTGGAATTGAGAGCTCATCAGACTCCTGGTTTCCTTAATCCTTTAGTGTTCAAACTGGCCAAAACCTGCCAAAACCAGCCAGAATTCTCTACCTCTTTCTGTTGAAACTGACTGTAACTGGTCGCTCAAACTGATGTTATGGTATTGTTCTCAAAATAAATACTTTCAAAATCTCATAGGTGAGATATTAATTGAGATAATTATGTGAGGTAAAGCCTTTACCATGAAAATATAATAGTATATATAGAGTAATGTGAATGTTAAAGGGTTAATGATGTGTTTTCCTTAATAATAATATATATATATATATAAGCATGGAAAAGGGGACATAAAAAGGACATAAAAGGACATAAAAAGGACATAAAAGGACATAAAAAGGACATAAAAAGGATGATGATGATATATGTGTGTGTATGTGTGTGAGTGTGTGTGTGTGTGTGTGTGTGTGTGTATGCATATATGTATATGTATGCGTGTTCAGGTGTGCACATATGTCTCCACATATCTTCCAATTGGAACAGCAGATTTGTGACCCTCATAAGCAAAAAGTTCAATAGCTCAGTGGCTTGACATGTAAATACCAGTGAAATAATGTACCTTACATAAAAATAAGTAAGAGTTAGCATTGAGAAAGGTATCCAGTTATAGAATACTACTTCCAGAAAGTCTATTGTCTAACATGACAATATTGAAAACATAAACATGATAACTATAATGATGAAGATTATAATGATGATACACAATTTTGGTTGTTCAGAGCTGATTGAAAGTTAATGTTGACAAGGGAAGACACCTTAGCAGGGGACAATTAGTTAATTCTAACATAAATTAATTCTCAATATTAAAGTGTCAAATTTGACTATTTACAAATAAACAGCAACTGATAACAGATATATTACTATCAGTGTATAAGTACTTCTTCCATGTCATCAATGATTATTATTACGTGTGAATGAGATAGTTTCATTTCATGTAGATAACTGAAGTCAACTGCAAATCTTGTAAGATTTCCATTGCTGGTAAGTAAGACTGTTTATTGACATTTACCAATGATTCATCATCTCTTGCCACCACATTCAATATTATAAGGGACAGTCTGCTTCATGGTCCTGGCCAGCAGGATTTGTGATCTTGAATAATGTAATCCTCAACAGAACAACTGGTGTAATTACATGTTCAGCACTTTTGATTGCTCACAGGGAATATAAGTTAGTTGTACAGAATGTACAAAATGTAAGGCTCATTCTATAGATTGGTAGAAATGATAGTGAAGAAAAAATAACTAGAAATTGTTTTAATAAAGAGTAATACAGAAAAACTTCTAATGTTACTAACAAATGATGTAATTTTCTCTATAAAATATTTGATAGACAATTTCATATATTGTCTTTTGGCAAGATAAAAAAAACAAAGAGATGAATTTGTCATACTAGATATACAATATAAATCTAACAGAAAGTTAGATTCTACAAGTCAAACATAAAAAAGTCTAAAATCTGAAAAAGCTACTAATACTCTTCATTGAGAAAAAATAGTCAATAAAATTCATAAAATATAACTTTATCTGCCATGAAGAAAATGTGAGTTAATATGTTTCTAGCAAACCCTCCTTTGAAGAAATAAAAATCCATGTTCCTTCCTTTGAAGAAATTCTGCCGAAAATGTCAAATCATTGAAAAAATAAGAATTACCAGAGAAATAAAAATTTGTTTTTATTTCTCTGATAAAGGGCAGTGTCTAAATAACCAAAATGAAATGCATCTTACAAGAACTCAAACTTATCTTATTTATTAAGATAGTTGTGGGAAAGCAAATGAAGAAATAATTGACATTTCAAATATATTATACAGAAGCTTGCTTCTAGAAGAAAATGTATCCTTGCCCAAAGGAAGAGAAATTATGATGTGAAATTGTTACAAATATGATAGTTTCTTCTAAATATGAAAGTTTTCTTCTATGTCTTAACCATTTAGCTACCATTCCATCCATTTCATTCTATGAAATAAAACCACTCATTTTAAAGGTTTCCAATTTAAATTAAAATCTTCCAACATAATTCTATATAAGAACCTTATATTAAGTTACTATCTTAGTAATGAAATAATTAATAATCTAAGTAAATCCCTCAAAATTCTTCATTAATTAATTGAAATAGAGTCTATTTCATTAGAAATGTGGTCATGAAAGGGCTAAGGGTTTGCTTACACTTTTTCTAGTTAGATGATAATTCTTCAAAAGAACATTTGATAGCCATATTTACCGTATGAGATAACTAAATACTATTTCAAGCTTTTATCTAATATTAGCTAACTTTTATTAACTATATTCTTGCACAAACGTTTTTGTAGAGAGCCATGTACTCTGTTCAGGTCAGGCTTTGAGTGGTTGGCAACTAAACCGGCTCCCGAGAGTAAGTGGAGCTTCAGTCACACTAAAAACAAAAGCTGTTAAAAGGGTGGATAAACTCCTCAGAGTTAATGACCATCATGGTGAGTGGAGCTACACTCCTGACATGACCAAAACCACACAGAAAGTAGTAGAGGTCAACTAGGGAGGGGTTCCTCCAACAGGAGTAAAAAGACCCTGGATTGCATAGGATTGGATGTACTGAGTATACTCTATTTTTCAATTTCAAATTGTGACTATTTCAAAGGAACAAAAATAGTAAGAACAAAAACTGTTTCTAAAACATTTGATGTTCGTTTAAAACAGTTCAACTCAAATTAGTCATCAATTAATATGCTTCATCATCAAACTGCCTCGTCTCTCAGTAAAAAGATGCTTGTAAAATAATTCATCATGTTATAAAAGGATTCACAATTAAGCCAATGATGATAAATTGATTTTGATAAATTAACTATATCACTGCTTGCCAAATGAGTGCATGTTTTAATTTTCACTGAATAAAGAACTTCAGAAAGTTTTAGATAACCAAAAAATATCAAGAAGCTGTCAATTTAGTTCTTCATGTTCTTTTAATAATTATATTAATATATTATTTTAAATTATATTAAAAAACATTCATTTTAGTTTCTTGTTACTAATAAACATTGAACTAACTGATAATTGGCACATACACACACATATATATATATATGTTTATATATATTTATTAAAATAACAGATTAAAGTTTAAGCAAAGAATCGCTGCTTTCACCCTTAACGGGATCTTCTGAAATTAAAAAAAATCAATCTGTGAATGCAGAAGTAAATATTTCGAAAACGTTGCAACCGAAGGACAACAGGAAGACGATACTTTGGTTCGCGAAGACGTTCCCAGGCAATGAACGGAAAAAAGCAAAGATAATACGCCGTTATGTGGAGCGCTGAGAACAATTACACACAAAGACAGAACCATGTTTATGGTATAAATGAAGTCGTAGACTAATATTCTTTTTAGGAAACCGAATGATTCTCGGCTTCAGAGTTAAGAATAAAATAAATAAATAACCACTAGGTCACACAACTCTACTGAAATATAAGCTATTGTATAAATCTATGAACAATATCTTTCTCATAAAGTGTGATTACATATAAAGTGTGATATAAAGTGTGATTACATTACATGTAAATCATGCATTAGTAGATGTGTGACATTGTTATTTAGAAAAATAAAGCATTCTTATTCTTGACTGGATATACATGAACATTTTGTTTTGATACTGCTTGATAAATTGTAACAATCTGAAAATATTGCAATTCATTAGAAAACTGAATCTGTTTAGAAGGCCATAAATACTCTCCTGTTGTCTTCATTCTCCTTTTCTATATTTTCATTTCACTTTTTCTTTCCTTTTCTCTCTTTTATCATACATTCACACTCTTTCTCTCTCTTTTGAATTTATCTCTCATTTAAATTCCTCTCATCAGTTGTATTAACAAAGCATAAGCCTTTAGCTATTTCATAGATTTACAAATCATTAAATTCAGTTGTATTTAATGAAAGGTATTGCAAGAAGATTGCAGTCAAAGCAGCAGAACATAATTTGAGAGAGTAAACTAAGACAGTTTATGTGGTGTAAAATAAATATGTTATTAAATAAATACTGCTATTGTATCTCAATGTTTGTCTTTATATATTTGGTTTCCTACAGGAGGTAGTGTTTTATATCAACTTAATTCATTATTTCACTGAATTGATTTAAAACAAAAATGATAAATATATCTGATCCACTCTGATATTTCCCTTTACACTTCAACTGCTAAAAAAAGCAGCAAAATCATCGTAAATATTATATCTACTATTGAACACAAAAAAGATACATTTAATAATATAGTTCTATATACAAAACCCTAAAAAAGACAAGCTGATAAGGACTAGAATGCCTTTTATCATATTCCTGCTTAATCAAGTCTGACCTATAGCTAAACAACAATAATTAAACCCTATACTATTAATTTTTAAAAAAGCATAGAGTAGAAGAGAAAAGGAGAGACAGCAAGGGAGAGAGAGTGAAGATATAGAGCGAGAAAAAGAGAGGGCAAGAGGGAGAAGGGACAGAGAGCAAAAACAATAAGATTTTAGAAAAGTCTGTTTGTGCATGTGTAAAGGATATTTATGTATTAAAAAGTCCAAATTATAAAAATTTGTTCAAAATATTTTCTAGCGAACACATAAATAATACCAATGACAATGTAAATGTAGAAAAACAGTGTAACTATAAGGTATAAGATCGTTTCTGGGCAATTCTTATGAATGAAGTACATAACCCAGCTAGGTAGATTTGTCTCTCTATATCAGAAATGCTGTCAAATCATGTTATCCAATAACCTCCAAATAAACAATTGTTTATCAGAAGTTGTGTTGCTACTGTACAGGCAAAGAGTACATAGAACATATGAACAAAATACATGCCATCACTAACTGGAATGCATTCATATGCAGAAGTAAAACTCTGATTAAGAAGAATATCAAAAGAATAGATGTTTTCTGTAAATTTCCTATACTCTCCTTCTGACAAATGCAGTCATCAATTCTGATTCTTTAATAAGATCCTTTTTAACCTTACTTAATCCTATTCAACTTTGATGACTCTGGAGACAAAAGCATAACACTTGTAACATTCTACCACATTTACATGCATTCTTTGCTTTTAACTCTACATGACATATAAAGAAGGTGATAAACTTCATTTCTTCTATGAGGACTCCATTATCCCCTCACATAGTCCACTTAAAACTAACCACATAGAATAGAAACTGCTTGACTATTCACTGAATAGCAAAATGTATTTAGACCTCTCATCCAACATCATCACTCTATCAAGTATGATGTACATTGTGACTCAGACCTCTCATTCAACCTTTGCTTTTACATTGCAGTCAAATTGATTATACCACCTGACAGCTATGTTTTCTCTACTATACACAACCACCTATCATACATAACCTTCTATCAAAATTGAGTGTTGTTCATGAATGAAGGACTTTAAAGCATTTTTGATTGTGTGTAACCCATATTGTCTCATTTAAAAGTAGGTAAACAAGCCTACAAAATATAGAGGGGGGTTCTCTATCTAGTTATTTGATATACTGAAAACAACAGCGAAATCTTACTCAATTCCACATCTTACTATCTTAAAATAGTAAGGTCATATTGGATATTGTAGTCCATGATATATAATGTCTGAAAATCTAAAGACAAGATGGACTTGGTGAGAATGTTCAATCAGAGCTAACCTTGTTTCACAATTGAAACAATAACCCACAAAATGGTATTGTCTCTTCTCGTGAGCTAAGAATGTTTGAACTCTAATATTCATTTATAAGGATTTTTTTAAATAAATTTGTATATTTATACTTATGTCAAAGTTGTAGATTTAGCAGAGCCTGTAACAACAACCAGCATACATTATTGTACAGGAAATGAGGGCAATAAATATTTTGTAGCTAGACCAAGGAAGAATTTGAAGAAGTTTAGGGTTAGGGAATAAAAATGTTTCTCTCTGCATAAAAGTAAACTGCACAAAACATATATAAAAAATGTTGTCCATAAGACCTAAATCAACCCTAATCCAACAGACCTATGGTCAAAGGCATTTCAGATTTGATTATATAAGTTTTACCTCCACCCCTATAATTTTACAAGTAACAAGATCACTTTCACCCTCTCTCTGCTGGCAGCAAGGAGGTTTTAAGATCCAAATGAATATTTAAATAATTAAGTCTTTTCAATAAATACAATGGTTATAACATGTAATTTTAAAGTTGTAGCTTTGCCTTCTTTGTAGAAAATATGGTTATGATAAAATATGAACAAAGTAGACAGCTTTTGGTGTTTGTTTATGAAAGCATAATTGAACATGATGGCTAATCTCAGGTTATCTGAATATAACCACTGGTAAACTTACATAAATGCTTTATTCCCTGTGTACCAGTATGACCAGATAACAATATACTTTATATAAAGCAACGATAAGCCAAATCAACTAATGAAATGAGATTTTCAGGCTTTTTTATCTACAAAATGTCTAATAATACTGTAAAAATCAATTTCTCTGGCAATGCTTAGTCTTGCTAATGCTCTGGCAATGCTTAGACGTGGTAGCCATTAAAAAGTTTTTGATATGTCTAAATTTGCTATAAGATCTGTCCGCTGATGCTACTATAGCTGGAATTGCCAACAATGTTTTCAAATTAATACAAACATTTGGAAATATCTCACACAGTTAGTAGTCAGTTAATAAATTGAAAAGTTATAGTGTACTGATGCTAAATAGAGCATTTTTGTTGCACAGTATTCATCAGTTAAGGTCAGTAAAATATTATTATGTCCTGAGAGTGAAAGATGCCTATTACAGCAAAAGACTAAGGAAGACTTATGAGATTATATGCCTGAGTGTTGAGTCTCACTAAGAAGATGATGCAGCTCAAGGTAAGTGATTATTAGCAATACTATAAACTTGTCTAACCCATACCAGCATGAAGAAAATGACTAAAAATATTGATGCTATTGTTGATGTCTTCTAATTTTTCATTTATGACTACCATGTTTGTGAATCCATGGTTTCATCATTGAGGAATATAAGTGGTTCATGTTAATGTGGAACTTCTCCAGATGAACTCTAACTTATTAATTTCAAATTCAAAAATTCTCACTTTGTTTAATATAGTATATTACTGCCAGCAAATGACTCATGGCTGTTCTACTAATGCAAACGTTAAAAAAATCAACTTGAATGTAGTTAAGGACCAAAACAATATTTTGGTGGGGATTGGGTAGATAGTTCTGAAAATTTTGCTGCTCTTCAAATACATATTTAATAGAAGAATTGTAATATACTTAAATTATGAAACAAAAATAAAAAATCAATTTAACAATTAGAAAATCCCAAATGAAATGAGATTACAAGTTCTACTAGTACTAGATTTAGGACAAATGAGACTCTGTGCTAGTTAAGTTATGAGGCCCTAAACATTTAAAAAATTAATTGTAAACATTTTTTCAGCAGGAAGATGGGTCCCCCTGGCCAATGGGGCCCTGTGTTTAAACAGACCTAAGCACAATAGTAAATCTGGCACTGGGCTCTACAAAGAAATAAGCAAATTAAAGCTAAATACAAACTTACATTAAACAACATGACTAAACCATCCAACCTAACGAACAATTGAAAAACTTCACAGATAAACTAAAGACAGGAGTTTAAACATAACCCTTTAGCATTTACATTTCTTTATATATATGTTGTATTTTTGTGGTAAAGGCTTTATTTCACATAATTATCTCACATAATATCAAATCTATGAGATTTTGATATTATTTACTTTGAGAACAATACCTTAACATAAGTATGAGCAGCTGGTTATGGCTGGTTAGAACAGAAAGTGGTGAAAGAACTCTGGCCAGATATGGCCAGTTTAAATGCTAAAAGGTTAAAAAACACAAGATTAAAGTAAAACTGAAAAACATGAAACAATAACTATTAGAGAAAAACTAAAATCAGAAATTTATACTAAACAATACATAAAAGCCAGCTAACCTCATCAAACAAATGATTAGGCCAAGTTGGAATTGAACAATGTGAAATTGAAGCAAAAACAAAGAACATGAAATAATGATTTCTTATATAGGCACATGGCCAATAATTTTAGGGGAGGGGAAAGTCAATTAAATCGACCCCTGTGCATGACTGGTACTTTATTTATCTACTGCATAAGGATGAAAGGCAAAGCTAACCTTGGCGGGATTTGAACTCACAACATAAAAGGCCATAACACTATGCCACAAAGCATATTGTTCGGCGCTCTACTGATTCTGCCAATCCACCGCTCTTAACAACATGAAATGATAAACATTAATACTTAACAAACAATAAATTAGAACAATTGATTAAATACAATTAACAACTCACCTCTGCTAGTATGTGTGTATGATTGATTAGCATAGATTCATGCATGTTTTAATCTTTAGATACAGAAATGAAATGACCATGTGTACTACTAGATGGAAGTGACCAAAGACAAGGGTTGGGGATAATCTTACCCACTTCTGCCATTGACAATAATAATAATGATAATGGTTTCTGATTTAGTCACAAGACTAACAAAGTTTGGGGAGGGGGAAAGTCAAATAAATCAACCCCAGTGGGTTACTGGTACTTTATTTTATCGACATTGTAAAGCTGAAAGTCAAAGCTAACCCCAGCGAGATTTGAACTCAGAACATAAAGGGGCATAACTCTATGCCATGAAGCATGGTGTCTGATGCTCTAGCAATACTACCAAAGCAACTTATTTTGTTTTTCTTCTTTTTTTAGTGTTGGATTAAATATATTACAATATTAAATTTTGTACCTCTTTATTTCAATTTGAAAATCACTGGAGACAATTAGATAGCTACCATTTAGTTCTGGATCGATTCTAGTGACAATACCTCTCTTTAAAATATTGGCTTTGTGTCTAGTCAAAAGAAATCAATTTGGAGAATTTTGAATGTATTTTATACAAAACATTATTTTTTGCTCTTTCTAATATGTTAACATTCGGGCATTCCTTTGATCAACTGTTCAAAACCATCATTAGGAAATGAAGTGGAAACCATTGTACAAATTCTCCCAATATACGAATCAATTTGTGACCAACATGTATTAACTTTCATTGTTGAGCTATTTCACTGCAATTCACATTGTTTTTATATGATTCACGTAAACAGCCACATGTTTAACATTGTGCTTAACTGGAAGATGATTGCAGCTTGCTAAGTTATGAATTGCAACAAAATAGAAAGAACCCTTACAATTATGTGAAATGCAGGCTTTTACAAAGACTGGCAGTCTTCTGTGAAGCTAGAAAATGTTTCAGCTGCCAACAACTATTAATCTTCTACAAAATTCAGGTGAAAACCATAATGGAGTAGTATTCCCATATCTGGGATTCTACTATTGCTGCAAACATAGATACCATACACTGCATCCAAAGAAAGGTCATACTGTCTGTTCATTTTGCCTTTTCTATGGCTACTACAGTGATCTTTGTTGCTCAAAGTAAACTAGTATTATGTCACTTCCAATAAATACAGAGGTTAACCTTTCAGGTCTTACAATCGGTTCATTTTCATCTTGAGGACTTTTTTCAGACAATATTTTATGGCTGGATTCTGTTCTTGATGCTTTTTTAGTTGCCCCTTACAGCATGCAGTGATATGGTGTATCCATTCTAAACTAGATACACTTGTATTATAATTGATTGCATTCCTATTTTTATTTATAAGGCCCTTGGGAATACACTTTGTTGCAAGCATTTGAGCCATGTATCCAATTTGAGGAAACTTTCCTTCTTCCAACAAGTCTTGGAGGCCCTGAAAAAGGTCATGAATACCTTGTCACCCTGAATAAATAATTGTTCTTTAGACAACAAGGCCAACAATCTGGGAGGACGAAACAGTCAATTAAATCGACCCAAGTACGTGGCTGGTACTTCATTTTATCGACCCCAGAAGGATGAAAAGCAAAGCTAACTTTGCAGGATTTAAACTCAGAACATAAAGGGACATAACTCTATACCACAAGGCATACAGCCAATCCCCTGCCGTTCTCTGACTAAATAATAAAAATAAATAAATAAGTAAAAATTAAAACAGATATTTGTAATATTGCCTCCAAAGATATAAAAAATATACAATATAAAGTATAAAGGGTGATAGGTTCAATTTAAAAAAATAGTTTCTAAATGTTTTAAACGATTTATTCTCTAATAAGACTCAATCTCACAACATTTTATAATTCTATTTCATCAGGAGATATGATGAAATGACATTGCTATTATCAGCCCATTTTAAAATCTCACCTTTTTCTCTTTTATCAATAAAAAAAATTCCCAGTAAAACATCTGGAAGAAGGTAGTGAGACTATCTTGTCCTTGAAACAACTGAAGGGTCCTCCAAACCCTTGTTTGGCAAGTTTTCTATGGCTTGATACCATTCCTATCACCAACCACTTTACAGCATGCACTGAGTGCATTTATCATGTAGGTCACCAACACTAGGGAGGCTGTCATGTCCTTCACACAACTGAAGGGTCCTGCCAACCCTTGGAAGGAGATTCTTATATTCCTTTCATTGGGACTTACAAAAGCAATAGAGTGACTTTTTGCTAATATCTAACTAACATTGTTGCTGAATATATTTAAAAACGATCAACAAAGTAAATGAAATATGATTTGGTCATCAAGTCACAACCCTTTGCAATATTCAATCTATACTATACAATAATATATTGTGTTAGAATGTTAGAACCCCTATATAGTTTTACAAAAAATCATGGAACCTATACCTATATTTTATAGACAAACTTTTCCTTTCTTTCATTGCTTGATTTTCCTTTTCTTTTTTCTTTCTTTTTTCTTTCTTTTTTCTTTCTTTTTTCTTTCTTTTTTCTTTCTTTTTTCTTTCTTTTTTCTTTCTTTTTTCCCCTCTATCCTTTCTCTTTCAATGTTTATTGTATAACCTTTACTATCTTATTTAATATATAACTTTAAGGATTTGTATTTTGAATTTTATCGTGGTTTGACTTGAACCAAGTAAAATAAAATAAAAATGGCATGCTTCACTTTATTTTTATCTGAACTAAGGGTGTTGTCTGGAATATGAGATGTTTAATGAGATACAAGCTCACAGAGAAAATATATCAATGTAATTTTTCTCCCTAGGATACATTTTCTTGGCATTTATAATGTATAATCTAATTTGCTTAAAGTAACAAGAAACTATACCAATACAACAACAACAATAACAAAAACAACAACAGCAAGTGTTACAGGGCCCACTTTCCATACCAAAGCAAGTTCCATGATAGACTTTATACTCATCATGGAAGTAGGGGAGACCTTTTTGAAACAAGGTTTTTTACAGCCAGATGCTCTCCTTATCACCAGTTCATTTAGTTGCATCTTACTCTAAACTGGATAAAGATAGAGACAGCAAAAATCTATTATAAATGACACGTCTTCATGAGAGGGTTTGATATGTTGATTATGTATAGAAATATTTCTAATTATGTCTTTGCATAGGTGGTGAATTGGCAGGGTCATTATAATTGTTTCTACTTTTGGCACAAGGCCAGCAATTACCCAGTGCATTACTGATACTTTATTTTATCGACCCTTTTTAGGAAGAAATCTGGAGAGGAGATGGGTTCCAGCAGTTCTTTTAAAAAATACCCTTGAAAGGCAAAGTTAGGGTCATTATAATTGTTTCTTCTTTTGGCACAAGGCCGCAATTACCCAGTGCATTACTGGTACTTTATTTTATCGACCCTTTTTAGGAAGAAATCTGGAGAGGAGATGGGTTCCAGCAGTTCTTTTAAAAAATACCCTTGAAAGGCAAAGTTAGGGTCATTATAATTGTTTCTTCTTTTGGCACAAGGCCACAATTACCCAGTGCATTACTGGTACTTGATTTTATCGACCCCATAAGGGTGAAAGGCAAAGTTAACCTCGGCGGGATTTGAACTCAGCTGGGCAAGGGCCGTAACTCTATGCGTCAGTGTCAGATAGAATGCTTTGTAGTATTCATTTTGCCTCTCTGCTCTCTGTTCAAATCCCACTGAGGTTAACTTCTTCATCCATTCAAGGTCGATAAAAAAAGAACCAATCTAGTTGATTCTTCCTCTGTATCTCTTTCCCACTTCCAGTCTCTCACTCTCTATCCTTTTTAGGAAGAAATCTGGAGAGGAGATGGGTTCCAGCAGTTCTTTTAAAAAATACCCTTGAAACGCTGTATGTCAATACAACACCCCTACAACTCCCTCAAGCACTACATATCAATACATACATAGCAATTATTCTGATATTTTTCTGGTATGTATCTCTCCAAAATTACTGCATATAACAAACGTATTTCAGGATTTTCAGTTGAAAATTAAAATTAATATTTCACATATTCAAGATTGCCACATACATATTGGTTGAATGTATGTACTGTTAACATAATCTTTGAATAGACTCGGTATAATATAGTGTGACAAGATTAGCACGTTGAATTACAGGCACAATCCATCTGACAGGCTTTTACTTAGTTTCTGTCTACCAAATTTTACTCACAATACTACAGCAAAAGATATTTTCCCAAGATGCCATACAATGGGATATAACACACAGGATCTTATGATTACAAAAAAAAAAAAAAATCGATTCTGTTGTCATTTTCAGACATAGTGTACCATAGACAAGGCTATCTTTCATGTCCTTCATTAAGATGGTAGAATATAACTTAAGGGAGTTTTGTTTGCTTTTCTAAGCAGGTCAAGAGACAATACAGAAACTCCTATTGTAATAAATACAATGGACTATATCCCTACCATACATATTTGTAGCTTTAAGCTGATATAAAGAATCAATATCTTTTTTTTTTTTTGTCTGGTTAGTTCAAGATTTATTGTAGATTATTTTTTGACAGTTGTCTCCATATTTGAGCCAGTAATTCAGTGTTTCTTCGTATGGCACATCCCATATGTTGATGTTTGTGTCTTTTTCTCTCAGTATTGTTATCTGTGTGTGTATTACAAGATTACAATACTTTAATAAATCTGTCTGTTTGTCCTTTAATATCTCCAAATCTTGTAAATTCACCATCTGCTGAAGGGATGTCTCTGATGAAGTCTAGTTGGTCCAAATTATATATTTTTCATAGGTTTTATATCAGCCTCAATTGTCTCTGGGGAAAATGAAGCAGATACCATGTTTTATTTTATAGTTCTTGTGATAACAATTAGATAATTATGTTAACTTTGAAACCACTAGCCAGTGATATATCTTTGATGGTGCACAGAGAAGTATAATTGAAAGAGTTGTGGAACTGCTTGTTTAGTGGTAACTAGTGAACAAAATTATTTATTTCATATTTCATGCGGAGAAAGAAAAGAGCTGTTATTTAGTAGTTAGAACTAGTGAATAAAAATACATAAGCAA
>OZ024745.1:111141104-111166104 GCA_964016885.1 Eledone cirrhosa
TATATATATATATATATATATATATATATATATATATATATATATATACATATAACATAAGGCTGATTGTTAGATTGGATCAAGAAAACTATGTTCTTATTAGATTTTTGTTTTAATATATCCATACCTTCGGTGTATATAGCACAGAAAGATTTTTATATCAAATTTTGGAGTGAAAGAGTGTATCAGAAAATACAGTACTCTGTTCCCAATAAAGAGAAGAAATCCTTGAGTCAGGAACAGCAGGCTTTAATTTTCTATACTCAACAATATTTTGTCCATTCTCCTTAAGAACTGAACTTGATAATTATTAAAGCTGGATTCTGATAACTAGTTCTTAGTTTCAAATTCCTTATGTTCTAATATTTATTTAACATCAAAATATATTATTTATTGTTGAGAACTGAATGACAAGATATCTTGAGACAAAATATTCTTACAATTTTATAAATCAGATTTATTTCTTGTATATTAAATGTACTAAATTGTGTCTATTTTATGTTTTCTTGATAATATGATTATTTAAGATATATATCAAGGTAACTGAAAAGCTGAATTCATTTTTTAAATTAAATATGTATCTATTTATAATGGTATATTTTATATGGTATAGAATTATAATCCTTAACAAAATAGAAGAAATTCACTTTATAGAAGATTTCATTCATAAATTCATCTTTTCAATGATAGAAGAAATAAGAATTTATATGAAATAAAATTTCCTTATATTTTGAATTCCAGTAAAATGATTATCTGATTTAGATAAGCTATTTCAGGGATATAAACAAGCTTTATAATATTTTTGGTGTATGTACTTATTGTATGCATTGGTACTTGTGTATATATCTGTGCCTCCATCTTTGCACATCTAAATACTCTTGTTATGTGGATGTTCATTTGCTTTCTTATATATTTTATATCATAGTGTTTTTATGGCTTTGTCTCCATAAACAGAATAACAAAATGAACAAAAACACCAAGGCTACACATATATTATACAGCAGATAATAAATATTTGTGATTCATTTGGAAAATTACATATTTATTTGATGGCAAAGTTTATTAACAAATTTATTATGGAGGGATGGAAAGAAAGGGAAATACAATAGAAAGGAACCAAAAATTCTGAGAAAGGGGGAATGCTAAGGAAATATTAGAGAGTGTTGTTTGTGAGGGGGAGGAAAGAAGATGGTAGCTAAATAATATACAAAGATAAAAACAAATAAAGAGGAAAGTGAAGAAAAGAGTAACTAAATATATAAATACGAGGAAAAAAAACTACAACATAAAGAAGGAGTGAATTGAGATGAGACAATGACAGACAGATGAAGGAGAAAGCACATTATTAAGCAAAGCACAGACATAAACTCTTATGATCATAGAATTTTCTATAAATGGAAAAACCAGTGGAGTTTGCAGTCATTCTTTATATCCAGAATTTCTGGAGAGCTATAAGACAGAAAAGGAAAAGGAAGAATAATGAAAGTTTTATAGAGTAATCTCTTTGCTGTTGCTGATGTTATTGTTGTTATATATATATGTTTTTACTGGTTTTGTTATATGAGCATGCTAGTGTATAACTATGTATATGTGTGAATACAAAGTGGCTTTAATATGTGTAGCTTATAGTTTCCTATATCATATTTGTGTATGTGGTTAGCTATATTGATATGTATATGATACTGTGTAAAAATATGTGCATGAAGCTGTTTATCTGTTTATAGAAATATATGTATGATAAAGTATATCAAACATAGTATGATGGTATGTTTGCAGGTATGTATGATAATTGTGTACCAGAAATGTTATCCAATGAATACATATGAACTCTGCAAGATACAACATATATATATATATATATATATACATACACATATATATATATAATATAATATAATATAATATATCATATATATATATATATATACATATATATAATATAATATAATATATCATATATATATATATATATGTAATATATCATCATCATCATTTAATGTCATATATATATATATATATGTGTGTGTGTGTGTGTATGTATATATGTATACACACACACATCATCTAGATACACTCAGAAATATTTCATGTTGTTTATATGAAATATTTGTGTATTTTCTCTCTAAGCATTTTTCTCTCCAAGCCTCAGCATGCATATGTGTAAATCTGGGTAATATTTACAGATATATTTGTGTCTATTGTACTATATGGATTATTAGTTAGAAAAAGGAATTGTTTTATAAGCATGAATATTTGTTTCAAAATGATGTTACTATATGTGTGTGTGTTTGTGTGTAAATGTGTGTATGATTGCATGCATGTGTGTATGTGTGTGCATGCAAGTGTGTGTGTGTATATGTGCATGCAAGTGTATGTATGTGTATGTGTGGGTGTATTCTTACATCTTTTCTCTATTTCTTACTTGCATGACTGTTAGCAAGTCATGTGAATATCGTTAGATATATTGTCTGCCATCCACTGACATTCTTTTGCATACATCATCACTGGCCCAACAATAAATGTGCTGTCATTGTCAGAAAATGTACTAATAAATAGCACCAGACACATTTCTTCAGTCTGCAGCCCATGACTAACTCTGATGCGTGTAAGATTTTGGATATGACAGATTTCCAATGAAGACCTTTACCGGTGTCTCTGGCAAAAATTTGCCCATGAATATTAGAGTTTATAAAGATTGTTGTCATAAAACTGGACATTGTTTTGTTTTTTTCTTTATTCTACATTAATAATTTTTTTTATTTTAGTTTATTGAATAAAATTTCTTAATTTTTTTTTTATGTAAGATCATAAAACTACTTATTGCTTATACAATATTTAAAACTTTGGAAAAATATTCAAGTCTTCTATGATATGTTCTTCATCATACCTTTGAAATTAATATAATTCGACAAAAATGTTCAACAGTGTAGAGATAGCATATCTCATTTCACAGCAGATATATTCTGTCAAGTTTAATGTGTTGAGAGATCAACTTTGTTGAGATATGTTAAGAAGTTTTAAAGCTCAATGTGTTTGTATGACCCACAAATATAATGAACAAATATATCCAAGGTGTAATTGATAGAGTAAAAATTCCAGATATTGAATAAGTGTAATGTGACAGAACATAAATAATAAGTAATAACCTTTGATTGGATTATTAATTATTATGTGTATATATATATATATATATATATACAGAGAGAGAGAGATAGATATATACATATAGATTAATAGAGAGAGGGAGGGGGTAAAGGCTGGTGGATAAACAGATAGACTGATAGATATGTTTCTTTATTAGCCACAGGGGCACAAAAGAAGGGGACAAATACAAAGGGGGAAGTTTACATACAATAAAAACGTGTAAAATACTATCCCAAATGCAATTTAAAAATTAATCGATTTTCCCCATTAGAGGAGACATTTCATATGGGTAACACATACTCCCAAAAAAATGTGCAACCCTCACCTCCAGGAGTACGAAGAGTTTGTACCCCTTTCCTCTCTTCCTCTTTTTCCTCAACCTACAGGCTGATATAGAGAGAAGGCCCATTCTCTTGTGCCATTCTCGCCACTTTCACCCACCTTTCATAAAACTTCTTGGGGTACAGCACCTCTCTCTCCATCCTGATTCTTCTTCCAAAGTGGTATTTGAAAAAAAGAATCAGTTGTTGGCCAGAGAGAAAGGTGTCTGACCTCAGCCCTTTTAATCTCGTCCACCATGCAATCTCTTTCGCCATAGCTATCACACAAAGGAAAACCGCCTCTCCTTCGTTTTTGAAGGAGGGTGGCGGTTTGATCATGACAATGGACTCGGTGGTCAACTGGATTGGTCCCACCTGCGACAATAGTCGTTCTACATAGCCCCACAGGTCGGTAACGCCCGGGCAGTGTATGAATGCGTGCGTGATGGTTTCTTCATCTCGCACGCATCTTGGACAGATCTTTTTCGAAGGGTCCCTGCCCGGGCGCCCATGTCTGTAGAGCTTGTCTCGAACTGGTAGAGCTCCTCGGTAGCACTGCCAGGCCAGGAACTTTTGGAAGTTGTCCATCAGTCCTGGGCGGAAGGTTCTACCGAACAGACTGGCCAGTTGTCTTCCTCTATGCCTAGAGTTTCTCCGAGTGCGTCGTCGCACTTGCTGCGGATCAACCCTCTATAGAATGACAAAGTGGAGTCTCCACTGATCGCCAGGTCCGCCTGCCAGAGGGCTGTGAGCATCTGAGCACATTCGATGTGCCAGTCGCCCATTTCCCTCGGTCTTTACTTGACCCAGGACTGCAGCTCGGTCAGTGAGATGAGTCGTGGGAAGGCTCACCTCATGAACGGGGTCCACACCAGTTGTCCAGTGAGGAATATGTAGAGATGCCGCAGCCTGGGCGTGTGTTTGCGCATCGTCAGCCACGGCATCCCCAGCCCTCCATTGGAAGGGTGTTGGCAGCAGATGGATCTTCTCACCAAAGGAGCCCGCTTCTTCTAAAGCAATTGGAAGAGCACGCGCTCAATTTTGGTGAGCGTTTTGGCTGGACAAGGCACGATGGTCAAACGGTAGTAGATGACGGACACTATAAAAGTGTTCGCCACCTCCGCTCGACCTTTCAAGAATAGTTTGCACTCGGCCCACTTCTGGGTGAATGCAAACACCTTGGCTGTCACCTCGTTCCAGTTTTTCTCCACCCGGACTAAACCAGACCCCGAGCAGCTTTCTGATAGATAGTTAGATAGATAGATAGAGAGATAGAGAGATATATAGATAGATAGATAGATAGATAGATAGATAGATAGAGAGAGAGAGAGAGAGAGAGAGAGAGAGAGAGAGAGAGATAGAGAGAGAGAGAGAGAGATAGAGACAGACAGACAGATTTCTTTATTTGCCACAAAGGCATACAAAAATGGGACATTACATGACATGACAGCGGGGGTTTTACATAAAATCTTTAACAATTAACTAGATAAATAGATAGATACATAGATGGATAGACAAACAGATATATAGATATAAATATACACACACACAGATAAGTGTACACTTGAAAGAGTACACTATACTTGTCATGGGAGTTAAATATTTGTACTAACAGTTAGAGACTTAAATCTGCATAATTCAAAGTTTCCCAGGCATAAAAGCCCGACCTGTCCTTTAGATGCAGTTGATCTATGTAATGAAGACGTTCTAAAGAAGATTGATTGTCATTAGCTAATGTATAAAATCTTTTCCTGTAAGTCAGTTTGGCTGATATGAGGGCGGACTACTAGGCAACTGCTAAATGTTGTAGTGACTACAAAATTTTTATAATTATTGTTTAATCATAAATGAAAGAGCAGTATCCATGATGTTTTTCAATCCATCTGGGATATGTAGGAAGGAGAAGGGTATCTACAAAGCTTGCAATAGAATGGACTCTGCTAAAAGCACCCAAGAACTGTTCACTTCTTTCAATGGTTTTTGAAGAATATTAAGAAAAATATAGTATTTCAATAATCAATTTTGAAAAACCCAATGGAGTTTATAGAATGCAAGAAATTTCTTATTGTTGATCAACTAAGGAACTTTGTATGAATGATAAACCTTTGACTGACATGTTGGTTGAAAGTCATATATTCATCTAGAATAACTACAAGGTTTCTTTTTTTAACATGGGAGGTTCATATATTTATCACATTGAGCCAGATGGCTTAACCCTTTAGTATTTACATTACTCTATATATACTATTGTATTCTTATGGTAAAGGCTTTATCTTACATAATTATCTCACCTAATATGAAATCTATGAGATTTTGATATTATTTATTTTGAAAACAATACCTTAACATTGGTATGAGTGGCTGGTCATGGCCGGTTTGAACGGAAAGAGGTGAGAGAATTCTGGCCAGATACAGCCGGTTTAAATGCTAAAGGGTTAAATAATAAGCTCAATATGTTTGCTATAGTTCAATGCTGCAATAATTCATCAATTTGTTAATGTTATTAAACATGACTAACTGATAAGTGACTTATAGTACCAGGTAATATGAATTGATCCAGTGACTTGATCACCATTATATACATGTACATCATAGCTGAGTCTATGAAGGAAGACTTTAAGGTGACAAATACATATGTTGAAGAGAACAAGATCTAATAATGAACCATAAAGTCATGGCTTGGCTTTGCCAACAAAGATTATGAAGGGAGTGATCCATGTTGACCGGAGGCACACTTGTGGCTGTTCAGGCCAATGTGGGACAGGCATGCACAGCTGCAGGGGATGCAGTTGAAGGTTTGGTCAGGGTTTGATGACTTGGTGTAGTGGTTCTTCTTCCTGAGTCTTTTGTCTTTGAGGGTGGCTCTGCAGATGCTTTTGAAGGAGGAGGGAGTGCTCAAGCAGGTGCATTTATCATGTCTTTAACACAACTAAAGAGTCCTCCCAACTCTTTTTTTAGCACATTTTTATGACTAAGTACCCTTCTTGTCACCAAGCACTTTAGAGTTGTCATGTTTTATGCATTTAAAAAACATATACTCTATAATATTACAACATGAGTATTTTATCAGCTTTCATTACCATTATATCACTTCATGCAACTTTTCTCTGGTAGCCCAACAACCAAAGGGTTAATAGGTTTAGATATCATATGACTGTTACATTCTTTACTAAGTCTGTACATGAGTCAAATTGAACTTAACCTTGTGAGTGAAATTAAATGGATGGAAACTATGTAGATATCTATCAGATGGACTGTACCTGTAATTCAAAGGGCCAATCTTATCACACACTGAGACACACTGACTCTGATTAGGGATTATGTTAAGGTTACAAAAATCTGTAGAATATTCAGCCA
Source organism: Eledone cirrhosa (assembly GCA_964016885.1). NCBI lineage: Eukaryota > Metazoa > Mollusca > Cephalopoda > Octopoda > Eledonidae > Eledone > Eledone cirrhosa. The sequence goes on from OZ024745.1 coordinate 111,147,926, forward strand.
TTTACACTATAATTATATGAGTTGGCAGTTCAGTTGGTCAAATAACTAAAATAGTCATCATTGAAATCAAAATAGAATCTATTTACAATCTATATAAGTTATGCCATGTCCTGAACATTTGGCTTGACTCTTATTTCAAGATATTCAAACTTTTAAAAGCTTTGAAACCAAAAATAAGAAAATAAAGTTGAACATTTTCAAATCATTTTTCAGACAGATGACAAAGAATTTGAGATAATATTCTTGTTCAATTTCAACACCTTTTGGCTTCACAATAAAGTTATTAATTAGAAAATCTGACACACAATAGAAGAAATTATAAAATGGTTCCACAATTGGCTGTTTTTCATTGAATTTATTACAAAGCTGTACAACATTTATTCAATTAGAATTCACTGAATAGTATTTTTACTGACGTAAACGTCATATCTTTTAAAGTGATAGATCAAATTAAGATACATGTGATTAAAAGGGTGAACCTGCTACTGACAAAATGGGACAACTGCCCATGCACCCCCTACATGACAGAACCTTTTTCTACATAAACTCATTTCATAAATTGGAAATGTTCCAAGCTCAACTAAAATTCTAGATTTTCCCTTAACTTTAATCCATTGTGAGTATTAGACAAGACTAATTACTGTAGAAGACTTCAATTGACAAATTCAGAAAGACATACTGCAAGTCAAGAAACTTTAAACTGAATGACTTCAAACTAGTATATATAGTGTATAGATCTTAATGCATAGATAAAACGGAAATTACTAAAAAGACTACATTGAATAAAAATGAATTGTTTGTAATATGTAATGTATTAAGAGAAAATATATTATAGTTATTGATTCTACATTATATAGATAAATATATAACTAAAATTGTTTTATATATTTTGTCAACATCATAGTAATGGAGAAATTTCAAGTAATATTTAGGTGCAGAAAAAAAAACTATATTCAAAATAAAATATAAATATAAATATATAAATATAAAATATAAATATATGTTAATATGTGCATATAGTTGAAGAGTTCACTTGGCAACCATCTGGTCTTGGGTTCAGTCCCACTTTGTGAGACTATGAACAGATATTTTCAACTATATCTTCACATTGACCAATGCTTTGTAAGTGAAATTTGATAGACAGAAACTGTGCAGAAGCCCATCATGTGTGTATGTATGTGTGTGTATGTATGTATGTATATATGTACCTACCCCCCACTCTCCTGAGCGTGAATTTAATAAACATTTATCGTACTGCCTCTCTGTTCTGTCCCTGTTCAATTTTCATTATATATATATATATATATATATATATATATATATATATATATATATATATATATATATATATATATATATAAAATTAACCTGGCTAAGACCAAAGTTCTAGTTTGTAGGAAAGAAAACAAGGCGGCGGTCCCTTCTGGGAAATGGTCGTGCTCGGTGTGTAGGAAAGGCGTAGGTAGAAACTCCATTTTATGTCCTAAATGCAAAGTATGGGTGCATAAAAGATGTAGTGGGATCACAGGTAAGCTAACTAAGAACATAGATTTTACATGTGGCCGGTGTTCTGGTGCAATAAGTAGCAGCAAGTGCACACAAAATACTAGCTCTTTCAATTGCGCAGAGGGTTCTATAGAAATAGTGGACAGCTTCCGTTACCTGGGCGATAAAATCAGCAGTGGGGGAGGGTGCTCTGAAAGTACTGTAGCTAGAGTCAGAACTGGGTGGAAAAAGTTCAGAGAGCTTATACCACTATTAGCTGCTAAAGGGTTCTCCCTAAAAATGAAAGGCAGGTTGTACGATGCCTGCATACGAACAGCAATGTTGCATGGTAGTGAGACCTGGGCATTGTGTGCAGAGGATATACGCAGACTAGAGAGGAACGAAGCTTGCATGCTCCGCTGGATGTGTAACAGTAATATACGTGAACGGCAAAGCATAAACGAACTAAGGAAAAAATTAGAGATAAGAGGGATCAGATGTTGTTTACTCGAGAGAAGGCTGCGTTGGTATGGACACGTGATGCGCATGAAAGTCGATAGCTGTATAACAAAGTGCAGGGCAATAAAGATAGACGGTAGCCACGGAATAGGCAGACCTAGAAAAACATGGGATGAGCTGATAAACTCCGACCTCACACACTTACACCTCTCCAAGACAATGTCACTGGACCGAGACCTTTGGCGGTACTCAGTAACAGAGAAGACCCGCCTTGCCAGTAGGCATCTCTAACAAAATACACCCCGTCCCGCCACCACCCCCACCCCATCCACACCACCCCGTTCTATGTAAAGTTATGTTGGTGCCGCGCCATCCAGGCCGAAACAAATGAGATCATGTAGGTGTCACGACAAAAAAACACACAGTCCACGCTGTAATGTGGCCGTGTAGGCAACACGGTAAAAACCTCCCAGACCCACACTGTAAATGTGGTTGGTGTTAGGAAGGGCATCCAACTGTAGAAAACCTGCCAGACAGTCCTATGCGAGCAAGACAATCACTCTTGCCTCAAGTGGGACTACCCCCGTCCAAACCCATGCAAGCGTGGAACACGGACGTTAAACGTTGATGATGATGATGATGATGATGATGATACACATATATATATGTGTGTGTGTGTGTGAGTGTGTGTGTGTATATGTGTGTGTGTGTGTGTGTGTGAATGTGTGTGTGTATGCATGTGTTTGTTTATTTGAGTCTGTTTATGTTTACTCATTGTTTATATTCCATAATATAGTGATTCAACAAATAGAGATAGATAGTAAATACTGGGATCGATATGATTGACTAAAATCCCTTAAAGATGGAACCCTAGCAGGGCTGCAGTCTTATGAGTGGAACCATCATCATCACCGTTTTACATCCATTCTTCCATGCTAGCATGGGTTAGAGGGATTGTCCTGTTGTGGGCAGTGTCTGGTCGTCTGACCTTGTCTTGCTCATACGGGAACTGATTCTGGCTTGATTTCTACAGCTGGATGCCCTTCCTAACACCAACCTCATTTACAGTGTGGGCTGGGTGCTTTTTTGCCATGTCATGCCTACAAAGTCAGAAAACAGAACAGCTCCCATGACTTGTGGAAACATTTTTCATGCTCAGAGTTGCTGAAGCATGGAACAAACTACTTACATCAGTTGTTAGCTGTCGAGGCACTGCATCCTTTAAAACCTCCATGGTTCCTGAAATTCACCAACACTACACCTGATATTCCCCCTCCATACACACACACATGTATATCATGACTCATACATTGTCCACTTTCCTGACATTTGTACTTCATTCTATGTACTATACATGCACCTTTGATGAGATGTAGTGCACCTGAGCACTGTACACAATAATTTCATTATTAGGGCGGTGGATTGGCAGTATCAGTAGAGGGTCGGATGCCATGCTCTCCAGCATAGTTACGTCCCTTTACGATCTGAGTTCAAATCCCGCCGAGGTTGACTTTGCCTTTCATCCTTACGGGGTCGATAAAATAAAGTACCAGTAATACACTGGGTAATTGCTGGCCTTGTGCCTAAAGTAGAAACAATTATTATTATGTATGAGTGAACAAATTTGGGACCACTGGGCTATTTATGATGTCCTAGTTAACTATGTCTTTATAAACTTAATAAACCAAGATTTTGATCAGTATTGCCTCTCCCCATGACTAACTTAACCTTGCTATTGTTAGAATATTTCAATTTGGCAATCAATTCCATTGTGTGTCATTTTAGTTATGAGGTCAGCATTAAAAATACTGTAAATAGAATTTACTGTATATACTTATGTATAAGTCGATCCAGAAGGCACATGGCTTAGTGGTTAGAGCATTGAGCTTGCAATCGAAAGATTGTGAGTTCAATCCTCAGACCGGGTGATGTGTTGTTTCCTTGAGCAAGACACTTTATTTCACATTGCTCCAGTTTACTCAGCTGTAGAAATGAGATTATAGGACTGGGTTCCCTATCATTCCACTGCAAAGGGGTCGTGGCGGTACTACATAAATAAAAAAAAAAGCACCCAGCACTCACTGTAAATGAGGTTGGTGTTAGGAAGGGCATCCAGCTGTAGAAATCAAGCCAGAATCAGTTCCCGTATGAGCAAGACAAGGTCAGCCGACTGGACACTGCCCACAACACCACAACAGGACAACGCATCTAACCCATGCTAGCGTGGAAGAACGGACATAAAATGATGATGATGATGATGATGATGATATATATATATATAAATATATATATATATATATATATATATATATATATATATAATTGTTTCTACTTTTGGCACAAGGCCAGCAATTACCCCAGTGTATTACTGGTACTTTATTTTATCGACCCCGTAAGGATGAAAGGCAAAGTTAACCTCGGCGGGATTTGAACTCAGATCATAAAGGGCCGTAACTCTTTGCTGCAAAGCATGGCGTTCGACCCTCTACCAATACTGCCAATCCACCGCCCTGTGTGTGTGCGTGCATGTGTAACATTTAGATGAGTATGCATATACATATCATCTCTGAATTAACTATACAGTGTTATACTGAATTTGAAAATTTTGAATAATAAATAAATTTTCTTCAAATATATTACATTTTTGTTTTATATTAAATTGTTTAATAGAATTAGTCAATTTCTGTGTAATTGTGACAAATAACTAATCATAGTTTATCTGTAAATATGTCAATATAATGATGTTGATAGGTTGTGTGTGTAGATTATATGTATGTGTCTGAGAGTGTAAATATATATATATATATATATATAGTGTGTGTAAATATATATATATATATATATATAGTGTGTAAATATATATATATATATATATATATATATATAGTGTGTAAATATATATATATATATATATAGTGTGTAAATATATATATATATATATATATATATATATGTAAATATATATATATAAAAAAGCACCCAGCCCACACTGTAAAGTGGACGTGTAGGCGCCACGAAAAAGCACCCAGCACTCACTGTAAATGAGGTTGGTGTTAGGAAGGGCATCCAGCTGTAGAAATCAAGCCAGATCAGTTCCTGTATGAGCAAGGCATGGTCAGCCGACCAGACACTGCCCACAACAGGACAACCCGTCTAACCCATGCTAGCGTGGAAGAACGGACGTAAAACGGTGATGATGATGATGATGATGATATATATATATATATAGTATGTGTATATAGTATATACTGTTATAATTGATGGTCTCTGTGTTATAAATCATTAAAACTATCTTAATCAGTGATGTCAATATTTACTTTTCATTTTCAAATGTTTAAGTCATTTCCTGTAATATTAAGCATTTTATTAAACAAATCTTAGAATTTCAGACATTATCTTTACTTAAACCCTTTTAATACCAAACTACATCAAACCACCTCTGGTCTTTTGACAAAAAAAAACCCTACATTTGTTTTAAATATTTATCTAAAACACCTCCCATCATAATTTTATGTAAGAATGTTAGTTATAATACTAAGTCCCTCTATATTCATGATTATTTTTAAAATTATTTGAAAATCAAAGCAGTGTTTATCATTAGAAATATGGCAACAAAATGGCTAAGCTCTATGCACACAACTAGGGCTTGGCATTATATAACATGTTATGCTCGAAATACCAGCTTGATAATAAGAAAGTTAATTATATTACAAATTTTTTATTATTTTCAAAAAGATTTGAAATCATAGGCAGTTTTTTTAATTAGAAATTTGGTGATGAAAGGGCTTATATTTGGGTTTCTAAAATTGATCTGAAAATATCCATGAATTTTCATACAAATTGATTGATTATTTAAGTAATTTTTACAATACAATTTGTTTAAGTAACCATTATACTTCTAACCGGTGATGGAAATGGGTTTTAGGAGTACATTAAGATCTATAAGGCTGGAGTTGAGGAATTAAGGGGATAGACACTATAACACCCTCCCAACGTGAAAAACTGAAAATTGGGGGAATGCTAACACCTCCCCTCCAAACATACCCTCACCCTTCCATCTCCAGCACTGGTTCTAACCAATAACTTAATTTTTACCTCAAACAAGAACAAGAGTCTTTTTCTTAATTTTGGTATTTATATATTTTTTATTTCAGTCTATTTTTGAACATGCTTTTTTATATCCTGTCTCTTTTTTGGGGAGACTGATTAGAACTAAACTGTCTACATATGCTGAATAATTTGACCACTGAATATAAGGAGTATTGCAATAGTTTGTTCCTCTTTTGTGAAGGAAAAATTTTGCTTTCTGTTCGTATGATCTTAAAAATGGCTTAGGCTTATTTTCAACTAAATTGGTACTGATTCTGTTGTGCTTTTGTTTTGTTTTTATATTTCTTTCTTTCTCTCTTTTTATCTCCATTACACTTCTTAAGACTTTTCTCCAAAAATGCAATAATCACTTGCAGAAATGGCTGTGATTTGTATTTATGTATTGGCGCTGATCATAAGATCTTTCTGTAAAATTGATAAGGTATGTTATCCTTACATTTTTCTATATCTATATGTATGGAATTATTTTTTGGTCATTCTCAGACTATTAACTGCGCTCTTTACTATGCATTACGTTTGGCTATTTGTAATCTATGATAAAAACAAAACAAAAGAAATTAAAAAAGAAAATCTTGCTGTATGTTCTTGGGCAGTGACAGAGTTCTGCTTCTTTCTTCTTTTACCATTATAATTAGATGGCTTTGACTTCACCTAGTCCTTTATCTGACATAATTTTCATAATTCATACAATTGCACACAGATCGCTCAATAGTTCTACAAATCTCATTTAACAAAATCAGTATTTCTGCATTTTTCCTTACCCACCCACTATACTTTTTTTTTCCCATTTTTTTCTTTGTTCTTCAGTTCTTGCATTAAGTTGGAACAAAAGCATTTCATGTATGATTATCTTATACTTAAATGTACACCCAATTTCTTGAAGGTAGTAGGATGGTTGGCATAAAAACAACAGAAGAAGAAGAAGAAGAAGAAGAAGAAGAAGAAGAAGAAGAAGAAGAAGAAGAATGGAAAGATATTTACTTAATCGTTTTATTTTTCTTCTTCTTTTCTTTTGTTTTCTTAGAATGATAATGTATTATCATCATTAAAGCTGCAAGTCTTCTCTAATCTGTGTAACATAACTATTGATTGGATTGTTGGATTTGAAGGAAAAAATGTAGCTTATACTGTCAAACTATTAACAAAGAATGCTTAATTTAACATATAACCTGCTAATGACCACTCATTAGATGTAAAGTTAGTGAAAATAGAAAACAAAATACAAAAAGAAAAAAATCTAATATGATTTCAGTTTAAAATAGTTGACTGATGTTTCTCAGTAGATAGTCTGGAAAAAAATATAGAAAATAATTTGCTTTAGTAAAAGTTAAGAAAAACTGATTGTTTCTCAGTTTCTTCAGAGCCAGACCAAAGTTAATAAGGAATACAATTAATTAAACGATGCAAAAGTTTAAATTTATATCACACTCACTCCTTAATGTATTTTTCAATTAATTTTTGTTTAACTTTAAAACATTAGAAGTAAACAAAACTTAATTTATAACATCAACAACTAGATTTACTTTATAGGTCATAATTTAGCCCTACACTGCTTGAATAGAACTATGATCCAGAAGGGTAGCTAGGGTATGAAAAGCATGACATGTGCCATGGGTACCACTTGAACTAGGAGCACTTTCTATTAACCCTTTCGCATTTACATTACTCTCATCATCATCATCATCATTTAACATTCATTTTCCACGATATTTACTATTGTATTTTCACAGTAAACACTTTAATTTACATAATTATCTCACAATCCCGCCGAGGTTAACTTTGCCTTTCATCCTTACGGGGTCGATAAAATAAAGTACCAGTAATGTACTGTGTAATTGCTGGCCTTGTGCCTAAAGTAGAAACAATTATTATTAGTAGAATCTTCTTCTCCCCAGGGTCCCTGGGAGAGTCATGGGGGCAGAGTCCTCAAGTACACCTTCCAGTGATCCTATCAGAAGCCATCATCTCCAGTTGATCCGGCTTTATCACAAAGCAAGACTAGCTGAGCTCATGGATGTTATCTAACCATCTTGCTCTGGGTCTACACGTTGGTCTTCTGCCAGTTAGTTTTTTCCCTTTAAATCTGTCCAACAATTCTTTTCTAATACATTTTTTTACCACATGCTGGTAATATTGGAGCTATGCTCTCTTAATTTGGAGAAGTAGCAGCCTCAGTGGAACTCCACTCACAGGTTTCAGGATCAAATGTTTAAATTCAGCAGATTCCAAATTTACATAGGGTGTTGGGTAAGAAGTTGGGCTCTGTGATCATAGGGTCATGGATTACCATTCCTGGACTGAGAAGTACATTGTATCTTTGAACAAGACACTCAATTTCACATTGCTCGAGTCCACTCAGCTAAAAGGTAAATACCAGTAGCAGCTTGGGTTGACTATATAATGAACTGGAATCACTTAACAACTTAAGGAAACCAGAATAAGGTTTGAGATAAACTTCTTTAAACTGAAAAAAAACTTTTTCCTTAATAAGGAATGTTAACAATGATGGGAATGAATGCTTCCATGATTCTTTCATGGAAATTTGATCATCAATATTTTTAATCCCAAGAAGATTACAATTTCATTTTAGAAAAAAGATAATAATTAGGCTCTATACAATTTGTGATGACATAAAGAAAAAATAATTATTTATTTATTTGGATGGTAGACTTAATCTGCTATCTTAAGAAGAGTTAACTCTGTAATATACAGGTGTCAAGTTTGAGGATAACTAGCTCCTAAGAGATGTGGAAACTTAGAAAAACAAAATAAAGATTCATGGATGCTTCTCTCCCCTCCCTAATAAATAAATAAAAAACAGAACAAAATAAATGTATCAAATTTTTTTTTTCATTTCTTTATTTATTTTCTCTACTACTGAGGAGGCACATGGCTTAGTGGTTAGAGCATTGGCCTTGCAATCGAAAGGTTATGAGTTCAATTCTCAGACCGGGTGATGTGTTGTTTCCTTGAGCAAGACACTTTATTTCACATTGCTCCAGTTTACTCAGCTATAGAAATGAGATAATAGGGACTGGGTTCCCTATCATTCCACTGCAAAATGGTCGTGGAGGTGCCACGGCAAAAAAGCACCCAGCACTCACTGTAAATGAGGTTGGTGTTAGGAAGGGCATCCAGCTGTAGAAATCAAGCCAGAATCAGTTCCTGTCCCACCCTTGCAAGTAGGGAAAAAGCGGACGTAAAATGAAATGATGATGATGATGATGATGATGAGTGATTAATGTTAATGACCTAAGAGAAATAGTGGTTGTGATATTTAGACATCTCCTAGGGACATTAAGTTTCAAGGAAATGTATATGAAATAACAAATTGAATTACCCAGAAATTGAAACCAAGTGGTACACATGTCTCACAGGGAACTTTTATTGGTTAGTGTTCAGTATACTGATTAAATGAAACTTAAAATTACCTCATTATAGAACTGCTTCTCATCTAGAGCAATCTGCTCTTCAAGTGACTTGTATACATTTCCTCACTAGCATATTTAAACCTTTTGATTCTAAACTACCTGAAACTGCCTTTGGTTCTAAGATACAAAACTGTTTATTTTAATACATATAAAAATGAGAAAACTTATCGCTGGAACAGCTGTTAACAAACTAAACTGGGAAAGACAGCAATGGGAAAAAATGCCTCAGAAGGCACAGACCAGTAGCCAGAGGTCAACAGAGAGACAATCCACAAGGTGGATGATGGGCAGATGAAAGACAGAAAATACCAAAACAGGAGGAGAACAAGGAGAAGTGTGTTCGGGCACAGAAATGACTGAAAATGTAAATAAAGAAAGGTGATGTAGAAGACAAGTCCACCCTCACACATCTTCACCCTCATTAGCTCTCAAACCAGAAAAATAGTTTTCTTTCGTCCTTCTATCTATGCTGTTTGTTTATCACACACACTTCATACCAGCAGAAAGATTTGTTTTTCTGTTGCACGTGTGAAATTATTCTTCATTGTTTCAAAATAGAAATTTGTAATTTACTGTTCCTTGTTCAATTACCTACACATATAATTTAAAGAAATAAACAAGACACAACAAAATCCAATATTTCAAAATCAAATTTTGAAATCTTTGTATGATTCTATATGAGAGATGGGCTCTGCAAGGCTTCAAAATGCTCCAGAAATGCTGTATGTCACAATAGCACCCATATGATTCAATCAGGAGTTAAGGGAACCATACCATACTATATGAGTTTATCCATCTTTCTGTATAAAGAAGTAATTTCAAGAGTAAGCTTTTTTTTTTATTTTTGTAATGTATTTCATCCTTTTTTCATCATTTTTTACGTCCGCTTTTCCCTGCTTGCAAGGGTGGGACGGGAACTGATACTGGCTTGATTTCTACAGCTGGATGCCCTTCCTAACACCAACCTCATTTACAGTGAGTGCTGGGTGCTTTTTTGCCGTGGCACCTCCACGACCACTTTGCAGTGGAATGATAGGGACCTCAGTCCCTATCATCTCATTTCTACAGCTGAGTAAACTGGAACAATGTGAAATAAAGTCTCTTGCTCAAGGAAACAACACATCACCCGGTCCGAGAATTGAACTCACAAACTTTCGATTGCAAGGCCAATGCTCTAACCACTATTAGAAAAAAATCAAATGTCATTCAGAGATCATCTCAGCAATATATTCAGCTTAAACTGTTATATTGGCACAAAATACTGAAGCATCCACTGAAGTTATTTGGTAAAATTTAGTTGGAAAATTAGAAAAATATTCACCAATGAATTATAAGATATTTTTTTACAAATTATTAAAATATTTCAACTTTCTGTATCATTCAAGCCATGCTAGTAAAGTAATATATATTTTAAGTCTTTGTTCATACACATACACACACACACATATACACAGACACATACGTACACACGCATGCACACACACAAATACACACACTCATGCTCACACACACACATACACAGACACATATGTACACATGCATGCACACACACAAATACACACACACTCACACTCACACACACACACATTCATAATGTGTGCTTTCATCAGGGCCATACTGTCATCTGCTGAGGCCTTAAGCTATATGAAATTTGAGGTTCTTCTCTAAAAAATATAATTACCATTTTTTTTTATTAATGTTGATGATAAAGAAAAATAACATATATATATATATATGTGTGTGTTTGTGTGTGTGTGTGTGTAAAAGGTAAACAGAAATAACAACTCAGTCAGTTCAATATATGAAAGGAATATATTAGGTTAACGCTTGAAATAGCAGGAAGAGGGTCTTAACGTTTCGGATGCTAGTCCTTTATCAAAAGAAAGAATGAGAAATTAGAAATATTGAAGGGATGGGTGGGGCAGAATTGGGAAAAAAAATTTTCAGAGAAAAGTAACAGGTCCATTCATGTATATATATATATATGTGTATATTTATATATATATGTATATATATATGTATATATATATATATATATATATATATATATATATATATATATATATATATATAAGTGGGTGTGGGTGTGAGGGTGTATGTATGTATGTAGGTATATGTAGCAATATCCAAAGGTATGAAAAGGAAAAAAGAAAACAGTGCTCAATCAGAAAGAGAGCAGTAATATTATATCATTTATTGATGTTCATACACAAAGCAAAAGCACTCCCCAAAATTTCAACGCCCAAATTGGACCATACACGAGGCTTCAAATTTGTGGCCTTTCTTCAGGTGCTTTTACCAGTTTATAAGCGCCTGAAGAATGGTCACAAATTTGAAGTCTTTTGTATTCTGGAGGTATGGTCCAATTTGGGCCTTAAAACCTTGGAGAGTGCTTTTGTGCTTTCTGTTCCATGATAAATAATCAATAAATAATATTATATATATATATCATCATCACCGTTTTACGTCCGTTCTTCCATGCTAGCATGGGTTAGACGGGTTGTCCTGTTGTGGGCAGTGTCTGGTCGGCTGACCATGCTTTGCTCATACAGGAACTGATTTTGGCTTGATTTCTACAGCTGGATGCCCTTCCTAACACCAACCTCATTTACAGTGAGTGCTGGGTGCTTTTTCCGTGGCGCCTATATATAAGGAAAAGAAATTGAAAATGCAACTGGAGTCTTTTAAGAATATCTATTTATTTACTTTACCGGTTTCAAAGTACTTATACATTTCAAAAGTAAAATTGAGATGTAGGGTTTGTGTTTCATACATATATAATCTTTGATAATTTAGTGTTAAAGAATAAAAACTTATGATAAAATAATTCTTTTTTTTTTTTAATGGGGCCCCTGAAAATGTGTGGCCCTAAGCTATAGCTTATTTAGCTTAAAGGTAAGTCCAGCACTGGCTTTCACACAGATACAAATACACCCTCAAAAATAGAATGTACAATAACCTTTTTACTCTATATTTTCACAGTAAAGGCTTTACCTCACATAATTATCTTACATAATATTGAACCTGTGAGATTTTGATATTATTTATTTTGAGAACAAAACGTCCCATTACGGTCTGAGTTCAAATCCCACTGAGGTTAACTTTGCCTGTCATCCTTACAGGGGTCAATAAAATAAAGTACCAGTAATGTACTGGGTATTTTCTGGCCTTGTGCCAAAATTAGAAACAATTATTTATTTTGAGAACAATACCTTAACATCAGTATGAGTGGCCGGTTATGGCTGGTTTGAAGAGAAAGAGGTGAGAGAATTCTGGCTGGATATGGCTGGTTTAAATACTAAAGGGTTAACTGAGTGGTGAAAACATGCCTTAAACCTTCATGAATCTTCAATCTAATAATAGTCTGTGTTGCTTATATCCTCGGACTGGATTTTAACCCTTTAATGTTCAAACCAGCCAAAACCGGCCAGAATTCTCTACCTCTTCCTGTTGAAACTGGCTGAAACTGGTCACTCAAACTGGTGTTAAGGTATTGTTCTTAGCCCTTTAATGTTCAAACTGGCCAAAACCGACCAGAATTCTCTACCTCTTTCTGTTGAAACTGGCTGTAACTGGTCACTCAAACTGGTGTTAAGGTATTGTTCTTAACCCTTTAATGTTCAAACTGGCCAAAACCGACCAGAATTCTCTACCTCTTTCTGTTGAAACTGGCTGAAACCAGTCACTCAAACTGATGGTAAGGTATTGTTCTCAAAATAAATACTTTCAAAATCTCATAGATTCAATATTATGTGAGGTAAAGCCTTTACCATGAAAATATAATAGTATATATAGAGTAATGTAAATACTAAAGGGTTAAAGACCCAGTCTGCTTGCACCAGATGGTAATCCTCTTCTCTTTCCACATTTGATTCTTCCCTTACATGTACAAGTACAGGAACACATTTGTGAATAGAAGTGCACAGATACACACATACTTAGGTATGAGGTGTTTTTATATATACATACACATTTGTGGATAGATATATACACATATACACACACACACATACACACACACACATACATACATATAGATGAGGTGTTTTTCACGAACATACCCATATGTCGATACACACACACATACATACATATAGATGAGGTGTTTTTCATGTACATACACATATGTGGATACACACACACATACATACATACATATAGATGAGGTGTTTTTTCATGTACACACATATGTGGATATATATACACACACACACATACACACACACATATATACACACATTTGTGGAGATACACACACACACACATATAAATGAAGTGTTTATTTATGTACACACACACTCACGCATACATGTAGATGAGGTGTTTATTCCTATACACACACATTTATTAATAGAGGTACATGTATACATACATATAGATGAAGTGTTTATTGATGTATGCACACATTTGTAAATACATACACACACACATATATATATATACACACATACACATATAAATGAGGTTCTTTTCATGTACACACACATGTATACATGTACATACACAACACACATAATCACATAGATGAGGTGTTTATTTTTATACACACACACACACACACATGCACACACACATACACACACACACACACACACACACACACATACACGCTCATATAAATGAGGTGCTTTTCATATACACACACATATCTGAATACACATACATACACATATAATCACATAGATGAGGTGTTTATTTTTATACACACACTTGCACACACACATATACACACACACACGCTCATATAAATGAGGTGCTTTTCATGTACTCACACATGTATGGATACACATACATACACAACACACATATTCACATAGATGAGGTGTTTATGTTTATACACACACATGCACACACACACATATATACACACACACATGCTCATATAAATGAGGTGCTTTTCATATACACACACATATCTGAATACACATACATACACAACACACATATTCACATAGATGAGGTGTTTATTTTTATACACACACATGCACACACACACACACGCTCATATAAATGAGGTGCTTTTCATGTACTCACGCATGTATGGATACACATACATACACAACACACATATTCACATAGATGAGGTGTTTATTTTTATACACACACATGCACACACACACACATATATACACACACACATGCTCATATAAATGAGGTGCTTTTCATGTACTCACACATGTATAGATACATATACATACACAACACACATATTCACATAGATGAGGTGTTTATTTTTATACACACACATGCACACACACATGCACACACACATACACACACATATACACACACACACGCTCATATAAATGAGGTGATTTTCATGTACACACACATGTATGGATACACATACATACACAACACACATATTCACATAGATGAGGTGTGTTTTTTTTATACACACACATCTATGTACAGTTTTTTATCTCACTGTCACATATACATAAACCCCTAACCATGTAATTATTTTGAATCTTCTGACATGTCTAATTTGTTTTAAATATGATACAGCTTTAGGTATACTTTTAGAGATACAATACTGTAAAGTCAGAAGTAAACATATACAGACACACTTTTCATTTCATTTTAATTATTTATTTTTTCCCCTCTGTGTATCAAAGCATTCAGAATTTCATCTCTCTTAGACAAATAGTTCTGCCAAGAGACAGCCAGGCGAGAAGAATTGTGGAAAGCCACACCCTGAAACTAGTATCTTGTTAAAAGTATTATTTGTTAAGAGACTCTATTTGAGTGCCACACCCAACAATAACTGCTATCAAACTGTAGAACTGTCACTTAGAATTTGCTGCATTAAGAATACTGTTAGAATTATCTAAAGTTTAAGGTTTCATACCTGTACCAAAACCTAATAGTCTTTTATGACTTATAATAACAGATATGCTTCAACAATATAGGTAAACTAGAGAATGTGTGTGTGCGTGTGTGTGTATGTGTGTGTGTGTGAGAACTAGGGCATGAATTGAATACTATTGTTGTCATATAGTTTGACAGGCTTTAAAGGGAGACAATTATTAGGAATGTCTTCATTATTTCTTGACTTCGATCTGAGTTCAATTCCCGCCGAGGTTAACTTTGCCTTTCATCCTTACGGGGTCAATAAAATAAAGTACCAGTAATGCACTGGGATAATTGCTGGCCTTGTGCCAAAAGTAGAAACAATTACTAAAACAAGACAGGGTGATGGCTTGGTAGTATTGGGAGAGCTTCAGACACCATGCTTTGCAGCATAGAGTTATGGCCGTTTACGTTGTGAGTTCAAATTCTGCCGAGTAGCTTTGTCTTTCATCTTTATGGGGTTGATAAAATAAAGCACCAGTGATCCATTGGCGTCGATTTGATTGACTTTTCCCTCCCCTCCCCCCTTCAAATTGCTGGCCTTGTGCCTAAAGTAGAAACAATTATTTAAGCAAGAGCAAGAGGCAGCTCATTAGTTATGATTCATATGAAATTTTAAAGAAAATCTTTGAAATATTTTCATGACTAGAATTACAGGATTGTTTCATAACAGATATTTATATGTAATATGTATTATATTATATATATCATATACACTTTTAGATATACTTTCAGAGATACAATACTGAGCCGCCCATCTGTGAAACAGTCATAACTATGTATAATCAATAAAGACCTTAATGTAAAACCTCACTTTGTTTCCTCTCGCTCTCTCTCTCTCTCTCTATATATATATATATATATATATATATATATATATGTGTGTGTGTATATATATATATATATATATATATATATATATATATGTTTGTATATATATATATATATATATATATATATATATATATCATCATCATCATCATTTCATTTTACGACCGCTTTTCCCTGCTTACAAGAGTGGGACGGGAACTGATTCTGGCTTGATTTCTACAGCTGCATGCCCTTCCTAACACCAACCTCATTTATAGTGAGTGCAGGGTGCTTTTTTTTCCATGGCGCCTACACATCCACTTTACAGTGTGGGCTGGGTGCTTTGTTACCATGGCACCTCCACAACCACTTTGCAGTGGAATGATAGGGACTCCAGTCCTATCATCTCATTTTTACAGCTGAGTAAACTGGAGCAATGTGAATTATATATATATATATATATATATATATATATATATATATATATATATATATATATATACATATATATTCTATTTTTCTATTTCTCTCCCTTGGTTAAACTACCTTTTGTATCCCTCTCTTCCTTTTCAGTTGATGCATGTTGGTTTGTAGTAATATTTTTCTTTTTTACGTCTTTATGTGTGTAATTCACAGAATGATACAACTTGTCCTGTGTCTATCTGTTTTGTTGCCTCCCCATGTGCACGGGAAAGATTAGTATCAACCTCGATGTACTGAAATTATAGTGATTTCCAGAGGTTGACTGATGAGAAGGGATTGTCCGTTTTTTTCTATTTTTTCCATTGTCTTTGTCCTGTACATCCTCCCTCATGTTTTGAATATATATACTGCCTTCTGTCTACTTCCTTTGAGTTCCTATTGAAAGACATCTATCTGTATTTGAACTTATGATATATGAGTTAGAAACTTTATTTAGATATATTTTAGGTCAACATAGATCCGAATGACTATCACCTATTTACATTTTAAATGGCTTTGATGAAGAGACATAGACTCAAGATCTACCGTGCTCCCAAAATTTCATTCTCGCTCCTATACTTAATCTTTATATTTGCAAACCTGTGGTAAATTAAAATCTAAACAAGGATTCACTGTTAATTTCTTAGTTAACCAACAATAAATTCATAAAGGTGTGTGTGTGAGTGTGTATGAGACAGAGAAAGAGAGGGGGAGCGAGAGTCTGTGTATGTGAGTGTGAGAGTGTGGGAGGAGAGATCCTGTATATGAGTATGACAGGGGGAGAGGGTGGAGGAGTGAGCCTGTGAGAGAGAGAGAAAGAGTTTGTGTTTGTGTATGTGAGAGAGAAAGTAAAGCTGAAAAAAGAGAGGTTCATAACTTTACTTGGTATGGTTTTATTGTTTCTATGTTTCTATTTTGTGTTCATGTAAATACTTTTATTGTAAAAACAACAGAAGAAAAAAAATTGAACTATTGAGGAATGTAAACGAATGAAAAGATTTGTTACCATTAACTTAAAGATCAGTATCTTATAATTTATCACTTTTGGATTACTAAGTAATTCTTTTAATTGATTATCAGTTTTCCTTTAAATAACATTACCGCATTCTTAATGCTTCATTACCTCAATGTGACAAGGAAATAATAATGTTCAATTTATTGATTCAATAGAGAAACAAAGAATTTTATTCTCTTGGAGATTTCAGCAGGACTCTAAATTCAGAAGTTAATACAGGTTTATAAACTGACACATCTTTTCCTTCATTTGTCTTCTATTGAGAACTGGAGTAACATGACATATAAAGTTTACTATTGATACAGTATTGACTATTTGTTGTTTGTGTTTTTTTTTATTGAAGATCTCTATTACCTCTAGGATCTCTATTTATATGGTTACATCATTTACCATCATCATCATTGTCATCATCATGACTATACTACTACTGCTGCTGCTGCTGTTGATGATGATGATGATGATGATGATGATGACGATGATGATACTTCTACTACTACTACTGGTGATGTTACTACTACTACTACTACTACTACTACTACTACTACTACTACTAC